>CM072235.1:43239104-43272550 GCA_036851935.1 Coregonus suidteri | reverse complement strand
TCTCCAAACAGAACTCAGACTTTCAAAGGAATTAAAGTTATCTCTGATACTCTGCTGTGCAGTTTGTTGTATGGACATTGCAGAGGCCCTTTTAAAATATCCACTCTGCTGTCTGGATCTACCAAAGGATCCAGTTACTATTCCCTGTGGACACAGCTGTATGCAACGTCATCTTCTTAGCTTGACTTCCATCCCCCAAAAACCTGTAGATAGAGAGTACACAGTCAAGAGGAAGCCACTCCCTGTCCTCTGGTGTAGAGTTCCATGAAACAGAAAGTCATTTTTGACACCCTGTTGCTCAACCTTCAGGTGAAAGCACTAAAATGGCTGACAATCTAGAACTGTTCTGTTGCTCCGTCTGTCTGGATCCACTGAAGGATCCGGTGACTACTGCCTGTGGACACAGCTACTGTATGGGCTGTATTAAAGAAAGCTGGGATCAGGATGATCTGAAAGGGGTCTACACCTGTCCCCACACTCTAAACAATACTGGGTTGTTTGGTTGACCCAAATGTTGGGTTGCAGGCGTTGGGTCACTTAGTTGGGTTGTTTTCTTTAAAAACTGCTGGGTTATGGATGCTGGGTGTTGGGTTATTGTTGCTTGGTTATTGAGATATGACCCAGCAGGTCAGATCAGAAGACTGTAGGCATAGTTTAGTAGGGGTGTGGCTTTCAGATAGTTATTTTTAGCCACCCATGAGAGTAAATATAATTCCTGTTCATCTGGTCTGTTGCGTAGTTAGCACATGTTAAGGTTGAACATTGACATTTTTGTAGCTTCAATAATGCTTATAGAGTTTCCTAAAAGTCCACGTATGTCTCATTGTTGGGCTATGATACAGTGGTATACCTTATTATAATATGTAATAAATACTCTACATATTATAGAATAATTTAATAAGGAAATATTGAGTGTCGTATCGAGTACATGCTGGCAATTATTGCTGATAAACAAAGGAGTCCGCTCATACTGAACCTTTGATCATAAGTTTATTCGTATCACAAGCTTTCAGCATGATTTACAGGCGTCATGAGACCCGGAGAGCAGTGTCCTCGAATTGTAATGGCTGCTCTGCTTTCCTGTGCCCCCAGCATATACTTATAAACAATGTGAAAATATGGGTTGCTCCCTCTGCGGTCCAATCACCGGTCTCCCCTGGGGCGTCACCCTACAAACGGCTACTTTTGAACTAAGATAAACATCCTCTGGTTCCATTAAGAAAGTCATAATCTTTAATACACTACATTTCCCCCCTTCGAGACTAACTAAAAGTCTCGAAAACAAACAGAATAGGATTATGACTAGTAACAATTTATCTTATTGAGTATCTTTAACATTAAACCAAAAAAAAACATTTTTCTCTAGAGTGTAAATACCTTTCTATGAAATATGAACAAATGTTTATGAAGTGTGAATACATTACTATGAAATATGAACAAATCTTTATGGAGTGTGAGAGCGAAAAACTGTCTGGCAACCTTCGTTCCAAATCCATCCACCAATCAAGACAGTAAAATTCTCTCACGGTCCCTCTGCCCCAGGCAACCACCTATGTACTCCCGATGAACTCATAAATCCCTATCAATGCATTTGAAACTATGATGCAATTAAATATACATGTAAGCCCCTGCAAACAAAATACTATCCAAAAAATGTCCACACCAAGAGGCTGGTCAACCCATCGGACCCTATAGTGGACCTCTCCCTGCCTAGACTCCCTGTCCCTAAGCATTCACGAAATAAACAAAAACATCTAAGATCCCCACATGTATCCAATAACATCAAATATCATTCTACAAAAATTAATACCTAAGAATATGACACAAATTATGTATTACACATGCAAATATGTCTATATTTCATTGCAGACACTGGAATGTAGTCCACTACACTTCATCTCCTCCGTAGTCTCCTCTTCCAATTTATTGTTGATGATGGAATCGGAATCTTTCCACACCTTCTTTGTTCCATCTCCTCCAGTCATTGTCCTTTCATATTGTCCCTTCATATTGTCCTTGTTTGAGTATTTCAATCTCCACATATTCCCCCAAATGCTTCTGGAAGAAAAGAAAAGACCAAACAGTATCTTTTGCAAAACAACACTTTCAAATTAAACATCAATATCAACTAAGAATATAAAAAGTATATATAAATGATGTATTAATCAATATAAATGATAGAATAATGAAATAGGATAATACGATTCATTCATACACTTCCCCCCTTTGATTCATACAATCATACTAAAATTACCCTAATATTAAAAAAAAAAAATAATAATAATAATTTTAAAATGCTCAAATATTCAAAAAGGATATTTATCATCGAGTTCCACTTGTCCATCTTCATCCAGATCAGGAACAGTCAACAACGGCATCTGAGTGTTGTCTCCAGGCATCACTACTCCAACCTATCTCAATATCATAGCTTTCTCAAAGGTCAGTAACACATTACAAACATCACACACAGTGTTATCAAAGCTGCCATTAAAATCTAATCCATCACTGCTCCTACTGGGCCTAACTGATCTTGCAACCAAGTCTTCGCTGACCATCCAGCTCCTTCAGATCTACCAAACGCATCCCTTATATTCTTCAACGCATAGTGATACTATCTGAACTATCTGGAATCAAAGTATAGCTAATATTATCAATATGATCTGCCAAAAATGTTACACCATACCATGGAAAAAGTCCCCCCTTCTCCCTTAGATTTATCCTTCAATGATAGGCTTGAAGACTATGACATGTCGCCATGTCTCTTTTCACCCTATTTTCAACCCTAGATTCAGATTTATCTGTGTTCGGTGCTACCCCTCTTTTAATGGTAGAAACCTCATATGGAAGCTTCAACGTTGACATGTAACAACATCCTATCCATCCATAGGGTAAGAATATATATGCTTCATCACCACAAACCCTCCAAATATCTCTAAAATTCCCAATAGTCACATTGTCAGGCAAAAGCTAATCTTTTAACCCTCAAAGTCCTGCTCTTCTTACTAACTGGAACATAAAAAGTAACATATTTCTCATTACTACCCTTAAGGTCATGCTTACCCAAAGTTATCATATAATCATCACAATCTGATATTCCCATAAACATACCCCTTACATCATATGTTTTATTAGAACAAAACAACGTTTAGCCCTCAATGGTTTCACCTCCAATGCTTCAGGGTTCGCTGTTACCTGATTTTTCTTCCCATTTAACAAATTCCCAGAGGGTAATTCATTTAACCAAGAACACTTAAACCTAGGCTTAAACAAATGTTTTGACAACGACATTATTTTATCTGTTACTGATTGTTGTTGCTGATACAACAGTCATGACAAAGCATAAGATTGACACATACTTGATAGAGGTCGAGCGACCGTCTCTAAAATGTTTGGCTGGAATTCTCAACAGACATGGACCCTCAAGATTCCTCACTGATCTTACAGAATGAGCTGCTGGAACCAAAGATTCCTACCTGCCCATCCATTTTAAATTTTCACAACAGAAGAATCAAACCCAATACATTTAGTTTCTCTCTTCCCTAACGAGCGGTACTGATCAGATACCTCTCCTTGTCTGTCATTAAAATCAAAGACCTCATCCTGTACCTCCATGATAGTATCCTTCACTATTTCAGATGAATCTATATTGACTCTCTATCCGTATCATAAACCCCTGAGTCTCTCTTGC
The DNA here is from genome assembly GCA_036851935.1 of Coregonus suidteri. Classification (NCBI taxonomy): domain Eukaryota; kingdom Metazoa; phylum Chordata; class Actinopteri; order Salmoniformes; family Salmonidae; genus Coregonus; species Coregonus suidteri. The sequence goes on along the minus strand of CM072235.1, from coordinate 43,268,862 downwards.
TACCTCCTTTAATTTCAGAAAAGTTGTTGTCGGTGTCGGTGTCATACTTCCTACATTTGCTATTGCCATCGTATCATTAATCCCTTCCAAAGTTACCATGAAAGTAGTTGATTTAGTTGATGTATTAACACTCTTAACTACTTCTAGTGGGAAAGTTACCGATATCCTCGGTGTATTATCTACTGTTGGAGTGACTACGGTAATCTACTCCTCCTGAACTCCCTCGGTGACTGTGGAAGCGGAACAAATTTTAATGCTTGCACTAGATAAGTACACATATATTCTCCCTGATCTTTCTCTGTAACATTCTGGTCCTGATAACAATACTTCTTCTCCATAATTATCTCTCCATGTGGGAGGAACGTCCCCTCTCCACTCCATCTCTCACATCTACAATGAAGATGAGCTGGATCACTCATCCTAACCCTAATAACAGTCTTTTCCTCTAAAATTGGTGCTGGAGCTATCTGCTCCCTTGTAATCAAATGTGATATATTTATGGCTTTAATAACTATCAATGTTGAAAGAGTTAAATTGCTTCTCACTGTTGTTATAATAGACTGAAGTGTTGATGTCATTGTTGTTACTTCATCCATTTTCCCCAAAGCTTTGAACTCTTTGCTTGTACTTCCATCTATCACCACTAGTGTCACTTTTTCAACTCTCAATCCTACCTCTAATCCCTGACTTTCAAACTTTTGATTATAAAAAATACACCCACAATTACCTTGATCTTCCTGCTGGGAACTGTAATATAGATACTCAATCACCCTCAATCTTCTCTTATCATTTAGCAACGCATCTGCTCCTAACAGATCTAAACTCCTACCATATTTATCTTCCCACTAAACTCTAAAAATGTCCTTCACCATTGTTCTCTCTCTCTTACTATTAACTAACATTGAAACTTAGCTTACTGTCTTAGAGTTCCTTCAACCCTAGTTCTCCTAACTTTTTTTAATCTAATCTTTTCTCCTAACCTTTAAAAACCTTTTCCACTGATTTATTCACAAAATCCTTTACCACCAATTTTTAGAATATGTGATGACTTCTTTACACACAGACTTGGCAAACGACTAAACACCTTTTAGCCTAGCCTGAAATCTCTTGGTGTAAGAATGTAACCCAGAATAACAGTCACCCCTTTTAACTTTATTTTCCAGACAGATTGTCTAATAGGCAGTCTAATAGATTATCATCCTTCCTATGATATTATCTTTTTAAGCCAATATAATTCCCAAAAACCCTATTTTTTAAAATCTTCTACCAGACAGCCGTCTAGTGTACATCTTATTGTACAGTTCAATTTACACAATGCATCTCTTTCCAACAATGCAATAGGTATATGTTCTAATATTAGTATGTCTATTTTAATTTCTCTTTGATTTTTATAGCAGAGCTCAATTGGTTCCTTAAGAGTAATTAGCTGTTTTACTACCTCAAATCCCTATCCTAATTAGTTAATTTTACATAGTGAGATGTTTAACCTCTTTAGGCTGAACACAGATAAGTTTTTCCACTATTCACCATCACTTCTCATAGTCCTTTGTTTTTACTTCAATTGTTAGATTTTTTCTCTTCTTCTCTAATCGGTGCTATCAGCTGACACCCCCCTTCGTATCTTCTAGGCTCTAGACTCTTTGCTCCGGACCCCTGTAGGGGTTCACCGGTCCTCCAGATGATCTTGACTGGCTTCTGTATCTTCCTCTGAAATTCCCTCTGATGTTTCCTCCTGACTTATTGCACTCACAGGTAAAGTGACCAATCTGTCCACAATTATAACACTCTTCTGAAAGTTGCTGGAAGTGTAGCTGAAATCTTCCTCCTCCTTCTAAGCCTTCTCGTCCTCTTCCTCTCCAATTCTGTGTCTGTCCAGAAACTGGCTGTGGATATGGAACACCTGGTACCCCCCTTGGCTGGTACAATTGCATTTGATCTTGTTCAGTTGAAGCTGTAACAGTGATTGTTGATTTGGTTCACTCTGATTCTTCATAATCAAAGCTTCTCTTCTCCACCAGTTGTATGATTGAGTTTTCTGAGAGTTTCTTGGTCCTGTTCTTTCTTGGTGTTGACATATCAGGATTCTTCAACAGCTTATATTCTAAGTTCTATCCTAGAAATATCATCTTCCATCATCTTCTTACTTTTCTTCAGCTTCTTGGCCTCAATGTATTCTTCTCCTCCAATTCTGGGGATCCTTTTCTCAGCAGTTTTTCTTCTCTTCTGTATCTTCATCCTCATCTTTCCGAACCTCATTCTTCTCTTAGTTTCCAGACATCTCGGTTTTTCTTACTTCTGGAGTTTTGGATTCATCTTCATTGTCGTTTCTGCTTGTCCTCTATCTATTATTCGTTCATCTTCATCTCTGATGCAATAATCACCCTCCTGGATGATCCCTGGAAGCTGAGGATAAACATCCCTAAGCTCTACTTCCTTCTCATAAGGTTTTTTGCTGAATCCGTATGTGAGAAAGGTGTACTAACTTCTGCCATTAGTTTTTCTGTCACCTTCTCTATACCTTTGTTTATCTTATCGCTGGAATCTTTTATCAGTTTTTGTTTGAGAATGAAGGGCAACTTTTGTTTCATTTGCCGGATAACCTAACAATACTTTAGTTAAAGGATTACTATTTTGTACTATACCAACCGGTGTAATCACTTTCATAGCCTTGCTGTCCTTTCTCCCCATTGTAACTACTCTTTTATATTCCTTTATTGTGAATTATTTTATTTTAGACTATATAGCCTATGGCTTCCCCCCTTTAATTATTAATATAAACTAAACAACCCCCCCCAAATTATTTATTTTTTATTTTTTTTTTTTTAAATCAATCAACAAAAATATGAATATCAAAAAATTCTATTTAAAATTTTATTCAACAAATATTTTTAATTAAAATAAAAAATAAATTAAAGAATCAATTAAAACTTATGAATAATTAAAACCAATTTTTTATTTCTATATCCTATCTTACCAATTTATCAATTAGTGGCTATCTTAGCACAACCCATAAGGAAAGAAAATGCAAGTAGTCCACTTCAGACTACAATCCTAAAAACAAAGCCTCTAACCCTACCATCACTACAATTCCCATAAACCCCCTTGCTCTATAAGCACCTAATTATCTTAATTTTACAGAATAATGTCAGTCCTTGATTCCCAACACAACTCCAATCAACCCCCAAGTGATGCACCGAGCCTCCCAAATGCAATTTTTAATGAATCAGTATTTGCCAAGCCTATGTGAAATTGTCATAACATCAAACATCCTGTAGGGGAAGATTTTGCAAACAGACCAGTACCAAAACCTTTTGACTGATCCTCTGTCGCGTCACGTGATGTCACGTCAGCACCCCCTCTCTTTCTCTCTCCATTGTTCCTCTCATATGACAAAAGAACAGAGACACAAAAAGATTTTAGTAGTTACTGCAATCACTGAGTTATTTCAACCATATTTAATATTCCTTCGTTCACATTCGCTCTAAGAATCAACTCAGGACTAAATAGATCAATAACATTTTTATTTAATTTTTATTTATTTTAATCGTCATTTAATTTAATTTATTATAATCCGTCAACATATATCTAATTTATCAATTCAATAGGTCACAAAACAAGTTTCATCTTTAACCAACAGCCGATGTAACAACTAGAAGATTTAATTCATTTTCAAATCTTTCCTCTTTGTTCCCTCTTCTGTGTTTCTCTGTCTCCCCCTGCAGCACAGCCCAACAGAAATATGACACTTTACCCACAATCCCCTTTGTTGTAGTTTTAGTACCGTAACCCAACGTCTCATAATCTCGTGCCATAAACTCCAACTCTCACGTTTTGTAGCGTAGTATCGTAAAATTAAACGCATGCGCAAATACATTTAACTATACGATTCCCAGACAACAGAACGCTAGCATTCCGCTACAGCTTCACTATTTTATACCTTATAATCAAACAATTACACATAACAGAGCTCACATTTGCGTAGAACTCTGAATTCTACACACACAAACACATTTAAGAGGGTTATTCCATCGCAATGGGACCCCTAAGGACACCCGTTAGCATGTAGCACGCAACACAATTAGCATTTAGCCTTAGCATTTAGCATTAGCCTTTATGTACAATGTGGCATAAAACATGTAAAAAGAAACCCTGCATTGTGCATAAATTATTTTCCGTTTATCCCCTTCTAACTTTATGCTGCCGTGAGATATGGATATTATATGAGCGGTTACCCCGCAGATACCCCCGTCGGCTACAAGATGAGAATAACTTACAATATAACCGTCCACCTCATAGTTCCCAGAACTAACCTGAAACACCGAATGCATAATCAGGATTTATGGCCCATCCTATGATGGCCCCCATGGGGTCTTATCAGATTCACAATGCCCGTACATATTGCATACGTATCTCTGCCTTTAATCATCTGCCTTTATTATATCTGCCTTCAATTGCTGTACAATTTTAGAATAATTATGACGGACCCTTAGTCGACCGCAATAACGCCACACGAGGCACATTTCGGTCCTAATGGTACATCGCTCCAGTGTACACAACCAGCATCCAAACTAACAACCTCCCAAAGCTTGTGAGAAAAAACTCACCCTTTTCTGGCCATGACTTCAGAACGAGTTAGCTTGGCGGCTGAATGGAGCAAAGGAGAGATGCAGACCAGCCCCACGTTGGGCGCCATTTGTCGTATCGAGTACATGCTGGCAATTATTGCTGATAAACAAAGGAGTCCGCTCATACTGAACCTTTGATCATAAGTTTATTCGTATCACAAGCTTTCAGCATGATTTACAGGCGTCATGAGACCCGGAGAGCAGTGTCCTCGAATTGTAATGGCTGCTCTGCTTTCCTGTGCCCCCAGCATATACTTATAAACAATGTGAAAATATGGGTTGCTCCCTCTGCGGTCCAATCACCGGTCTCCCCTGGGGCGTCACCCTACAAACGGCTACTTTTGAACTAAGATAAACATCCTCTGGTTCCATTAAGAAAGTCATAATCTTTAATACACTACATGAGTTTACAGTATGTAAACGCCTTAAAATAACCTACAGTAAGGATGACATTAAAACAGACCCAGTTGCTAGGTCAACCGAGCATGACATTAAAACAGACCCAGTTGCTAGGTCAACCAAGCATGACATTAAAACAGACCCAGTTGCTAGGTCAACCAAGCATGACATTAAAACAGACCCAGTTGCTAGGTCAACCAAGCATGACATTACATTACATTTTACATTTACATTTTAGTCATTTAGCAGACGCTCTTATCCAGAGCGACTTACAGGAGCAATTGGGGTTAAGTGCCTTGCTCAAGGGCACATTAACGTCATTTAGCAGACGCTCTTAGCCAGAGCGACTCACAAATTGGTGCGTTTACCCTATAGCCAGTGGGATAACCACTTTACAATTGGGGGGGGGGGGGGGGGGGGTAGAAGGATTACTTTTTATCCTATCCCAGGTATTCCTTAAAGAGGTGGGGTTTCAAATGTCTCCGGAAGGTGGTGAGTGACTCCGCTGTGGGGTGGGGGGGGGGGGGGGTAGAAGGATTACTTTATCCTATCCCAGGTATTCCTTAAAGAGGTGGGGTTTCAAATGTCTCCGGAAGGTGGTGAGCGACTCCGCTGTGTGTGTGGGGGGGGGGTGGGGAGGGGGTAGAAGGATTACTTTATCCTATCCCAGGTATTCCTTAAAGAGGTGGGGTTTCAAATGTCTCCGGAAGGTGGTGAGTGACTCCGCTGTGGGGTGGGGGGGGGGGGGGATAGAAGGATTACTTTATCCTATCCCAGGTATTCCTTAAAGAGAGGTGGGGTTTCAGATGTCTCCGGAAGGTGGTGAGCGACTCCGCTGTGTGTGTGGGGGGGGGGGGGGGTGGGGGGGGGGGGGGTAGAAGGATTACTTTATCCTATCCCAGGTATTCCTTAAAGAGGTGGGGTTTCAAATGTCTCCGGAAGGTGGTGAGTGACTCCGCTGTGGGGTGGGGGGGGGGGGGGGGTAGAAGGATTACTTTATCCTATCCCAGGTATTCCTTAAAGAGGTGGGGTTTCAAATGTCTCCGGAAGGTGGTGAGCGACTCCGCTGTGTGTGTGGGGGGGGGGTGGGGAGGGGGTAGAAGGATTACTTTATCCTATCCCAGGTATTCCTTAAAGAGGTGGGGTTTCAAATGTCTCCGGAAGGTGGTGAGTGACTCCGCTGTGGGGTGGGGGGGGGGGGATAGAAGGATTACTTTATCCTATCCCAGGTATTCCTTAAAGAGGTGGGGTTTCAGATGTCTCCGGAAGGTGGTGAGCGACTCCGCTGTGTGTGTGGGGGGGGGGTGGGGGGGGGGGGTAGAAGGATTACTTTATCCTATCCCAGGTATTCCTTAAAGAGGTGGGGTTTCAAATGTCTCCGGAAGGGGGTGAGCGACTCCGCTGTGTGTGGGGGGGGGGGGGGGGGGGGGGGGGGGGGTAGAAGGATTGCTTTATCCTATCCCAGATATTCCTTAAAGAGGTGGGGTTTCAAATGTCTCCGGAAGGTGGTGAGTGACTCATGACATTAGAACAGACCCAGTTGCTAGGTCAACCAAGCATGACATTAAAACAGACCCAGTTGCTAGGTCAACCAAGCATGACATTAAAACAGACCCAGTTGCTAGGTCAACCAAGCATGACATTAAAACAGACCCAGTTGCTAGGTCAACCAAGCATGACATTAAAACAGACCCAGTTACTAGGTCAACCAAGCATGACATTAAAACAGACCCAGTTGCTAGGTCAACCAAGCATGACATTAAAACAGACCCAGTTGCTAGGTCAACCAAGCATGACATTAAAACAGACCCAGTTGCTAGGTCAACCAAGCATGAGAGTAAAAAATACCCAACTGATGGTTAAATTAACCCGTGTTCTGTTAATACTAACAACCCAACATATTGGGTTATTCACGCAACCAAACTGTCTGGGTCAAAATAACCCAACATGTTCTTTCCACTACTTAACCTGCGCTGGGGTACTAAATAAACCAGATTGAGTGCAGTGCAGACATACCTTCACCCCAAGACCTATTCTGAACAGGAGTGCTGTGCTCGCCTAAGTGGTGGAGAAACTGAAGAAGACAGGACTCCAAGCTGCTTCTCCTGCTCACTGTCATGCTGGACCTTTAGATGTGGGGTGTGACATCCTCAGTGCAGACAGACCTTCACTCCAAGGCCTAATCTGAGGATAAATAACATGTTGGCTGAGTTGGTGGAGAAACTGAAGAAGACAGGACTCCAGGCTGCTCCCCCTCCTGCTCTGTGCTATGCTGGACCTGGAGATGTGGCGTGTGATTTCTGCACTGGGACCAGAAAGCAGAAAGCCCTCATGTCCTGTCTGGTGTGTCTGGCCTCTTACTGTGAGACTCACCTCCAACCTCACTATGAATCTCCTGCTTTGAAGAAGCACCAGCTGGTCAAAGCCACCGTACAGCTATAGGACCAGCTTTAACATTGCAGATATATTGGGGCTTCTATCTGTGGAATTGTCTGCATCATTTCCAATCCCCCATATATATGTTTTGTAAATATTATTTTAAATATATTTTCCTTCTTTATTATTTTCCCCTAACCCTACCACCCCTCCTAAACTAATGGACAAACAATACTTAGGCTTCCACTTCCAGCTTATAAATGTACATACTACATACATTTCACAGACACTACATTTTACATTAGTTATCTTTTGTTTGTTTTTAGTCCCCGCCTTCAGCTACCCGAAGCCCCTCCCATCTATCTCTGAAGACCATCCAGTTTTGTCACGGTTTCGGCCGAGGCTGCCCCTCCTCCTTGTTCGGGCAGGCTTCGGCGGTCGTCGTCCCCGGAGTACTAGCTGCCACCGTTCGATGTTTCATGTTTGTTTGGTTTTGTCTGTTTGTACACCTGTCCCTTGTTAGTGTTTGATTGTGTTCCCTATTTAAGTTTCGTAATTGGGTCAGGTGTTATGTGTGATTGTTTATTGTCAGCTGTGTTCTTGTTGATGGGGTTTTCGCTCCTAGTGTGTTTTTGCGAGTTCGCACTGCGTGCGCCTTTTCTTATTTTACGCACTGTTGTGTGTGTGCGTTTTGTCGCTCTTGCCTCCCGGTTGGGTTGGCTATTTCTCCTGTTTGGAGTTGTTTTTGACTACTAAAGACTGTTGACGAACACCTTTGTGCCTGCGCTTGATTCCCTGCACCACATCCACACTCAGCGTTCTGACAAGTTTTGATTTCTAGCTGCCATACAGTGCATTCGGAAAGTATTCAGACCCTTTGACTTTTTCAACATTTTATTACGTTACAGCCTTATTCTAAAATTGATTAAATAAAACATTTTCCTCATCACTCTACCCACAATACCACATAATGACAAAGCGAAAACAGGTTTTTATTTTTACACACTTATTGAAAATACAAGACAGAAATACCTTATTTACATAAGTATTCAGACCCTTTGCTATGAGACTCAAAATTGAGCTCAGGTGCATCCTGTTTCCATTGATCATCCTTGAGATGTTTCTACAACTTGATTGGAGTCCACCTGTAGTAAATTCAATTGATTGGACATGATTTGTAAAGGCACACAGCTGTCTATATAAGGTCCCACAGTTGACAGTGCATGTCAGAGCAAAAACCAAGCCATGAGGGTGAAGGAATTGTCCGTAGAGCCCTGAGACAGGATTGTGTTGAGGCACAGATCTGGGGAAGGGTCCCAAAACATTTCTGCAACATTGAAGGTCCCCAAGATCACAATGGCCTCCATCATTCTTAAATGGAAGAAGTTTGTAACCACCAAGACGCTTCCTAGAGCTGGCCACCTGGCCAAAACTGAGCATCGGGGGAGAAGGGCCTTGGTCAGGGAAGTGACCAAGAACCCGATGGTAACTCTGACAGAGCTCCAGAGTTCCTCTGTGGAGATGGGAGAAAACTTCCAGAAGGACAACCACCTCTGCAGCACTCCACAATTAGGCCTTTATGGTAGAGTGGCCAGACGGAAGCCACTCCTCAGTAAAAGACACATGACAGCCCGCTTGGAGTTTGCCAAAAGGATCCTAAAGTACTCTCAGACCATGAGAAAGAAGATTCTCTGGTCTGATGAAACCAAGATTGAACTCTTTGGCCTGAATGCCAAGCGTCACGTCTGTAGAAAACATGGCACCATCCCTATGGTGAAGCATGGTGGTGGCAGCATCAGGCTTTGGGGATGTTTTTCAGAGGCACGGACTGGGAGAATAGCCAGGATCGAGGGAAAAATGAACAGATAAAAAAAGTACAGAGAGATCCTTGATGAAAACCCTGCTTCAGAGCGCTCAGGATCTCAGACTGGGGCGAAGGTTCAACTTCCAACAAGACAACAACCCTAAGCACACAGCCAAGACGCAGGAGTGGCTTCGGGACAAGTCTCTGAATGTCCTTGAGTGGTCCAGCCAGATCCTGGAGTTGAACCCGATCGACCATCTCTGGAGAGACCTGAAAATAGCTGTGCAGCACTGATAGCAACAACAACCACCGCAGAAAAGTTGGCTGTGTTTACAGACAGACAGACGTACAGACAGACAGACAGAGGTTGTTTACTATGACTGGATGAAGGGATACAGTGTTGAAGGCTTCCTTTAGGTCTCCTGGTCTCTTGGGATTTAAACAGTGAATACAGTGAGATAGTCCTAACCATTCAATCAATGTACAGAACAAACAGTCATCATTAACACTATACAGAGTGGAGCCTATGGATATAATATATTATCAAAGAATATAATACAATATAATTTTATGAATAGAAAATAATAAATGTTTTGACATGAAAGCACAGCCAGATGTTTTGAATTGACAGTGTGTCTCTATACCTCAGTCTCTGAAGACACCCAGCAATGGTTAGGATTATTAGAGAAGCTTTTCCTGCTGAAAGGCAGTTTCATTTCATCTGGTTGCAGAAAACAATTCATTGGATATGTTCATAACCCCGTCCACCTATAAGATGTGGGGGGTTTCTGTCTGACTAAGAAGAGATACAAAGAACTCTGATTATAAAACGTCTTCTCTTTTTAGTCCTAGATATGGCTAGGGTTAGGGTTACTGCTGAATGTAGTAACTCTAACCCTGACCCTAGGCCTAACAGTAATAACCACACTGTAATGTAAAGTATTACCTCATTCTCAATGATCAGTCAATACATACAGTATTCATTTAAACTACAGTATATTGTATCAATATCAAACCCCCCCATTACAACCACTTATGAATTATTATAGACACTTATAATCAGTGTTATAACACATAAGTGTATTATAAGGCATTATGAAGCTTGTTATAATAATTATAATATGTACTTCATAGGAACTGTTACCCTTTATATATTCTAACAACTCATATTTGTTAGATTTATTCCAAATGAAGGGCCCTAACCTAGAAACTAAAATATTTGTCTCCCTCTCCACGTTGAACGCAGTTCTCTCTCTCTATCCCTATCCCTCCCTCCCTCCCTCCCCCTCCCTCCCTCCCTCCCTCCCTCCCCTCCCTCTAACCTCACCTATCTGGCAGATCCAGAAAGTCCTCGCCCTCCGAAAAACTCTCTTCTGTGGAAACGAAACTGATCTGAGTCTCTGTGTCGTCTGTCTGTGTGAGAGTGAACAACCATCCAAATGGCTCAGCAGGGAGTTCTGCTGGACCAGGACCAGTTCTGTTGTTCTGTCTGTCTGGATCTACTGAAGGAGCCGGTCACTACTGCCTGTGGACACAGTTACTGTAGGAGCTGTATTGAGGGCTGCTGGGATCAGGATGTTCTGAAAGGGGTCTATAGCTGTCCTCAGTGCAGAGAGACCTTCACTCCAAGGCCTAATCTGAGGAAAAATACCATGTTGGCTGAGATGGTGGAGAAGATCTAGAAGACATAGACATATCATTACATACAGTATAGAACACCATCTAGAAGACATAGACATATCATTACATACAGTATAGAACACCATATAGAAGACATAGACATATCATTACATACAGTATAGAATACCATATAGAAGACATAGACATATCATTACATACAGTATAGAACACCATATAGAAGACATAGACATATCATTACATACAGTATAGAACACCATATAGAAGACATAGACATATCATTACATACAGTATAGAACACCATATAGAAGACATAGACATATCATTACATACAGTATATAACACCATCTAGAAGACATAGACATATCATTACATACAGTATAGAACACCATCTAGAAGACATAGACATATCATTACATACAGTATAGAACACCATCTAGAAGACATAGACATATCATTACATACAGTATAGAACACCATATAGAAGACATAGACATATCATTACATACAGTATAGAACGCCATATAGAAGACATAGACATATCATTACATACAGTATAGAACGCCATATAGAAGACATAGACATATCATTACATACAGTATAGAACACCATATAGAAGACATAGACATATCATTACATACAGTATAGAACACCATATAGAAGACATAGACATATCATTACATACAGTATAGAACGCCATATAGAAGACATAGACATATCATTACATACAGTATAGAACACTATCTAGAAGACATAGACATATCATTACATAGAGTATAGAACACCATATAGAAGACATAGACATATCATTACATACAGTATAGACACCATCTAGAAGACATAGACATATCATTACATTACATACAGTATAGAACACCATATAGAAGACATAGACATATCATTACATACAGTATAGAACACCATATAGAAGACATAGACATATCATTAAATAGAGTATAGAACACCATATAGAAGACATAGACATATCATTACATACAGTATAGAACACCATCTAGAAGACATAGACATATCATTACATACAGTATAGAACACCATCTAGAAGACAGACATATCATTACATACAGTATAGAACACCATATAGAAGACATAGACATATCATTACATACAGTATAGAACACCATCTAGAAGACATAGACATATCATTACATACAGTATAGAACACCATATAGAAGACATAGACATATCATTACATACAGTATAGAACACCATATAGAAGACATAGACATATCATTACATAGAGTATAGAACACCATATAGAAGACATAGACATATCATTACATACAGTATAGAACACCATATAGAAGACATAGACATATCATTACATACAGTATAGAACACCATCTAGAAGACATAGACATATCATTACATACAGTATAGAACACCATATAGAAGACATAGACATATCATTACATACAGTATAGAACACCATATAGAAGACATAGACATATCATTACATACAGTATAGAACACCATATAGAAGACATAGACATATCATTACATACAGTATAGAACACCATATAGAAGACATAGACATATCATTACATACAGTATAGAACACCATATAGAAGACATAGACATATCATTACATACAGTATAGAACACCATATAGAAGACATAGACATATCATTACATACAGTACAGAACACCATATAGAAGACATAGACATATCATTACATACAGTATAGAACACCGTATAGAAGACATAGACATATCATTACATACAGTATAGAACACCATATAGAAGACATAGACATATCATTACATACAGTATAGAACACCATATAGAAGACATAGACATATCATTACATAGAGTATAGAACACCATATAGAAGACATAGACATATCATTACATACAGTATAGAACACCATATAGAAGACATAGACATATCATTACATACAGTATAGAACACCATATAGAAAGACATAGACATATCATTACATACAGTATATCATAGATGACATGTATAAATCCTTCCTTTATATTTCCTGTAACACTTTCCATTCCAGTAGCCTTATTACTGGCTAGGGTTACTGCTGCTAGTACAGTGGAAGAATGAGGCATCACAGTACTTTTACACCACTGTACTAACAGGAATAATTACACACCAATAAACACACTGTAATGTAAAGTGTTACATCATTCTCAATGATCAGTCAATACATACGGTATTCATTTCTTATAGTTAGTGTCATAGCACATGAGTTTAAGGCATTACACAATTCATTAAAAGCATTATACATATGTACTTCATAGAAACTGTTACCCTTTACATATTCTAACCACTCTATTTAATTTATTCCATATTAAGGGCCCTAACCTAGGAACACAAATCTTTGTCTCTATTAACATTGCGTACAGTTCTCTCTCTCTCTCTCTCTCTCTCTCTCTCTCTCTCTCTCTCTCTCTCTCTCTCTCTCTCTCTCTCTCCTCTAACCCCTCCCTCCCTCTAACCCCACCCTCTGGCAGAACCAGGAAGTCCCTCCCCCTCCCACAAACTCTCTTCTGAGGAAACGAAACTGATCTGAGTCTCTGTGTCGTCTGTCTGTGTGAGAGTGAACAACCGTCCAAATGGCTCAGCACGGAGATCTGCTGGACCAGGACCAGTTCTGTTGTTCTGTCTGTCTGGATCTACTGAAGGAGCCGGTCACCATCCCCTGTGGACACAGTTACTGTAGGAGCTGTATTGAGGGCTGCTGGGATCAGGATGTTCTGAAAGGGGTCTATAGCTGTCCTCAGTGCAGAGAGACCTTCACTCCAAGGCCTAATCTGAGGAAAAATAACATGTTGGCTGAAGTGGTGGAGAAACTGAAGAAGACAGGACTCCAGGCTGCTCCCCCTCCTGCTCTGTGCTATGCTGGACCTGGAGATGTGGCGTGTGATTTCTGCACTGGGACCAGAAAGCAGAAAGCCCTCATGTCCTGTCTGGCGTGTCTGGCCTCTTACTGTGAGACTCACCTCCAACCTCACTATGAATTTCCTGCTTTGAAGAAGCACAAGCTGGTCAAAGCCACCGCACAACTACAGGAGAAGATCTGCTCTCATCATGACAAACTGCTGGAGGTTTACTGTCGTACCGATCAGCAGTGTATCTGTTATCAGTGTGTGATGGATGAACATAAAGGCCATGATACAGTGTCAGCTGCAGCAGAGAGGACTGAGAAACAGGTAAGACCAGAACTACTTGTTGGTGACTGTCTGATAAACAAATAATTAAAGATACAGTAGGAACTAAGGCTGTTTGAATATGAGATCATTCAAATGATATCGATCCACGGCAGAACAAATATGAACACAAACCTTGATTATATAGATATGCTAACCCAGATTCTCCAAATGTATCACCATTTTTCTAAAGTCAAACACCATTATCATTCGTAATCAAAACCCCAATCAGCTCCCCTGTTTTGTGCACTGTTAAAAACTATAATCATTCACATAACAACTTAATAATATAATTTCACACAGACACTTCCTCAACATTTTAATCCCTATCTTCAATGTGCCCTATGTCCCATTACTATACTATTGATCTACTGGACAAATAAAGCTTGATAGCTCATTGAAGAGTGATTCTCCACAGAGGCAGCTGGGGATGAGTCAGCAGAAAGTCCAGCAGAGATTCCAGGAGAGAGAGAAGGACCTGAAGGAGCTCCAACAGGCTGTGGAGTGTCTCAAGGTGAGTATTGTTGACCAGAGGAGACACACAATTTCACTTCTCTCCTCCAGTCAGAGAGAGAGAGAGAGAGGGGACTTCTCCCAATCCCACTGGCAGCTGTTGGGAAACAGGCTGTCTGGACCCCCTTCAGAGAATAGACTGCTTAATGTAACCGAGATATGAACCAGAGAGAGGAGAGAAACCAACATCTTGACCGTTTCAAAGAGGACATTCCCTATTGGGCTGAGGGCCGACACTGATTTTGAAGTCGAAGGCGGGGCTACCTCATCACATAACCATGAGTAACCATGACCGACCATGTCCCCCTATACATTAACATGAGAGCTCTCTCTCTCTCTCTCTCTCTCTCTCTCTCTCTCTCTCTCTCTCTCTCTCTCTCTCTCTCTCTCTCTCTCTCTCTCTCTCTCTCTCTCTCTCTCTCTCTCTCTCTCTCTTCTCTCTCTCTCTCTCTCTCTCTCTCTCTCTCTCTCTCTCTCTCTCTCTCTCTCTCTCTCCTCTCTCTCTCTCTCTCTCTCTCACTCTCTCTCTCTCTCAATCAATTGAATTCAAAGGGCTTTATGGCATGGGAAACAGCAATTGCACAGCAAGTGAAATAGATACTAAACAAAAGGAAATAAACTCTGGAATAGATATTGTGGTGAGCAGAGAAGTATTTGGGCATCCAAGATTAACTGAAGGAGTTACAGGGTGTGTTGAGTCTTGTCCCGTCCTCCCAGGTTGGAGAAGGACAGATAGGGTCAAAGTAGTGGACCAAAGTGAGTATTCCCCCTTTGTTCTGACTTTTTAAGTCGCATGCGGCTCTTTCCCCTTTTTCCATTTGTAGACTCACAAAGTAAAATAGAGTTATGATAGCCAGTACATTTTACATGTTAGTCATTTAGCAGACGCTCTTACAGTTAGTGCATACATTATTTTATCGAACCCACAACCCTGGCGTCTACCTTCAAACGCCATGCTCTACCAACTGAGCTACATCCCCTGTTTACATTACAAATCAAGTGAAATACCCTGGGACCAATTGTGCGCGCCAATTAAATGGGCTTATTGTCATTGTAAACATTACATTCGAAATTAACAGGAACGTTACACTCTTTAAAAGAATAGAGACATAAAAATAAATCAAAATCAAAATCAAATGTTATAACTCAAGTGCAAACAGAGTGAGCCATTCGCCAGCCACTGAGTTCTGGAGGTGAAATGGAAATGAATGAGGGAGAGTTAAGTGAGGTAGAAGGTGTGGTGAAGAGCTCAGAACAAGAGCCTGGCATCATGGACATGATAAAGAAGAATCTGGTGCAGTAGGAGTTACATTGTAGGAAGAACGTGGATCCATACCTTTTGGCAGATCCATTTGTACAGTTCAGGGTGGGTGGGAAAGGAGTTGGGTGCAGTTGAATCAGTGAAGGTAACCTGTAGTGGACTTGGGATATTTGTTTGTGTTTCTTCTGACCAGAGGGAGTGGGGCGCTCCGTGTCACGCAACTTGGGTCAAGATCTGTTTCTTGCTTTGCTCTTAGGAACAGGGCACCATTGAAAGGAGTGATTTCTGGAGGTCTGCGTTAAGTGTAGAAGTGGAGCAATTAAGGTTGAAGACTGCTGGTGTTTGTGATTCCCGCCGTTTGGTGCAACACAGACCCGGTGGTGAGCGTGGTGAAAACAGAGGAGTCACTGTCAGTCCTTTTGAGTTTTGAGTCTTTACCCGATAAAGTCATGGTAGGATATATCAGTTATCTGTTAGAGCTTTTGTGGCGAATCCACTGCACTGATTCTGGTGCAACATTTATGGTCATGTTGCAGCAGTTTGTAGGAGGGAGATTCCAAGATGTGGGAAGTGTGCAGGAGGGCATGGGATAGAGGATTGTGTAGTTTCGGTCGATAAAGTTGTGTGTCAACTGTTGGGATGCCCATGTTGCTGGGGATCTGAAGTGTCCGGTGCGAGAGAGGAAGGTTGAGGTGGCTAGAGTCAGAGTAGTACAGAAGGTGTCGTATGCTGAGACAGTGAAGAAGAGGAGGATGGGTCAAGGGTGAGAGATCCTGAGAGGATCCCTGTGAGTAGTAGATCTGTGCCAGCACAGAGGGATAGGCCAACTAGTGATATATGCTTTAGTAAAGTTAGCTTCTTAGAGTTCATAGCAATGGTTATCAACTGTACCGCACAAATGGAACGTAAATCACAGAAAATAGATATTGTGGTGGCAGCTGCAGAGAAGTATTTGGCCATACAAGATTAGACTTCAGAAGAGTTACAGGGTGTGTTGAGTGGTGGTGTCCCGTCCTCCCAGGCCGTTGGCATGGTGCAGGAGCAGATAGGGTCAAAGTAGTGGAATGGGGTAGTGGGTATTTAATGAGTGTAGGGTTAGTTGGAAGGGTGTTTTTTCTGTATTATTATAATTTCCCCTTTTCCCATTTTGTGTCACAAAGTGAAATAGATTTATATTATAGTCCAGTTGGGGGCGGTAATGCAACATATTGGATGCCAACCACCGTTAAACTCCAAAGAAGAAGAACTATTATATTATGGCTATGTACAGTGTTGTAACGATGTCTGTGTCTCTATCATTCATTAACTTTCATGGTAGTTGGTTGTGTGGGTCTCTGGTTATGAATGGGGTGCTGACAGATAATTGTTGATGGATATTTATAGAGCTCTGATCAGGACGCAGGCGGTGTACAGTTTATGGAACAGAGGTAAAACTTGGCTTCAGAAGCTGGACAGAATCCAGTATATAGCTTTAAGGATATGTATTGGTGCATTTAAATCAACATCTGTATGTGCCTTACTGGTGGAGGCAGGAGAGAGCCTTTGGATGTACAGCGTAAAAAATTGTCATTATCTTATTGGGTTGAAAGGCTGTGAGTGGAGCATCCCACTGCTACTGTTCTAGATGACTGTTGGGAATATCTAGTAGACAAGGCAGTGGTTTTGGTTGGACAGTTGGAAAGCTTGCTGATGAGAGTGGTTTTGAGGGAGTTGGAGGTTGGCCCTTCTGTGGTGATAGGGGATGTTCCTCCATGGTTACTCCCAGACCCTGTTGTTGATCTAAACCTGGTAGAGAAAAGGAAAGATTGGTCAGAAGTCAGTGATATAGTGAAACTGGTTGACAATTACATTGGTAAAAGTTTTTATGCTTTTTTACTGCTTTTCACAGACGGATCCAAGGACCCAGATAGTGGCTCACAGGAGCAGGCGTTTACGTTTCCTGAATTTGATGTGCAGATATGTAGAAGACTAACAGATGAACTGTCAGTATACTCAGTTGAACTGTTGGTGATAATAGTTGCCCTCCAGTGGGTGGAGGACGTACAACCTGTTAGAATTATAGTATGGTCGGATTCTCTGTCTGTATTGAATAGTTTATCATCTGGTAAATTGACCTGCTATTGGAGGTATTAATGTTATTATGGAGAATTGAGAGAATCATTAGTGGTTTCTGGTGGGTGTTGGGGGGGGGGTTTGGAAGGGAAGGGATTTTGGGGATGGGGGAGGGTCTATTAGAAGTTAGTAGGGCTCTTCTTTATTTTCTCAGAAGTACTGAGTTAGGTAGGAGGATTTAGAAATGTTGGAAACCGTGATTGACCACACACTCCAGCACAGTAGGTGGCGGCATGCACCTTTAACGTTGGTTTGTGGACCGCCATTATATCATAGAAGAAGAAGTTGTTGTGTGAGAGATTGTGGTTCGTGAGGAGGGCTACTATTCTTTTTTCTTTTGGTTCTTGCGTATTTTCTGAATGTATTTTCTCATGGTGGAGGGTTTGTTTATTGGTTTCCACTGTTTATCGTTTAGAGTTGAGGGGGGAGTAGGGGTAGTTTGTTAGGGCGGCGTGATGGCCTCAACCGAGTGGAGAAGAAACGCTGTCGCTTCGGGTCCGTTCCGGAGAAAGGTGTGGAGGAAGTTTTGCTCATGGTCGGCGAACAGGTTGGAGCGGAACATCTGGACTCTGCATCCAGAATGAACAAGGCGGTGGTTGTGTTAATGAAAAAGGTTTGTCTTGTTGTGAGGGGTGTGTTGGTGCAGATGTCGCCTCTTTCGATAAGAGTTGTGGTGGCTAATCTGCCTCCGTTTATTGCTTCCGAACAGACCCCAAGTAGTTGGTTAGTTTTGGTAAATTTGCAAGTGGTTTCCGTGTGCTCTCGGCTGGGTGCCAAGCGGAATCCGTTAAACATGTCTCTTTTCGTAGACAAGTGTTTGTTTCTTAACAAACTTCAAGGTTACACAGGGGAGGGGTGGAACACAGGGTTTGCTAGCACAGATAGTTTTGGGTGTTTCTAGTGTGGGGATCATCAGTTATAGGCTACAAGCAGCAATATGATTGATAGGTAGGACAGGTATTGAACCCAAATAATCCCTACTCAGATGCGCTAACCTCAACCCTAGTAAACATGCATTATAAAAACCTTCTATATAAAATGATCTCATATTGGGAGTAAATAGCCTCTGAATAGAAAAGAAAAAACACTGCATCTTCCAGCCCACCAATAAATGACATAATGCAACCTTGGCGGTTAGCATATTTACCTCAACATGCCCCTCGCTTGCCTGAGAAGGCAGAGTGCTCGATGCTGGTTGATGAATTTGACAATTAATGTACTAGGAAAATACGTTTTTGTCGACCAGAGGTGACTGAATTAATGTTTAGGCGTATTGATAATCATTATAGTAATGAAGTATAATTTCAAAACATGACCATAAAAACAGGTAATAATAAACATGACTCATCATTATATTACTTCACAGTAATGTGTTTTCAGTCCTTCCTCTTGCGTTAGCAGTGTGGAAAGGGACAGTAAAAAGCTCAGGCAGGAGTTTTTCCTGTGTGGTGGAGTGGTGGTGTATCCAGGGAGAGAACTCCTGAGTGGCGCAGTGGTCTAAGGCACTGCATCGCAGTGCTAACTGTGCCACTAGATCCTGGTTCGAATCCAGGCTCTGTCGCAGCCGGCCGTGACCGGGAGACTCATGGGCGGCGCACAATTGACCCAGCGTCGTCCAGGGTAGGGGAGGGAATGGCCGGCAATTATTAAGCAACTGCAGTAGTACTGAATAAAGTGTTTTTCCTTACTAATCCGTACTAAAATAGTGATTACTCAGAATTGCAAATAAATGGCAGGGGTACCAGGAGGGAGGAGAGTACATTTTTTACATTTTAGTCATTTAGCAGATGCTCTTATCCAGAGCGACTTACAGTTAGTGAGTGCATACATTTTCATACTGTCCCCCCATGGGAAACGAACCCACAACCCTGGCGTTGCAAGCGCCATGCTCTACCAACTGAGCTACACGGTAGTAGTGCATGGCCAAGTGGTGGTGCGCAGGCCGTGGAGAAAGCGGTGGTGGGGAGGGTTGCAGCTGGGCTACATGAGCTGAGGCAGGTTTCTGTAGTAACAGAGACTCCGGTAGGCGAAGGCTTGGTGGGCTCATCCCAGGAAATATTGCCTGTCATTGGGGAAGAGGCTCTGATCAGGGGGGAAGTGCAGGGGGGCAGAGACTGGGGAGGAGGAGGACGGTACCGTGCCAATGGAGGAGGAGGAAGAGGGGGGAGGTGAGTCTGCGGGAGAGGAGGACAAGGCGTCTCGTTTTCAGACGGCTCATTGGATCCAGAGCTGACAGCCAGTCAGGCTGAGGGCCCAGTATATACGGTGAGAGAACTTTCTAGGTTCCTGATGGAGACTAAGGGGAAAAAGAAGGTTCTGCTGGAGTCTTATTTTATTGATCCTGGAAGGTTTGTAAGGTCAGTACAACACGTGATGAAGAATGAGGGGTTTAGTGTCCTCTCACCCAGGAAGCGGTATAGGCTGAGAAAATGGGTCATGGGTTCTTAAGGGCATGTCTTCAGAATCTGCTTAAATTTATGTTTTTTTCTGGCATGGCGGCTTTATGGGCTTCTCTACTGGTTTCTGATTGTGGTGATTTCCCTCCCACCTCTTATGGAGATTTCACGGTTAGACTTCCTTAACATGAACGCCGGCAAAGAATGGGGGAATATGTCAAACAAAAACATTTAAATGCCATGGCAGAAATCTTAGTGCAGGGGTAGCAAAAGAGGTGTGTAAGGGTAGGTTGTTAGTGTTTAGAGCCCAAATAATGACCTTGTCTTTGCTTTCATAAATGTGTCTGCACCTGGTCCTCTGTAGCTCAGCTGGTAGAGCACGGCGCTTGTAACGCCAGGGTAGTGGGTTCGATCCCCGGGACCACCCATACACAAAAAAAAAATATATATATATATATATATATGCACGCATGACTGTAAGTCGCTTTGGATAAAAGCGTCTGCAAAATGGCACATTATATTATATTATAGTACAGGGCTCAGTTCTCTGTTTCACCAGAGGGGTTGGAAAAACAGAGTGGGGAAACCAAGAAAATCCCTTGTTTTACGTTTGTCTGATGGGTGGGTAACTTCTGTTGTGGGGAGATGAGGGAGCCTGATGGGTGGGTAACTTCTGTTGTGGGGAGATGAGGGAGCCTGATGGGTGGGTAAACTTCTGTTGTGGGGAGATGAGGGAGCCTGATGGGTGGGTAACTTCTGTTGTGGGGAGGAGATGAGGGAGCCTGATGGGTGGGGTAACTTCTGTTGTGGGGAGATGAGGGAGCCTGATGGGTGGGTAACTTCTGTTGTGGGGAGATGAGGGAGCCTGATGGGTGGGTAACTTCTGTTGTGAGGAGATGAGGGAGCCTGATGGGTGGGTAACTTCTGTTAAGGGGGAGATGAGGGAGCCTGATGGGTGGGTAACTTCTGTTGTGGGAGATGAGGGAGCCTGATGGGTGGGTAACTTCTGTTGTGGGGAGATGAGGGAGCCTGATGGGTGGGTAACTTCTGTTGTAGGGAGATGAGGGAGCCTGATGGTGGGGAGTAACTTCTGTTGTGGGGAGATGAGGGAGCCTGATGGGTGGGTAACTTCTGTTGTAGGGAGATGAGGGAGCCTGATGGGTGGGTAACTTCTGTTGTGGGGAGATGAGGGAGCCTGATGGGTGGGTAACTTCTGTTGTGGGGAGATGAGGGAGCCTGATGGGTGGGTAACTTCTGTTGTGGGAGATGAGGCTGTGGAGTTGTACTCTGATTTATAGAGGGCAGAACTCTGTGGACGGTCCTCTGTATCTCAATTGTAGAGCATGGTCCTTGTAATGCCAGGGTAGTGGGTTCGATCCCCGGGACCACCCATATGTAAAAATGTATGCACATGACTGTAAGTCGCTTTGGATAAAAGCGTCTGCTAAATGGCATTATTATTATTATTATCCTGGGTGTTCTCAGGTTCTGCTCACAGACCTTTCCAAACTCTCTCTGTCACAGAGAAAATCAAATAGACATTTCCCTGGCCTTTCACAAACTCTCAGCTGCCGTGTCTCAGACGGTCTGCCTGTGGATTATTATAAAAGTTCTGGGGAATTATTTTACAGGACGTGTGTTGTGTGAGTGCGTCGGGGTGGGGGAGCTGTCGCTAAGCTGTAGACGGGAGGCTTTGACTCTCCTGCCCAAAATAAGGATTTGAGCGACATAAAGAACTGGAGGCCTGTGGCATTGCTCTGTGTGGAATATAAGGTCTTTGCCAAGGTCCTCGTTTACAGACTCAAACGTACTGTGGTACCAGGACGCTCAAACACAGACAATCTGTTCATAATCAGGAGAAAGCCTTTGATAGGGTGGACCATGAATATCTGTTCAATGTGTTGTTTTGGTTGTGGGGAGAATTTTGTGGCCTGTGTTCAAATGTTGTACGCTTGGGGCTTCATGTATGGTCAAGGTGTGGGGAGGGCTCAGTAGGCCAGTCTGGGTAGGGAGGGGCATTCACCAGGGATGCCCTCTGTCAGGGCAGCTATACACTCGTCTGACCTGGAGAATAGTTTGAGGGTGTACGAGGGGGCGTCTTCTGCTTAGGTAACTGGGGCAAGAGTGAGGCTCTGGGATATGATGGGGCATGGAGGGACAGGGCACGCTCCTCAGCAGCTTCCAGGTGGGTTGCATTGGGGCTGTGAGTGGAGCTCAAGATGCTTGGGGTGTGTGCTGGGAGCGGGGTGGGTTGGGATAGGAAGGAAGAACTGGGAAGGAGTGTCACAAGCGGTGGTGTCGAGGCTGACGAAGTGGAGGTGGCTCATCTCCCAAGTGGCATACAGAGGGGCGGTGCCTGATTAGGACCATCAACAACTTGGTGGCATCCTCTCTATGGCTTAAATTGGCCATTCTCAACGCCCCGGGTGGTCTGCTGTAGACCTGCAGCGCAAGTTAGTGAATTTTTTCTGGTCAGGGTGGCAGCGTTGTCGACTCAGCAGCACAGAGGCTACTGTACCGTACGGAGGTGGGCTGGAGGGAACCAGCATGTGCTCTGTTGAGGAGGGCTGGTGGTTTGGGGCTGGATCAGCAGCTCTTCATCATGCGGCAGGAGAGACTCAATACAGCAGGGGTCTCTGATTTCTATGCTGCAGTACTGAGGGCTGGAGCAGCCTGAGGAGGGGCCACCACCGTTTCCACCACTGCAAGTGACAGCAGAGACTGGGGACTGGCAGGAGAGTCTGGAGGACTTACTGACTTTTAACACTCTGAGCTTAGTGGGAGTGAAGGGGCATCAGTGGCAGGGGGTTGTGGGGGCTGAGAGCATGGCAGGGTATAGGTGGAGGGGCTCTATAAGCTCCCAGTGCTGGAAAGGTCAGGGGTCGTCCAGTGGAGGGTATTACATGGAGCCCTGGACACCAATAGCTGGTTGGCTCGGGTTGACCTGGGAGTTGGGGAGGGGTGTCCGTTTTCTGCAATGACAGACTGTTCATCATGTTTTTTCTGTGTTGCCAGGGTAATGCCATTACTGTTGACGCCTTAGGGTTGAGTTTGAGTTGTACAAAATGATCAACAGTGTGGAGATGTTTCAGGAGGTATGGGGGCTCAGGGGGGCTGTCTGTACGGCTGGAGAGGAGGGGTTGGATGGACGGTTGGAATGTGGTGCTGGTTGGTGTATTGTACTGTGGTGTTGGGTACTGGATAATGTGATTGTGTGGAGGTTGTGGTGGCACGCAATGTGCTTTTAGGGGTGGGGGTGTTAGTGTAATGAGGATGGCTCATTAAAGTAAGACAAGTCAGTCTCTCTCTCTCTCTCTCTCTCTCTCTCTCTCTCTCTCTCTCTCTCTCTTAACAGCGCTCTGCACAGGCAGCAGTGGTGGACAGTGATAAGATCTTTACTGAGCTGATCCGCTCCATTGAGAGAAGGCGCTCTGAGGTGAAGGAGCTGATCAGAGCCCAAGAGAAGGCTCAAGTGAGTCAAGCTGAAGGACTCCTGGAGCAACTGGAGCAGGAGATAGCTGAGCTGAGGAAGAGAAGCACTGAGCTGGAGCAGCTCTCACACACAGAGGATCACATCCATTTCCTCCAGGTAACTCAACTGCCTTGATACATGTGATATGAAATTAAAACTCTCAATCATTTGGTTCTGCTCCCTCTCTCTCCTCTCTCTCTCTCTCTCCCCCAGAGTTATCAGTCTCTCTCCAGTACCAGTGTATCTTCAGACTTACCCAGCATCGTTGTCCGTCCTCTTCAGTACTTTGGAGATGTGAGTAAGACTGTGTCTGAACTGAGAGAGAAACTAGAAGACGTCCTTAAAGGAGAATGGACCAAGATCTCCACTACAGGTGTGTTGAAAATAATAAGAACATCAACTTTAGACCATTGAAAGTTCCCTACTAGTCATATACATGTGGAATATGGTGTGATGATAACATTCCCTCTCTCTGTGAATGTGTTTGTGTGTCTGTAGTGAATATAGTGGATGTTGTACTGCCTCCAGAGCCCAAGACCAGAGAACAGTTCTTACAATGTGAGTCTCTTTATTCTGAAGTAACTAACAGTCTCTTTTTACTGACACTCCTAACAATCCCTCTAGAAATATATAGCAATAGTAGATCTAATCAAAGACTGGGTATCTATCTGACTCCTCATATTTCTCTGATTTGATCTCTGCTGTGCTCTAATCAAAGACAGGGTAGATACAGTATCTGACTTCACTTATTGTTCTAACTCCCCTCATTGGTCTCTGCTCTGCTCTTCTCCCAGATTCCTGTCAGCTCACACTGGACCCAAACACAGCAGACACACTCCTCTCTCTGTCTGAAGGGAACAGAAAGGTGACCAATACAGACCAAGTCCAACCATATCCTGTTCATCCAGACAGATTCACCAACTGGTGCCAGGTTCTGTGTAGAGAGGGTCTGTCTGGACGCTGTTACTGGGAGGTGGAGTGGAGTGGGGAGGGGTGTTGATACAGCAGTCTCATATAAAGACATCAGCAGAACAGGGACAGATGGTAGATTTGGATTCAATAACAAGTCCTGGAGTTTAGAGTGCTCTAGTGGTTGTTATTGTTTCAGACACAATAGTGTTGGGACTAAAGTATCAGGCCCTCAGTCCTCCAGAGTAGGAGTGGACCTGGATCACAAGGCAGGTACTCTGTCCTTCTACAGTGTCTCTGACACAATGACCCTCCTCCACAGAGTCCAGACCACATTCACTCAGCCCCTCTATCCTGGGTTTATCTCTCTGGTACTGCTGAGCTGGTTAAACTGTAGTAGGGTCCACATAGATACTAGTCATGCTGGTGTAGTCTATAGCTGAGCTGGTTAAACTGTAGTAGGGTCCACATAGATACTAGTCATGCTGGTGTAGTCTATAGCTGAGCTGGTTAAACTGTAGTAGGGTCCACATAGATACTAGTCATGCTGGTGTAGTCTATAGCTGAGCTGGTTAAACTGTCTAGGGTCCACATAGATACTAGTCATGCTGGTGTAGTCTATAGCTGAGCTGGTTAAACTGTAGTAGGGTCCACATAGATACTAGTCATGCTGGTGTAGTCTATAGCTGAGCTGGTTAAACTGTAGTAGGGTCCACATAGATACTAGTCATGCTGGTGTAGTCTATAGCTGAGCTGGTTAAACTGTAGTAGGGTCCACATAGATACTAGTCATGCTGGTGTAGTCTATAGCTGAGCTGGTTAAAACTGTAGTAGGGTCCACATAGATACTAGTCATGCTGGTGTAGTCTATAGCTGAGCTGGTTTAAACTGTAGTAGGGTCCACATAGATACTAGTCATGCTGGTGTAGTCTATAGCATGCTGGTTAAACTGTAGTAGGGTCCACATAGATACTAGTCATGCTGGTGTAGTCTATAGCTGAGCTGGTTAAACTGTAGTAGGGTCCACATAGATACTAGTCATGCTGGTGTAGTCTATAGCTGAGCTGGTTAAACTGTAGTAGGGTCCACATAGATACTAGTCATGCTGGTGTAGTCTATAGCTGAGCTGGTTAAACTGTAGTAGGGTCCACATAGATACTAGTCATGCTGGTGTAGTCTATAGCTGAGCTGGTTAAACTGTAGTAGGGTCCACATAGATACTAGTCATGCTGGTGGTGATGGTACCCAGATATAATATTCTGTTTTTCTGTACAATTATTTTTGTCTGACTGATTTAATCTTCAGAGTTTAATTAAAACTTAACGTATTTTTATCAAATGCAATGTTTTAATTGGCTACATTTACATTAATCATGATGTATGCTGTTAATGTATGTTGGTTGTCATTCAGAACCATTGAAATGTTTTTCTCAATTGGTTCTCTGTCTCAATGTCATTTTCCTCAGTATCATGGAACAGGTAGTGTTACTTACTTGCTAATTGAACTATATGGGCCGGTTTCCCGGACACAGATGAAGCCTAGTCCTAGACTAAAAAGCATGTTCAATGGAGATGTCCGGGAAACCGACCCTAAGTTTGGCATCTTTTATTCTCCCATACTGCTCAGTCAAGCAACATTAAACCTGTCCAGCAGGTGGTGCTATTAACCAAACAATAAAAACCCAGCAGATATCTTGACTTGCCACTCAGTATATCAGTAATGTTCAGAATTGTACTTTAATATCATTGGAGATTGATGGTCTTTTTAATCCACTACCCAGAGTCAGGAACAGATGAAGTTAGGTCTGCTACTGTTCAGTTATTAAATATGATTCATGGTGATGGGAAATAAAAAATCCATCTAGTAGTAGTTTTCCTTTGCTATTTATTCCAAGGTGTGTCTTTAACTTGTAAATGGATTGTGTTGAAGCTGGCATGTGGTGTGGATGATAGAATAGAGTGAATAGAGGAGAGAAGAGAGGAGGAGAGGAGAACATAATATAGAAGACAGATAAGATAGAGAGACAATTCATACCCAGGGGAGTTACTGACTCTGGCCCAAATGACACCCTGTTCCCTACGTAGTGCACTAGGCTACTTCTGATCAGATCTAAAGTAGTGCACTACATAGGGAATAGGGTGGAGATTTGCTCACTGTCATTAGAATGAAGATTTCCATACAGGAGTTACTGTCTCTGTCCCAAATCTCTCCCTGTTCCCTACGTAGTGCACTAGGCTTCTTCTGACCTGATCTAAAGTAGTCTTCTAGATTTTTACATGTTTTCTCCCTGACGTTAGAAAATGACAATATGGTAATGACTTTAGTGGTTTCTCCCCCCCTTGTTTTTATTGGTTGTGTGTTATGTGTGTTGTTGTGTTAGGTTTTCCCCCTGTGTTCCTAATGGAAAATCCATTAACAATGAATCACAAACAAATTATATTCCAGTTGTGTTTAGACAACTTCATGGCTGACATCCCCCAGTTCTGTTAAGACCCATTGAACTGGGTCACATTCTAAATGGTCACTTGTATTGATAGTCCATATTGGGCCTAACTGGGGTTAACCATACTGGAGGGTTTCTTTCTGCACACATATTCCCTCATCTCCAGAACTTTACCTGATGTCCTCTCTCTCTCTCTCTCTCTCTCTCTCTCTCTCTCTCTCTCTCTCTCTCTCTCTCTTTGTCTCTGTCTCTGTCTCTGTCTCTGTCTCTGTCTCTGTCTCTGTCTCTCTCTCTCTCTCTCTCCCATCAAACCGTATAGAAAGCAGCCAACCTCAATATGGTTCCATTCCTGTAGTTATCAGGACACATGAGGTGTGGAACTATTATCTCCTTTCTAAGTGTGAACTTGTCCACTTCCCTTCATGGATTTAAAAGGAAATGACTGGTATATGTAAACTCCCTCTACCCCATGCCCCATGCCATATTCAGGGACATAGCAGGGGCTAAACACTTCTCAAAGCTAGACGCCTCTTCAGGGTTTTGGCAGATCAGTCTAGACAAGGAGAGTACAAGGCTTTGTACTTTCAATACTCCTTTTGGTAGCTAGTCATTTAAAAGGCTCCCGTTTGGTCTCACTTCAGCACCAGAAGTCTTTCACAGGACAGTCCAACAGATATCTGAGAGTGTGTCAGGCACCACAGTGTCCATTGATGATGTGCTAATATGGGCTCAGACTCTTGAAGAGCACAACACCAGGTTGAAAGCAGCACTTGATCTAGCCAGAGCTAATGGGCTAAAGCTAAACGTAGACAAACGGGAATTCAGAAAGACAGAAATAACCTTCTTGGGTGAAAAACTAACATGTGAAGGTGTTCAGACAGACCAGAGCAAAGTGACCGCCATCAAGAACATGCCACTGCCTACCGATCAAGAGGACGTACAAAGGTTCTAAGGGATGGTTAACTATGTGGGCTAATGTGTACCTAATCTGGCAACTCACACTAGTCAGATGAGAAGTCTACTGTGTAAAACTACAGATTGGTGTTGGAACAGTAATCATCAGAAAGAGTTTTGAGGAGCTCAAGGCATTGATCATTGTGAGGACAACAATGACTAGATGATGTTCTAATACTGTTATTGCATCAAATGGTTGTTTTCTGCAGTAGAAAAGGGTTCTTAGAACTCTCATGTGTCTGTTAACACTGACAGTAGATTAACGATGCCTTTGGTGATAAAACCTACAGAACGCATTCCATAGAATGAGTTGGTGTAATGAGGTACCAGGAGAGATGGCGGGGTATGGATAATGATGAGAGGAAGCTTGTTTTGGAGGCTAAACTCTGATTTCCATACAGTAAGAACAGTCTTCATAGCAAATGCTTTCTGGCTGGGGGATACTCCTTTCTCATATATCAAGTCTCACCTTTTGACTCATTCCATACATCTGTTATCTGTCATGTAGACTAAGAGGGTGGTATCTTTGCTATAAAAGATCTTTAGTATTCTTGTGTCAAGACTGTTGGGTCGACCGGCCTCACTTATTTACCTCGGTTATTGATACGTTTTGAATAAGTAATATCCATGATTGGTGATTGACCCTGTCTCTCTCTCATTATTGATTTAAAATGTCCACTACATCATGCATGCTCCACTACTGAGGTTCTATGATAAAACGCTCAAAAAACCTAAATCTCAGCAGATGCCTCTAAAGCAGGTTAAGGTTGCAGTGTTGTTACAGCATTATGGCACTAGAGATGGCGCCCAGTTGCATATGCCTCCAGGGCTCTGCCAATTCTGAGTGGAACTATGCTCAGATTGAGAAAGAGGCATTGGCATCTGTCCATATGCATGTGGAGAATTTAGTGTGTTTATGATCTGTGTTAAAACATGTGGGTGAAACAGATCATCAACCTTCAGTTTCTAGTGTAAAGAAGGTTCTAACAGACACACACCAAGGGAACGGGACGGTTTCTTAAAACTTCAAGAATATGACTGCCACTCGAAGTAAATCCGACAGTTATAGTAAAGTACCCCCACAACCATCTACTCCATGCTTCACGTGGGACCACACATTGGATACATCCGTTTCACGCTCTACTCTTGTCTCACAAAGACCTGCGTTGGAAACTCGTAAAGCATTTTTTTGGGGTGCAACTGAGGGCGTTAACTCTAATGAAATTATCCCTGCAGCAAAAGGGAATCGGTCTTGTTTCTAGGCGGGCCCCATGGGGCCAGTTTCATCATAGCGCTTTAGGGTTTTTTGCGACTGCATTAAGAAAATTTTTAAAGTTCTTTAAATGTTCCCTATTTACGACCAGTCTTAAAGAATGAGGACTGTCTTGCTCCCTTTCTTTTTGACTCTTTTTGCCATAATATGGCTGGTCTTTTACCCAAAAAGGGCTATCTTCTGTATACCACCCCCCCTTTTAAACACAACTGATTTTGGGTCAAAAATTAAAAAGGGAAAAAATTTCCCCAAATAACTTTAAGAAGGAACACCGTTATTTGAAATGCATTCCCGGTGAAAACCCCTTTAAAAGGTTTAGAGAAAGCCAAGAGTGTGCAAATCTTTCAAGGGAAAGGGTGGTATTTTAAGAAACCAAAAATAAAAATATTTGATTTTTTT
>CM072235.1:43213982-43238604 GCA_036851935.1 Coregonus suidteri | reverse complement strand
TAGCCCGCGTTCTTTATCCCGGGGGTTACATTAACCCAAGTTTTATTCTCTAAAAAAGTCCGGGACAGCTGTACCCAAAAAGTGAGGTCAGGGGTTTGGGAGAGGGGCCCCTTTTTATCCTCTCTTCTGTTTTCCCCCCCGAGTATATTTCTTACTCGGCAGGACCCCCTTTCCCCGTTATCGGAGGGTTCCTTTGGGAAAAGGGGGGGGGAAAGGTCCCCCGCCCCGGGGTTAAATTTGTGCCGGTCGTTAGCGACGGCGCCCCGCACGCCCCCATGTCTTTTTTTTTTTTTTTCATTTTTTTAAAAAAAATAAATTTCATTTTTTTTTCCTTCAAAGGTAGTTTTAAGTAAAAGGCTTCCCCAACATTACGGTTTTTTTCCCTCTGTTTTAAAGGGTAGTTTTAAGTGAAGCTTCCCCTCCTTTAAAGGGCATTAAACAAACCCCCCCCCCGGAAATTCGACCCCACTGGTCTTTTAAAGACGTGTTTTGGGAGGGGGAAACGGGGGTAAGTTATGCGTTTCCCCTGGTAGTCGTTTTTTTTCATTTTCATATTTATAAAAAAAAAAAATATTTTTTTTTTTTTTTGGTTTAGTCTTTGGGCAGACATTTTACCAAGAGGATTTTACAGTTATTGTGAATTTTTTTCTTTTTAATATATATTTTTTATATATTTTTTTTTTTCGCTTTATAAAAAAAAAAAAGGGAATTAAAAAATTTTTGGGTTTCCCTTTTGGGAAAAAAGTTTTGAAAGGCAACGGGGGAAAATCTACTGGGGTGTAGTTCCCCCCCAGATTGAAACCCCAAAATCAGTTTGTTTTACAGTGGAAATAGGTTGGGGTCTGGTGAGGTTTTTGGGGTGAGGGGAACCTTTTCCACATCCCCGGGTTTATATCCGGCAGTGGGGTTTTAAAAACACCCCCCGGAGTATCGTTTTTACTGGGCGGGGATCCGTCCAGGGTTTTGGGGAGGGCCTGGCAAGGGGGGGAAAGTCGCCGACCGGGTTTAAAATTTTGCCGGGGGGAAAATTTTCCCGTAGGGAAAAGAAAAAAATTTCCCAAATTTGGGGCCCGGCCCCCGGGAAACCCCCTTTCCATTTGAAGGGGGCTTTTTAGTCTGGGAATAGGCTTCTTTTGGTGCCCGGGGAAAAGGGAAAACCGGGCCCCCCATATGTTAAATTTAGCAAGAAAGGAAAAAAAACCTTTTTCCATGATACTGGGGGAAAAAGGGACAGTGAGACAGAGAAAACCAAATTTTGGGGGGGAAAACATTTAAAAGGGTTTTGAATAAACAAAAAAAACAACATTAACAGAACTTTCATGTTTAATGGAATATAAAAGATTAAAACTTTGGATTTTAAAAAAAAAAAAAATGCTTTAAAAATTGTAATTCATCCCATTCGGAAAAATCAAAAAACAAATCATTGTACAAAGAACAGAGCAGGGGGGAAAAACACATCAGGGGCCCAAAATCACCACAGAGGGACTAGTATATAGGGGGAAACCCTACTACTTTTAAAACCAGCTCAGCTATAGATACCCCAGCTTTTGACTAGATTCTAGGGGGCCCCTACTACCGGGGTTTTAACCACCCCCACCCTAAAAGACTACACCGCATGCTGAAATCATGGGGGAACCCTACTACATTTTAACCAGCTCACCCTAAGATTTACACCAGCATAAATAGTATCTTGTGGCCCCAAATACATTTTAAACCCAAGTCAAAAATAGACTACACCAGAATAAATGTATCTTTTGTGGCCCCTACGACAGTTTAACCAGCTCAGCTATGAAACACCACATGACTAGTATCTATGGGGAAACCCTCTACATTTTAAAACCGCTCAGTATAGACTAAAACCAGCAAAATAAGTATTAGTCCCCCCAAAATACATTTTAAAACCAGCTCAGCAAATAGACACCCCAGCATATAGTACCTATGTGGACCCTACTACATTTTAAAACCAGCTCAGCTTAGATAAAACCAGATAAAATTAGTACTAGGGTGGACCCTATTTAAAACAATTTTTAACCAGCTCAGCTATGGGGACTACACCACCCATAAATAGTACCCTATGTCCCCCCAAATAAATTTTAACCAGCTCAGCTATAGTACACTCGCATGACTAGTATCAAATGTGGACCCCCCTACGGGTTTAAAAAGCTCAGCTTTGGGACTACACCAGGATGTATTCTAGTGGACCCTACTACAGCCCAGCTCAGCTATAGACACACCAGCATGACTAGTATCATGGGGCCCCTACTACATTTTTAAACCCCTCAGAAAAGCCCCGGGAAAAAAAACTATTAAACGAAAACCCAGGGTTTAGGGGGGGCTGAGGTAAATTGTGGTCTGGACTCTGTGGAGGGGGGTTTTTCATTTTTTGTCAAGACACTGTGGGGGGTACAGGGGACCTGCCTTTGATCCAGGTACACCCACTTGGAGGCCCTGGGGGCCCGATATTCAGTCCTAAAATTTTTTGGCCCGGGAACCAAAAATTTTACCATTTAAACCCCCGGGGTAAACCCGGGACTTGTCATTGACCCCAAATCCCACCATCTGTCCCTTTTCTGTGAGGGTCTTTATTTTGGGGACTGTTGTAACACCCCAACCCCCCCATCCACCCCCCAAGGTAACAGGGGCCGGGGACAGACCCCTTAACAAAACCGGGGATTTGGGGGAAAAACTGTCTGGATGAAAAAAGGTTTGGGTTTTTTGGGATTTGGGCCGTAGGGTCCCCTTTTCTTTTCCCCTTTTAAGACAGAGAGAGGCGTTTGTGTGCTTTTTTTTGGGGTCCAGTGTGAGCTGACGGGAAATCTGGGAGAAAAAGCAGAGAAGGGGCCCAAAATGGGGGGAGTTAGAAAAAAAAGGGTAAATTTTCAGAAAATGTTTTTAACCCGGGTTTTTGTTTTAGGCACCAAAAAGAGATCAAAAAGAAAAATATGGGAGTCAGAAAAGAACCCGGGCCTTTGTTTTAAAAATTTTATATTGCTTATATTCTAGAGGGTTTGTTGGGAAGTGTCAGAAAAAAAAAGAGACGTTATTTACTTAAGAATTAAAGAGACTCCCCTTGAAAGAACGGGTTCTCGGGTTCTTGGGCTCGGGAGGCAGGTAAAAAACATCCATATTTTCACTAAAAAAAACCCCAAAACACTTTCACAGAGAGGGGAAGGTTTTTCATCATACCATTTTCCCAACTGTTTTATGACTAGTGGGGAAAACTTTAAATTGGTCAAAATTTAAATTTTTTAATTATTTTAAAACCACACCTGTAGGGAGATTGGTAAATTCTCCTTTTTTAAGGACGTTTTTCTAGTTTCTCTCTCGTTCGCCCACATTTTTACTCACATCCCCAAAAGTACTGAAGAGGACGGGGGACAACGATGGGGGTAAGTCGAAGTAAAAGGGTACCGGAGAGGAAAACTGAAACTCTGGAGAGAAAAAAGAGAAAAAAGAGAGAGAGAGAGAGAGAAAAAACGGGAAGGGGGGGGAAAAGGAAAAAAGAGGGGGAAAAAGAGGGGGAGAGGAGAGAGAGGAGGGGGAGAGAAAAAAAAACCAAAAAAGGTTTGGGTTTCAATTGGATTTTTAAAATTTCATATCCCATGTATAAAGGCATTTGGAGTTACCGGGGGGGGAAAGGAAAATGGGGGACCCTGGGTGTGTTGGAGAGCTGCTCCAGTCAGTGCTTTTTTCCTCAGCTCAGTATCCCTGCCCCATTTTGCCCCCGGGATTTCCTTTCAGCTTGACTCATTTTGACCCTTCTCTGGGGCTCGATCAGCTCCTTCACTCAGAGCCCCTTCTCTCAAGGGGAGCGGAATCACCCCCTCGGGAAAGATCTTATCACTGCTCCACTGCGGGCCTGTGCAGGCGCTTTTTAAGGGGAGGGGGAGAAAAATAGGGGGAAAAGGAAAACCGAGGAGGGGGGGCGAGAGATGAGGGGGGCGGGGGGGGGGGAAAAGGGGGAAAGAGAAAAGGGGAGAGGAAAAGAGAGAGAGGGGAGCCCCGGGGGTTTTTCCTTTAAATTTGACCCCACCTATACAAAAAACCCCCCCCACCCCCACTCCTAAAAAACCTTTGCGTGACACCACAACCTCCCCCAATCACAAACCCAGTCCCCAAAAACCACAGAAAAAACCCACCATCCAGCCCCCACATTAAAACCCCCCCGTCCACCCAACCCCCCCCCCTTAAAGGCCTTTCCCAGACAGGCCCCCTAGCCCCAAATCCCCCTCTTGAAACATCTCCACCGTTAAAATCTTTTTGTAAAACTCCCCCCTAAACCCCTTTAAGTCCGCAACAGTAATGGCATTTTTACCCCTGGCAACACAAAAAAAAAAACATGGAACGGGTTTTTATTGCAGAAAAAAGGGGCCCCCTCCCCAACTCCCAGGTCAAACCCCGAGCCAAAAGCTTTTGGTTTTTGTCCAGGGCTCCATGAAATCCCCCTCCCCCTGGACAAAACCCCCTGCCCTTTTCCCCAGAAACTGGGAGCTTTTTTTTTTTTTTAGAGCAAACCCCCTCCCCCTTTTAACCCTGCCATCCCTTCAGCCCCCCCCAAACCCCCTGCCTCTGATCCCCCTTCACCCCCAATAAGCTCAGAGTGTTAAAAAAAAGGCAGAAAAGGTCCCCCAGACTCCCCTGCCAGTCCCCACCCTCTGCTTTTCACTTGCATTGGGGGAAAAACGGTGGTGGCCCCTCCAAAGGCGGATAAGCCTCAGTACTGCAGCATAAAAAATCAGAGCCCCCTCCCTGTATTGATTTCCCCGGCCCCCCCGGGTTTCTCTCCTATCTTTGGTACGCGGGAAAACACACAAAAATTTTTCTTTTTCCCCCTTCTGCAAAAACCGGGTTGGGGGGCGAACGAAACTCTGAATGTCTGGCAGACATATCAGGGTGGATGTCGGGATTCCCCCCTCAAGCTAAACCTCGGCAAGAGGGAGTGCTTTCCTAAGGGGAAAAGGACTGCCCCCCCTCCATGATTCGCCATCAGGGTTGACAACTCCCTGTGCCCTTTCCCCCCAGAGTGAAAAGAATAATATAATAGTTATCCTTTTTCCCCCCCCTTTACTACCACGTTTTTTGTCAAACTAACCCCTGATTTTTTCCCCTGTAGCATTTGATTTTTGTTTAAAAAAAAATGTACTTATGGGATCGAGATTTAGTTGTCCCAGGCTTTTTCCTTTAATTTGAAGCCCCAAATTTTTGTAAGTGGGCTGGGTAAGGGGGGAATTTTCGCTAAAAAATTTAAATGGAAATTTTCATAAAAGAGCTGCTGACCCACCCCCAAAACCATAAAAGGCCCCCCCCCCCCACAGAGAAACTTTGCGTTCCCTCAACCCCCACCTCCGAGGGTACAGTAGCAACACACTTTCCTCCCCAAAAATTTTCCCAAAAAAACCCTTTTAAAAAAAAAAAATCAGGGGCCCAGAGTTGAGGGGGGACGGCACCCATGAGATTTGGGGGAAAAAGGGGCCCAAGGGAAATTATATTTTTTTTAACTGTGACAGAGAGATTTTGGGAAAAGGTTTTTGTGGCAAAACCCTGAAAAAACCCCCCAGGATCACAGATTTTCTGCCTCTATAAATCGAGTAAAAAATCCACGGGGCCCCCGGGGCCTCATCCCCCCCAAAACGGGAAGTTTTCCCCAAACCCATCGGGCCCTCCCTCATCCCCCCACAAAAACCGAAGTTCCCCCCCCAATCAGGTCCCCATCCCCCCCACACTCCCTCCCCAACAGAAGTTACCCACCCATCAGGCTCCCTCATCTCCCCACAACAGAAGTTACCCACCCATCAGGCTCCCTCTCTCTCCCCACAGAACAGAATCATGCTCCCACCCACAGAGGCTCCCTCATCCCTCATCTCCCCACAACAGAAGTTACCCACCCATAGGCTCCCCCATCTCCCCACAACAGAAGTTACCCACCATCAGGCCCCTCATCTCCCACAACAGAGTACCCGAGGTTACCCACCCATAGGCTCCCTCATCTCCCCACAACAGAAGTTACCCACCATCAGGCTCCCTCATCTCCCCCACAACAGAGGCTCCATAACCAGAAGTTACCCGCCATCAGACAAACGTAAAACAAGGGATTTTCTTGGTTTCCCCACTCTGTTTTTCCAACCCCTCTGGTGAAACAGAGAAACTGAGCCCTGTACTATAATATAATATAATGTGCCATTTTGCAGACGCTTTTATCCAAAGCGACTTACAGTCATGCGTGCATATATATATATATATATATTTTTTTTGTGTATGGGTGGTCCCGGGGATCGAACCCACTCCCCTGGCGTTACAAGCGCCGTGCTCTACCAGCTGAGCTACAGAGGACCAGGTGCAGACACATTTATGAAAGCAAAGACAAGGTCATTATTTGGGCTCTAAACACTAACAAACCTACCCTTACACACCTCTTTTGCTACCCCCTGCACTAAATTTCTGCCATGGCATTTTAAATGTTTTTGGTTGACATATTCCCCCAGTCTTTGCCGGCGTTCATGTTAAGGAAGTCTAAACCGTGAAATCTCCATAAGAGGTGGGAGGGAAATCACCACAATCAGAAACCAGTAGAGAAGCCCATAAAGCCGCCGCCATGCCAGAAAAAAAACAATCCATTTAAGCAGATTCTGAAGACATGCCCTTAAGAACCCATGACCCATTTTCTCAGCCTATACCGCTTCCTGGGTGAGAGGACACTAAACCCCTCATTCTTCATCTTGTGTTGTACTGACCTTACAAACCTTCCAGGATCAATCAAATAAGACTACAGCAGAACCTTATTTTCCCCTTTAGTCTCCATCAGGAACCTAGAAAGTTCTCTCATCGTATATACTGGGCCCTCAGCCTGACTGTCTGTCAGCTCTGGATGCAATGAGCCGTCTGAAAACGAGACCGCCTTGTCCTCCGCTCCCGCAGGACTCACCCCCCCCCCCCCTTCCTCCTCCTCCATTGGCACGGTACCGTCCTCCTCCTCCCCAGTCTCTGCCCCCCTGCACTTCCCCCCTGATCAGTGCCTCTTCCCCAATGACAGGCAATATTTCCTGGGATGAGCCCACCAAGCCTTTGCCCACCGGAGTCTCTGTTACTACAGAAACCTGCCTCAGCTCATGTAGCCCAGCTGCAACCCTCCCCACCACCGCTTTTCTCACGGCCTGCGCACCACCACTTGACCCTGCTCTACTCTCCTCCTTCCTGGTACCACCACCACTTGACCCTGCTCTACTCTCCTCCTTCCTGGTACCACCACCACTTGACCCTGCTCTACTCTCCTCCCTCCTGGTACCACCACCACTTGACCCTGCTCTACTCTCCTCCTTCCTGGTAACACCACCACTTGACCCTGCTCTACTCTCCTCCCTCCTGGTACCACCACCACTTGACCCTGCTCTACTCTCCTCCCTCCTGGTACCACCACCACTTGACCCTGCTCTACTCTCCTCCTTCCTGGTACCACCACCACTTGACCCTGCTCTACTCTCCTCCTTCCTGGTACCACCACCACCACTTGACCCTGCTCTACTCTCCTCCCTCCTGGTACCACCACCACTTGACCCTGCTCTACTCTCCTCCTTCCTGGTACCACCACCACTTGACCCTGCTTTACTCTCCTCCCTCCTGGTACCACCACCACTTGACCCTGCTCTACTCTCCTCCTTCCTGGTACCACCACCACTTGACCCTGCTCTACTCTCCTCCTTCCTGGTACCACCACCACTTGGACCCTGCTCTACTCTCCTCCCTCCTGTACCACCACCACTTGACCCTGCTCTACTCTCCTCCCTCCTGGTACCACCACCACTTGACCCTGCTCTACTCTCCTCCCTCCTGGTACCACCACCACTTGACCCTGCTCTACTCTCCTCCTTCCTGGTACCACCACCACTTGACCCTGCTCTACTCTCCTCACTCCTGGTACCACCACCACTTGACCCTGCTCTACTCTCCTCCCTCCTGGTACCACCACTTGACCCTGCTCTACTCTCCTCCTTCCTGGTACCACCACCACTTGACCCTGCTCTACTTTCCTCCTTCCTGGTACCACCACCACTTGACCCTGCTCTCCTCTCCTCCCTCCTGGTACCACCACCACTTGACCCTGCTCTACTCTCCTCCTTCCTGGTACCACCACCACTTGACCCTGCTCTACTCTCCTCCCTCCTGGTACCACCACCACTTGACCCTGCTCTACTCTCCTCCCTCCTGGTACCACCACCACTTGACCCTGCTCTCCTCTCCTCCCTCCTGGTACCACCACCACTTGACCCTGCTCTACTCTCCTCCTTCCTGGTACCACCACACTTGACCCTGCTCTACTCTCCTCCTTCCTGGTACCACCACCACCACTTGACCCTGCTCTACTCTCCTCCTTCCTGGTACCACCACCACTTGACCCTGCTCTACTCTCCTCCCTCCTGGTACCACCACCACTTGACCCTGCTCTACTCTCCTCCTTCCTGGTACCACCACCACTTGACCCTGCTCTACTCTCCTCCTTCCTGGTACCACCACCACTTGACCCTGCTCTCCTCCTCCCTCCTGGTACCACCACCACTTGACCCTGCTCTACTCTCCTCCCTCCTGGTACCACCACCACTTGACCCTGCTCTACTCTCCTCCCTCCTGGTACCACCACCACTTGACAACTTTCATGTTTTGAAATTATACTTCATTACTATAATGATTATCAATACGCCTGAACATTAATTCAGTCACCTCTGGTCGACAAAAACGTATTTTCCTAGTACATTAATTGTCAAATTCATCAACCAGCATCGAGCACTCTGCCTTCTCAGGCAAGCGAGGGGCATGTTGAGGTAAATATGCTAACCGCCAAGGTTGCATTATGTCATTTATTGGTGGGCTGGAAGATGCAGTGTTTTTTCTTTTCTATTCAGAGGCTATTTACTCCCAATATGAGATAATTTTATATAGAAGGTTTTTATAATGCATGTTTACTAGGGTTGAGGTTAGCGCATCTGAGTAGGGATTATTTGGGTTCAATACCTGTCCTACCTATCAATCATATTGCTGCTTGTAGCCTATAACTGATGATCCCCACACTAGAAACACCCAAAACTATCTGTGCTAGCAAACCCTCTGTTCCACCCCTCCCCTGTGTAACCTTGAAGTTTGTTAAGAAACAAACACTTGTCTATGAAAAGAGACATGTTTAACGGATTCCGCTTGGCACCCAGCCGAGAGAGCACACGAAAAACCACTTGCAAATTTACCAAAACTAACCAACTACTTGCGGTTTGTTCGTAAGCAATAAACGGGAGGCAGATTAGCCACCACAACTCTTATCGAAAGAGGCGACATCTGCACCAACACACCCCTCACAACAAGACAAACCTTTTTCATTAACCCAACCACCGCCTTGTTCATTCTGGATGCAGAGTCCAGATGTTCCGCTCCAACCTGTTCGCCGACCATGAGCAAAACTTCCTCCACACCTTTCTCCGGAACGCACCCGAAGCGGACAGCGTTTCTTCTCCACTCGGTTGAGGCCATCACGCCGCCCTAACAAACTACCCCTACTCCCCCCTCAACTCTAAACGATAAACAGTGGAAACCAATAAACAAACCCTCCACCATGAGAAAATACATTCAGAAAATACGCAAGAACCAAAAGAAAAAAGAATAGTAGCCCTCCTCACGAACCACAAATCTCTCACAGCAACAACTTCTTCTTTTATGATATAATGGCGGTCCACAAACCAACGTTAAAGGTGCATGCCGCCACCTACTGTGCTGGAGTGTGTGGTCAATCACGGTTTCCAACATTTCTAAATCCTCCTACCTAACTCAGTACTTCTGAGAAAATAAAGAAGAGCCCTACTAACTTCTAATAGACCCTCCCCCATCCCCAAAATCCCTTCCAAACCCCCCCCAACCCCGTCCAACCTCAATGACCCTACACATCTTTCCCTCTCTTCAACATACTTACAACAATATAACAACACATGCTCCACCGTTTCATCGACCGTACCTTCCAGACACAAACCATTCCCATGCTTGCCAACCAGATGTAATGACGAGATCAATGTACAATGTCCTAAGAGCAATCAAGTAAACACCACCTCTTCCTTCCTAATCTGACCTTTGAATCTTGGTCCATCGACCTTTCTGTAAAACTGTAAACTATTCATATAAATACCGGCCCTTGTGCTCAGAGTAGCATCTCTTCTGCCACACATCTATCAAAATGGCTCTGATCTTACATTTGGCCTCACCTCTACCCAGTGGAACATTAATATCAATTATATCTCGTTTCAAAGCTCTTTTAGCTAACTGGTCTACAATTTCATTCCCTTCCACACCCGAATGTGCTGGGACCCAGCAGAATCTCACTACTACACCCATTCTCTCAATTCTCCATAATAACATTAATACCTCCAATAGCAGGTCACTCCTATTAGATTTACCAGATGATAAACTATTCAATACAGACAAATCTGAGAATACTATAATTCTAACAGGTTGTACGTCCTCCACCCACTGGAGGGCAACTATTA
Organism: Coregonus suidteri; assembly: GCA_036851935.1. Classification (NCBI taxonomy): domain Eukaryota; kingdom Metazoa; phylum Chordata; class Actinopteri; order Salmoniformes; family Salmonidae; genus Coregonus; species Coregonus suidteri. The sequence goes on along the minus strand of CM072235.1, from coordinate 43,228,090 downwards.
TCACCAACAGTTCAACTGAGTATACTGACAGTTCATCTGTTAGTCTTCTACATATCTGCACATCAAATTCAGGAACGTAAACGCCTGCTCCTGTGAGCCCACTATCTGGGTCCTTGGATCAGTCTGTGAAAAGCATTAAAAAAGCATAAAAACTTTTACCAATGTAATTGTCAACCAGTTTCACTATATCACTGACTTCAAACCAATCTTTCCTTTTCTCTACCAAGGTTAGATCGACAACAGGGTCTGGGAGTAACCATGGAGGAACATCCCCTATCACCACAGAAGGGCCAACCTCCAACTCCCTCAAACCACTCTCATCAGCAAGCTTTCCAACTGTCCAACCAAAACCACTGCCTTGTCTACTAGTATATTCCCAACAGTCATCTAGAACAGTAGCAGTGGGATGCTCAACCTCACAGCCTTTCAACCCAATAAGATAATGACCATTTTTTACGCCGTACATACAAAGGCATCTCACCTGCCTCCACCAGTAAGGCACATACAGATGTTGATTTAAATGCACCAATACATATCCTTAAAGCTATATACTGGATTCTGTCCAGGTTCTGAAGCCAAGTTTTGCCTTGTTCGATAAACTATACAACAGTAATCAATTGTCGTCCTGATCAGAGCTTTATAAATATCCATCAACGATTGGTTATGAATGGGGTGCTGACAGACAGAGACCCACACAACCAACTACTGCAAAAGTGATGGAATGAGAGAGGCAGAGACACTGTACATTGCCATAATATAAGGTTTCTTCTTCTTTGGAGTTTAACGGTGGTTGGCATCCAATATGTTGCATTACCGCCCCCAACTGGAACTATAATATAACTCTATTTTACTTTGTGATACAAAATGGGAAAAGGGGAAAGGAAAATTTAATTAAAAACCTTCCAACTAACCCAACACTCATTAAATTCCCACTACCCCATTCCACTACTTTGACCCTATCTGCTCCTGCACCATGCCAACGGCCAGGGAGGACGGAACACCACCACTCAACACACCCTGTAACTCCTCTGAAGTCTAATCTTGTATGCCCAAATACCTCTCTGCAGCTGCCACCACAACATCTATTTTCTGTGATTTACGTTCCATTTCTGCGGTACAGTTGATAACCATTGCTATGAACTCTAAGAAGCTAACTTTACTGAAGCATATATCACTCGTTGGCCTGTCCCTCTGTGCTGGCACAGATCTACTACTCACAGGGATCCTCTCAGGATCTCTCACCCTTGACCCATCCTCCTCTACTTTCTTCACTGCCTCAGCATACGACACCTTCTGCACTACTCTGACTCTAGCCACCTCAACCTGCCTCTCTCGCACCGGACACTTCCGATCCCCAGCAACATGGGCATCCCTACAGTTGACACACACAACTTTATCCACCGAAACTACACAATCCTCTATCCCATGCCCTCCTGCACACTTCCCACATCTTGGAATCTCCCTCCTACAAACTGCTGCAACATGATCATAAACGTTGCACCTGAATCAGTGCAGTGGATTCGGCACAAAAAGCTCTAACAGGATAATTGATATATCCTACCATTACTTTATTGGGTAAAGACTCAAACTCAAAAGGACTGACAGTGACTCCTCTGTTTCACCACGCTCACCACCGGGTCTGCGTTGCACCAAACGGCGGGAATCACAAACACCAGCAGTCTTCAACCTTAATTTCTCCACCTCCACACTTAACGCTACCCCAGAAATCACTCCTTTCAATGGTGCCCTGTTCCTAAGAGCAAAGCAAGAAACAGATCTTGACCCAAGTTGCGTGACACGGAGCGCCCACTCCATCTGGTCACACATATCACAAGTCCACTACAGGTTACTGTAATTATGATTTGTAATGCAACATTCATTAATGTATGCGCAACTCATAAGCTGTATGTGGACACAGGACAAGGACACACCATGTGTTAGTGGTGTCACGAGTGAGGAATAGAAGGTCAGTTTGGGGGCCACTGGTGCTAATATTAGGATGGGTACGTGATGGAATGGCCTGGCTAGGGTGTCACACGACACCAAGGAGAGGAATGATATGTAGGAAGTGAGTGGCAGTTAGTAATAGTTATCAACTGGATAAAAGTAGGTTGGAAGGGCATTATATAAGTTGAAAGATGTGGTAAGGAAGTCAGTCATATGATAAGAGGCAAAGCACGTTTGTCTTATTATATGATCCATTACTGAAATAAACGTAAATCAAACTTCCAGCTGAGTGTCGACTGCTCTCTCTTACATCCTGAACTTCTCCATACCAGAAACTAATCATAAAAGTTACCTTCACTGATTAAACTGCACCCAACTCCTTTCCCACACACCCTGAAACCACAAATGGATCTGCCAAAAGGTATGGATCCACTTTCTACAACAATGTAACTCCTACTGCACCAGATTCTTCTTTATCATGTCCATTGATGCCAGGCTCTGGTTCTGAGCTCTTCACCACACCTTCTACCTCACTTAACTCTCCCTCATTCATTTCCATTTCACCTCCAGAACTCAGTCTGGCGAATGGCTCACTCTGTTTGCACTTGAGTTATAACATGTGAAATGTCTCTATTCCTTTGAACATTTTGTGAGTGCAATGTTTACTGTTCATTTCTGATTGTTTATTTCACTTTTGTTTATTATCTATTTCACTTGCTTTGGCAATGTAAACATATGTTTCCCATGCCAATAAAGCCCTTTCAATTAAATTGAGAGAGAGAGCGAGTGCTTCATGTTAATGTATACGTAACCGGTGTGAAATGGCTAGCTAGTTAGCGGTGCGCGCTAGTAGCATTTCAATCGGTGACGTCACTCGCTCTGAGACCTAGAAGTAGTTGTTTCCCTTGCTCTGCAAGGGCCGTGGCTTTTGTGGAGCGACGGGTAACGGTGCTTCGAGGGTGACTGTTGTCGATGTGTGCAGAGAGTCCCTTGTTCAAGCCCAGGTAGGAGCGAGGAGAGGGACGGAAGCAACACTGTTACATATAGGGGACATGAGTCAGTCATGGTTACGTGATGAGGTAGCCCCGCCTGCGACTTCAAAGTCAGTGTCGGCCCTCAGCCCAATAGGGAATGTCCTCTTGGTGTAACGGTCAAGATGTTGGTTTCTCCAGTGGTAGACCCGGGTTCATATTCCATCAGTTACATTAAGCAGACTATTCTCTGAAAGGGGTCCAGACAGCCGGTTCCCAACAGCGGGGTCAGTCGGATTGGATGGGGGCCCCTCTCCCTCTCTCTCTCTCTCTCTCTCTGACTGGAGGAGAGATGTGAAATGGTGTGTCTCCTCTGGTCAACAATACTCACCTTGAGAGACTCCACAGCCTGTTGGAGCTCCTTCAGCTCCTTCTCTCTCTCCTGGAATCTCTGCTGGACCTTCTGCTGACTCATCCCCAGCTGCCTCTGTGGAGAATCACTTCTCAATGAGCTATCAAGCTTTATTTGTCCAGTAGATCAATAGTATAGTAATGTGACATAGGGCCCATAGAGAGGAAGGTCTAAAAAATTGATGGTCCATTTACAATATGATATTTATATGTTGCTATGTGAATGATTATAGTTTTTATAGTAGATGTACATGTATCAAGGGGTTGAGACTGAACTTTGAACTCCTAAAAGGACATTCGGAATAGTGTTTGACTTCAGAAAATTGTGATACATTTGGAGCAAACTCAATATACTCCAGGTTTGTGTTCATATTTGTTCTGATGAGGATTGATTTCATTTGAATGATCTCATATTCAAACAGCCTTAGTTCCTACTGTATCTTTAATTCTTTGTTTATCAGACAGTCACCAACGAGTTGTTCTGGTCTTACCTGTTTCTCAGTCCTCTCTGCTGCAGCTGACACTGTATCATGGCCTTTATGTTCATCCATTGTACACAACATACAGATACACTGCTGATCGGTACGACAGTAAACCTCCAGCAGTTTGTCATGATGAGAGCAGATCTTCTCCTGTAGTTGTGCGGTGGCTTTGACCAGCTTGTGCTTCTTCAAAGCAGGAGATTCATAGTGAGGTTGGAGGTGAGTCTCACAGTAAGAGGCCAGACACACCAGACAGGACATGAGGGCTTTCTGCTTTCCAGTCCCAGTGCAGAAATCACACGCCACATCTCCAGGTCCAGCATTGCACAGAGCAGGAGGGGGAGCAGTCTGAAGTCCTGTTTTCTTCAGTTTCTCCACCACTTCAGCCAACATGTTATTTTTCCTCAGATTAGGCCTTGGAGTGAATCTCTCTCTGCACTGAGGACAGCTATAGACCCCTTTCAGAACATCCTGATCCCAGCAGCCCTCAATACAGCTCCTACAATAACTGTGTCCACAGGGGATGGTGACTGGCTCCTTCAGTAGATCCAGACAGACAGAACAACAGAACTGGTCCTCGTCCAGTAGAACTCCCTGCTGAGCCATTTGGACGGTTGTTCACTCTCACACAGACAGACGACACAGAGACTCAGATCAGTTTCGTTTCCTCAGAAGAGAGTTTGTGGGAGGGGGATGGAATTCCTGGTTCTGCCAGAGGGGTGGGGTTAGAAGGAGGGAGGGAGAGGTTAGAGCAGGGGTGTCAAACTCATTTTAGCTCAGGGGCCACATAGAGGAAAATCTATTCCCAAGTGGGCCGGACCGGAAAAATCATGGTATATATAACTTAAAAACAACAACTTCAGATTGTTTTCTTTGTTTTAATACGATCAACATACAACATAAAGCTGGAGCCTGAGGACAGTGTGTCCAAAATAGTACAAGCACAACATCACTATTAATCATAAAACACGTCAAGTTTATTTGAAAATTCTAAAGAAAAAGAACACACAAACACACAATGCCTCAGTGATTAACAGATCTGTTTCACAGATCACAGAACTATATCAGGGTGTCATTTCTCAGGCAGAAATGTAGATAAAAATAATGAAATCCTGTTCCCCAAACAAGTGCAAGAACCACAGAGTCAAGAATAGGTTAAATATACAAATAAAATAAAATCAATTAAAAACAATAGCACATCAACATAAAAAACATATAAACATAAAGCTGGAGCCTGAGGACAGTGTCCAAAAGCACAACATCACTATTAATCATAAAACACCTCAAGTTATTTGAAAGTTCTGAGGACAAAGAACACACAAACACACAATGCCTCAGTGATTCACAGAAGTATATCACAGATCACAGAACTATATCAGGGTGTCATTTCTCAGGCAGAAATGTAGATAAAAATAATGAAATCCTGTTCCCCAAACAAGTGCAAGAACCACAGAGTCAAGAATAGGTTAAATATACAAATAAAATAAAAAACAATTAAAAACAATAGCACATCAACATAAAAACATATAAACATAAAGCTGGAGCCTGAGGACAGTGTCCAAAAGCACACAACATCACTATTAATCATAAAACACCTCAAGTTATTTGAAAGTTCTGAGGACAAAGAACACACAAACACACAATGCCTCAGTGATTCACAGAAGTATATCACAGATCACAGAACTATATCAGGGTGTCATTTCTCAGGCAGAAATGTAGATACAAAATAATGAAATCCTGTTCCCCAAACAAGTGCAAGAACCACAAAGTCAAGAATAGGTTAAATATACAAATAAAATAAAATCAATTAAAAACAATAGCACATCAACATAAAAACATATAAACATAAATCTGAAAGCGTTGCACAAACTCCCGTAACAGTCCCGTTATTTTATCTTTGAAAACGCTTCATGTCTGCCACATGTTGGGTCGCGCACACATTTTTCAGACAGGGGAAGTGAGCTGCATCACCACCGGCAAGTTGCGTCTCCCACAATGACAGCTTCAACTTGAAAGAACGTATGCTGTCAAAATACTGCGTGACAACTTTGTTGCGCCCTTGCAGCTGTTTGTTCAAGTTATTCAGGTGCTCTGTAACATCCACCATAAATGCAAGGTCCTGCATCCATTCTGCGGAATGAAATTCTAACACTGGTTTGCCCTTTTCTTCCATGAACTGTTCAATTCTTCTCATAAATCAAAAGAAACGCCTCAGCACAGCACCTCGGCTTAACCATCTTACCTCAGTGTGGTATGGCAGGCCATAGATGTGGTCTTTCTCTCTGAGAAGGCTGTCAAACTGACGGTGATTCAGGCTTCTGGATCGGATGAAATTAACAGTTTGGATGACCACCTTCATGATGTTATCCATCTTTAATGACTTGCAACACAAAGCCTCCTGGTGCAAAATACAGTGAAAAGTCAAAAAATCACGTCCTCCATTTGCAGATTGCACTTTCTCTCTGAACTTTGTCACAACGCCTGCTTTTTTCCCGATCATTGAGGGCGCACCATCTGTAGCCAGGCTGACAGCGCGGGACCAGTCCACTCCGACCCTGTCCAGCGCGCCGACGAGTGCAGTAAAAATATCAGCTGCTGTCGTTGTATCTGTCATCGGCACCAACTCCACAAACTCCTCGGTGACGGTCAATGTGTCATCAACTCCGCGGATGAAAATGGCCAGTTGTGCAACATCTGTAATGTCCGTGCTTTCATCAATTGCAACCGAAAACGCAATAAATGACTTTACTTTTTGCTTCAACTGGCTGTCCAAATCCACTGAAAGATCGGAAAATCCTGTCTGCAACTGTGTTTCTTGTCAGGCTGATATTTGCAAAAGCCTGTCGCTTTTCAGGGCACACAATCTCCGCTGCCTTCATCATGCATGTTTTTACAAATTCACCCTCACTAAATGGTTTTGAAGCCACTGCGATTTCATTAGCAATGAGGTAGCTAGCTTTCACTGCAGCGTCACTGATGTCTCGGCTGTGAGTAAACACAGACTGCTGTTTCTTCAGACCCGCCAACAGTTCATTCACCTTCTCTCATCTCCGCTGTCCTTGAAAGTTGTCATATTTGTCGGCATGAAGACTCACATAGTGGCGACGAAGGTTATATTCTTTCAGCACTGCAACATGCTCTGAACACACCAAACATACAGCTTTCCCATTCAATTCCGTGAATAAATAGGATGACCATTTTTCTTGGAACACTCTGCATTCTGCGTCCACTTTTCTCTTTTTTGACAGAGACATATTGGGGCAATGAGGGTGCCAAAGCACATAATGTTAAAAGTTGAAGCCGTAATAAATATCGCGGGCAAAACAAAGTAGCTAATTGGCTGCATGTGCTTGAACTACTTGCTCTGCCCCGGTATAAACAGTTTGCTTGCTTAACACAATTGCTATTGCGCCATCCAGTGGACGCAATTGGAACAGCAGTTTATTTTATTGAAAAATTGCAGGGCATTTTTATACTTTACAAAAAATTCTCTTTTCTTTTTTTTTTCTTTCAAAAATCATCTTGCGGGCCGGATTAAACCCGTTTGCGGGCCTGATCCGGCCCGCGGGCCGGACGTTTGACACCCCTGGGTTAGAGGAATGGAGGAAGAGAGAGAGGCCTTATAATACACTTAAGTATTCTAATTCAGCAATAAGGCCTGAGGAGGTGTGGTATATGGCCAATATACAGTACCATGGCTAAGGGCTGTTCTTAGGCAAGACGCAACATGGATTGAGAATTATGGAACACTTTCAAAAATCAAATCAAATACAATTTTATTGGTCACATACACATATTTAGCAGATGTTATTGCGGGTGTAGCGAAATGCTTGTGTTCCTGGCTCCAACAGTTCATTAATAAGTTACAATACACAACAATACACACTAATTTAAAAAGTAAAGGAATGGAATTAAGAAATATAAAAAGATTAGGACGAGCGATGTTGGAGTCCGGAGTATAAATATATATTTATACACAGTATACATACAATGAGGGAAAAAAGTATTTGATCCCCTGCTGATTTTGTACGTTTGCCCACTGACAAAGACATGGTCAGTCTATAATTTTAATGGTAGGTTTATTTGAACAGTGAGAGACAGAATAACAACAAAAAAATCCAGAAAAACGCATGTCAAAAATTTTATAAATTGATTTGCATTTTAATGAGGGAAATAAGTATTTGACCCCTCTGCAAAACATGACTTAGTACTTGGTGGCAAAACCCTTGTTGGCAATCACAGAGGTCAGACTTTTCTTGTAGTTGGCCACCAGGTTTGCACACATCTCAGGAGGGATTTTGTTCCACTCCTCTTTGCAGATCTTCTCCAAATCATTAAGGTTTCGAGGCTGACGTTTGGCAACAAGTGAATAGGTGTGTCTGTGTGAGTGTGTGTGTGAGTGAACCTGTCCTACATCACCTGGTATACTCGGCAGCTGGGTAAACACCTCCCGAGTATCATTTCTTACTCGGCAGGATCCGTCCACGTTTTCGGAGGGCTCCTGGCAAGCGGGGAGTCGCCGACCCGCGTTCAATGTGCCGGTCCGCTTAGCGAGTGCGTCCCGCACGCCCCCATGTCTTCTTTTTTTTCATTTTCATATTTTTGAAAAAATAATTTTTCATATTTTTTTTTCTGCTTCAAAGTAGATTAAGTGAAGCTTCACCTCCATTCAGGCAGTTATCACACCCCCCCACCCGGATTCGACCCCACTGGTCATTTAAAGACGTGTTTGGCTACGGGCACGTGGTAAGTTATGCGTTCACCTGGTAGTCGTCTTTTTTTTTCATTTTCATATTTATGAAAAAATATATATATATATTTTTTTTTGGTAGTCATTTAGCAGACACTCTTATCCAGAGCGACTTACAGTTAGTGATGCATATTTTCTTCATATTTTTTATTTTTTTAATATATTTTTTTCTAGCTTTATAAAAAAACAAACGGATAAAAACCTGGTTTTCTAATATGTACGGGTTAATGAGGGTTGCCTAATCACACATGTGACATTTTGGAAGGATGTGACCTTTTTAACCCTTCGAAACAGCACCTATGACCACAATGTAAGGCACTTCCGGTTGTCACAGGAAGCTGTAATTAAACACATATCCTCATTGGGACAAGCTCTTACAGAATCCTGAGTTTCAGGTCAATCCGTGAAAAACTAAACTTTTTACAGAGGGTTGAATGTAGCGTTTTCACTATCTGCTGGTGGATACATCTAAACCATGTTTAGGGTCAATCTTCCCACTTCCGGTTGCTCCAGGAAGCTTAAACTCAACACAGGTAATCCTTATAGTGGCCTGATGGGTTGACAAAGAAGACAGTTTGATATGGCAATATAAACCCACATAGGCATCAAGTTGAATTTAGGGCAGCAGGCAATGTATTTCTATGGAAAAGAGTTCACGGTCAACTGTTTGAATAAATGCACCCTGTTTTCACTGTTAAGGATTAATTCCACATGGTCATGGGTAGGCTTGCACAGATCGGGAGAACCTTAGGAGCGTTCCTGTGGTTGAAATGTTTTTCTATCCTTACCGGATCTAATGCTCTCACCCAAAAGCACCTCAAATTTAAGACCAGGCTTCATTTTGGGCCTTGTCCTGAGACCTTTCTGGATGTCTATATTTTAGCCCAAAAAACGTCAGAGCCTGCTGATCTTCACATATGTTGCTCTTTATATGCCCCCCAACCATCATCTGGAAATATATTAATTTCAGACTTCTGGACATAAAACTTACATATTGTGTAAACCACACACAGACATGTGAAATCCCTTAGCTAGATGAGCCTCAAACATCAGAGCAATGGCCTAGGCGACAACACCTTGGGTGGGCAATTGTCTTCCAAATGAATGTTCATATATAACACGCCATTCTCCAAATCAATATTTCTATATAACATGCCATTCTCCTTGCATTATGCTGTTGGGTCAGGGAGGAGGGAGGTTGCAATGCTGGGAAAAACACCTCCACAGCAGATCAACACAGCATTGCAACATTTTTCGAATGAAAGTAACAGCGCCCTTTAACATTAAACATTAATTCAGTCACCTCTGCTTGACAAAAACATATTTTTCTAGTACATTCATTGTCAAATTCATCAACCAGCATCGAGCCACTTTGACTTGTATTTGTACTGAGCTGTTTGTTTGAACTACTGGCACACAGCTCGGACACCCATGCATACCCCACAAGTCCCCTCTCCCTCTCTCTGTCTCTCTCTCTCTCTCTCTCTCTCTCTGACTGGAAGAGAGAAGTGAAATTGTGTGTCTCCTCTGGTCAACAATACTCACCTTGAGAGACTCCACAGCCTGTTGGAGCTCCTTCAGCTCCTTCTCTCTCTCCTGGAATCTCTGCTGGACTTTCTGCTGACTCATCCCCAGCTGCATCTGTGGATAATCACTCTTCAATGAGCTATCAAGCTTTATTTGTCCAGTAGATCAATAGTATAGTAATGTGACATAGGGCCCATAGAGAGGAAGGTCTAAAATCTTGAGGAAGTCCCTTTACCATATGACATTTTCTATGTTGCTATGTGAATGATTATAGTGTTTATGGTAGGTGTACATGTATCACCTGGTATACTCAGCAGCTGGGTAAACACCTCCCGAGTATCATTTCTTACTCGGCAGGATCCGTCCACGTTTTCGGAGGGCTCCTGGCAAGCGGGGAGTCGCCGACCCGCGTTCAATGTGCCGGTCCGCTTAGCGAGTGCGTCCCGCACGCCCCCATGTCTTCTTTTTTTCATTTTCATATTTTTGAAAAAATTATTTTTCATATTTTTTTTTCTGCTTCAAAGTAGATTAAGTGAAGCTTCACCTCCATTCAGGCAGTTATCACACCCCCCCACCCGGATTCGACCCCACTGGTCATTTAAAGACGTGTTTGGCTACGGGCACGTGGTAAGTTATGCGTTCACCTGGTAGTCGTCTTTTTTTTCATTTTCATATTTATGAAAAAATATATATATATATTTTTTTGGTAGTCATTTAGCAGACACTCTTATCCAGAGCGACTTACAGTTAGTGATGCATATTTTCTTCATATTTTTTATTTTTTTAATATATTTTTTTCTAGCTTTATAAAAAAACAAACGGATAAAAACCTGGTTTTCTAATATGTACGGGTTCATGAGGGTTGCCTAATCACACATGTGACATTTTGGAAGGATGTGACCTTTTTAACCCTTCGAAACAGCACCTATGACCACAATGTAAGGCACTTCCGGTTGTCACAGGAAGCTGTAATTAAACACATATCCTCATTGGGACAAGCTCTTACAGAATCCTGAGTTTCAGGTCAATCCGTGAAAAAACTAAACTTTTTACAGAGGGTTGAATGTAGCGTTTTCACTATCTGCTGGTGGATACATCTAAACCATGTTTAGGGTCAATCTTCCCACTTCCGGTTGCTCCAGGAAGCTTAAACTCAACACAGGTAATCCTTATAGTGGCCTGATGGGTTGACAAAGAAGACAGTTTGATATGGCAATATAAACCCACATAGGCATCAAGTTGAAGTTAGGGCAGCAGGCAATGTATTTCTATGGAAAAGAGTTCACGGTCAACTGTTTGAATAAATGCACCCTGTTTTCACTGTTAAGGATTAATTCCACATGGTCATGGGTAGGCTTGCACAGATCGGGAGAACCTTAGGAGCGTTCCTGTGGTTGAAATGTTTTTTCTATCCTTACCGGATCTAATGCTCTCACCCAAAAGCACCTCAAATTTAAGACCAGGCTTCATTTTGGGCCTTGTCCTGAGACCTTTCTGGATGTCTATATTTTAGCCCAAAAAAACGTCAGAGCCTGCTGATCTTCACATATGTTGCTCTTTATATGCCCCCCAACCATAATCTGGAAATATATTAATTTCAGACTTCTGGACATAAAACTTACATATTGTGTAAACCACACACAGACATGTGAAATCCCTTAGCTAGATGAGCCTCAAACATCAGAGCAATGGCCTAGGCGACAACACCTTGGGTGGGCAATTGTCTTCCAAATGAATGTTCATATATAACACGCCATTCTCCAAATCAATATTTCTATATAACATGCCATTCTCCTTGCATTATGCTGTTGGGTCAGGGAGGAGGGAGGTTGCAATGCTGGGAAAAACACCTCCACAGCAGATCAACACAGCATTGCAACATTTTTCGAATGAAAGTAACAGCGCCCTTTAACATTAAACATTAATTCAGTCACCTCTGCTTGACAAAAACATATTTTTCTAGTACATTCATTGTCAAATTCATCAACCAGCATCGAGCCACTTTGACTTGTATTTGTACTGAGCTGTTTGTTTGAACTACTGGCACACAGCTCGGACACCCATGCATACCCCACAAGTGAGGTCAGTGGGATTGGAGAGAGTCCCCTCTCCCTCTCTCTGTCTCTCTCTCTCTCTCTCTCTCTCTCTGACTGGAAGTGAGAAGTGAAATTGTGTGTCTCCTCTGGTCAACAATACTCACCTTGAGACACTCCACAGCCTGTTGGAGCTCCTTCAGCTCCTTCTCTCTCTCCTGGAATCTCTGCTGGACTTTCTGCTGACTCATCCCCAGCTGCATCTGTGGAGAATCACTCTTCAATGAGCTATCAAGCTTTATTTGTCCAGTAGATCAATAGTATAGTAATGTGACATAGGGCCCATAGAGAGGAAGGTCTAAAATCTTGAGGAAGTCCCTTTACCATATGACATTTTCTATGTTGCTATGTGAATGATTATAGTGTTTATGGTAGGTGTACATGTATCACCTGGTATACTCGGCAGCTGGGTAAACACCTCCCGAGTATCATTTCTTACTCGGCAGGATCCGTCCACGTTTTCGGAGGGCTCCTGGCAAGCGGGGAGTCGCCGACCCGCGTTCAATGTGCCGGTCCGCTTAGTGAGTGCGTCCCGCACGCCCCCATGTCTTCTTTTTTTTCATTTTTCATATTTTTGAAAAAAAATAATTTTTCATATTTTTTTTTCTGCTTCAAAGTAGATTAAGTGAAGCTTCACCTCACATTCAGGCAGTTATCACCACCCCCCACCCGGATTCGACCCCACTGGTCATTTAAAGACGTGTTTGGCTACGGGCACGTGGTAAGTTATGCGTTCACCTGGTAGTCGTCTTTTTTTCATTTTCATATTTATGAAAAAATATATATATATTTTTTTGGTAGTCATTTAGCAGACACTCTTATCCAGAGTGACTTACAGTTAGTGATGCATATTTTCTTCATATTTTTTATTTTTTTAATATATTTTTTTTCTAGCTTTATAAAAAAAAACAAACGGATAAAAACCCTGGTTTTCTAATATGTACGGGTTAATGAGGGTTGCCTAATCACACATGTGACATTTTGGAAGGATGTGACCTTTTTAACCCTTCGAAACAGCACCTATGACCACAATGTAAGGCACTTCCGGTTGTCACAGGAAGCTGTAATTAAAACACATATCCTCATTGGGACAAGCTCTTACAGAATCCTGAGTTTCAGGTCAATCCGTGAAAAAACTAAACTTTTTACAGAGGGTTGAATGTAGCGTTTTCACTATCTGCTGGTGGATACATCTAAACCATGTTTAGGGTCAATCTTCCCACTTCCGGTTGCTCCAGGAAGCTTAAACTCAACACAGGTAATCCTTATAGTGGCCTGATGGGTTGACAAAGAAGACAGTTTGATATGGCAATATAAACCCACATAGGCATCAAGTTGAAGTTAGGGCAGCAGGCAATGTATTTCTATGGAAAAGAGTTCACGGTCAACTGTTTGAATAAATGCACCCTGTTTTCACTGTTAAGGATTAATTCCACATGGTCATGGGTAGGCTTGCACAGATCGGGAGAAACCTTAGGAGCGTTCCTGTGGTTGAAAAATGTTTTTCTATCCTTACCGGATCTAATGCTCTCACCCAAAAGCACCTCAAATTTAAGACCAGGCTTCATTTTTGGGCCTTGTCCTGAGACCTTTCTGGATGTCTATATTTTAGCCCAAAAAAAACGTCAGAGCCTGCTGATCTTCACATATGTTGCTCTTTATATGCCCCCCAACCATCATCTGGAAATATATTAATTTCAGACTTCTGGACATAAAACTTACATATTGTGTAAACCACACACAGACATGTGAAATCCCTTAGCTAGATGAGCCTCAAAACATCAGAGCAATGGCCTAGGCGACAACACCTTGGGTGGGCAATTGTCTTCCAAATGAAATGTTTCATATATAACACGCCCATTCTCCAAATCAATATTTCTATATAACATGCCATTCTCCTTGCATTATGCTGTTTGGGTCAGGGAGG
>CM072235.1:43193229-43213482 GCA_036851935.1 Coregonus suidteri | reverse complement strand
GGGGGTAAAAAAAAATGGTTTCCAAAGGGGGCCCAAAAGGGGCCCTTTTGGAATTAAATTTGGGGAATTGGGGGAAAAGGGGAGAGAGGAGAGGGGGAGAGAGAGAGAGGGGGAGAGAGGGGGAGAGAGAGAGAGAGGGAAGGGGGTCGAAAGGGGGAGGGGGAGGGGGAGGGGGGGGAAGGGAGAGAGAAAATGAAAAGGGGAAAAGGGAGGGGGGGAAGGGGGGAGAGGGCTCCATTTTTAATGTATTAAGGGGGACATGAGTCAGTAAAGGTTACAAAAATGTTATTTGTGATGAAGGGTGGGCCCCCCGCCGCAAATTTCAAAATCGTGTCGGCCCTCACCCCCCAATGGGGAAATGTGCTCTTGGGTTAACGGTAAAAGCTGTTCCCTTTCTCCCGGGGGAAAACCCCTTTTGGTTTCATATCCCCCCGGGCCGGTTTACATTAACAGTTATTCTAAAAACAGAGTCCAAAAGGGGGCCATTTTTTCCCAACATTGGGGTCATTGGGATTGGGGGAGAGCCCTTCTCTCTCTTCTCTCCCCTCTCTTTCCCCTTTCTTTTTTCTCTCTCCTCTATCCCTCTCTCTCTCTCTCTTTTCTCTCTACTCTCTCTCTCTCTCTCTCCCCTCTCTCTCTTCTCTTTTCCCCTCTCTTTTCTTTTCTCTCTCCCCCTCTCTCTCTCCCCTTCTCTCTCCTCTCTCTCTCTCTCTCTTGCTCTCTCTCTCTCTCCTCCTCTCTGGGGGGAAAAGGAAAATTGAAATTGTGTGTCTCCCCCTGGTCAACAATAATCACCTTGAGAACCCCACAGGCCTGGGGGGAGCCCCTTCACCCCTTCTCTCTTTTCCGGGAATCTCGCTGGACCTTCTGCTGACTCCCCCCAAACCTCCCTTTTTGTGGAAAAATTACTCTTCAATGAGCTTATCAAGCTTTATTTTGTCCATAGTCAATGTAAAAGTAATGTGACATAGGGCACATCGAGGGGAAAGGGGTTAAAATTTTGAGAAGTCCCTTTACCATGGGGACATTTTCTATGTTCCCTCTTTTAAATGATTAATTTTTTATGGTAGCCCGTACATGTATAAAGGGTTGAAAATGAACTTTGAACCCCAAAAAAGGGGCCTTTCCCGGAAAATGATAAAAAGTGTTTGCCTTAAAGAAAAATTGTGATACATTTGGAGCAAACTCAATTACTCAAGGTTTGGTTCATTTTTGGGTTTTTCCCGTGGATCGTTATCATTAAAATTGTTCTCATATTAAAACCCTTATTTTCCTACTGTATTTTAATTATTTGTTTTTTCAGACAGTCCCCCAAAGTATTTTCGGGTTTCCTTACTGTTTCTCATTCCCTCGGCTGCGTGCCCTGTATCAGGGTTTTTATGTTCACCTTGTACACGGCATACAGATAAAACCTGATGGGTTTTAGGGACAAAAAAACCTCCAGCAGTTTGTCATGTGAGAGAATCTTCTCCTGTAGCTGTGCGGGGGGCTTTGACCAGTTTTGGGTTTCTTGAAAGCAGGAGATTCATGTGAGGTTGGGGGTGAGTTTCACAGAAAGAGGCCAAAAACCCCCGACAGGACAGGGAAGGGTTTTGCTTTCTGGCCCCAGGAAAGACTCACACGCCACACTCCAGGTCCAGCTTTAGCACAGAGCAGGGGGGGGGGGGGGCAGCCTGGAGTCCTGTCTTCTTCATTTTCCCCCAAACCCTCAGCCAAAATGTTTTTTTTTCCTCAGATTGGGCCTTTGGGAAAGGTGAAGGTCTCTCTGCATGGGGGACAGCTATAACCCCTTTCAAAACACCTGATCCCAGCCCCTCAATACAGTTTCCCCTACAGAAAACTTTTGTCCACGGGGAAAGCCACTGGCTCCTTCAGTAGACCCAGACAGACAAAACCAACAAAACTGGTCCTGGTCCAGCAAAAACCCCCCTGTTTAGCCATTTGGACGGTTTTTCCCTTTCAAAAACAGACCCCCCCCCCCCCCCCCCCCAAAAAAAAAAAAAAAAAAAAAAAAAAAAAAAAAAAAAAAAAAAAAAAAAAAAAAAAAAAAAAAAAAAGACGAACGAGAATAAGATTAAAATTTGGGGGGAAAAAGAAGGAAGGGGGTTTTTGGAAGGGGAGGGATTTTGGGGGGGTGGAGAGGGGTGGGGTTTAGGGGGAGGGAAGGAGAGGAAGAGGGGAAAAGGGGAAAAGGGGGGGGGGGAGGAGAGTAATAGGGAGGGGGGGAGGGAGTGGGGGGTTTAGGGATGAGAGGAGCTAGGGGGTTGGGGGATTGAGGAAAAGGTGATAGAGGGGAAAAGGGAGGAAAAAGAGAGGGGAAGGGAAAATGGGGGAGGAGAAGAGGAAAGTCCCCAATGTTAAAAGAGACAAAAGGGGTTTTTGTTTCCCAGGGGTTGGGGCCAAAATGGAAAAAACATTAAAAAGAGTTTATTTTTGAAAATATAAAGGGTAAACAGTTTCTATGAAGACATTGTATAATGCTTTTAATGAATGTGTAATGCCTTAAACTTTGTGCTATGACACTAAACTATAACCATCCATAATAACTAATTTATGTGGTTGTAAAACTGTACAATGTGGTATAGATATAGCTACAATGGGGGAGGGAGGAACTTGAAATGGATACAATGTATGTAGCTGAAATGAATACCGTATGTATTGGACGATCATTAGACATGATGTAACACTTTGCATTACAGGTGTGTTTATTGGTGTGTAATTATATTCCTGTTAGTACAGTGGTGTAAAAAAGTACGGTGATGCCTCATTCTCCCACTGTACTAGCAGCAGTAACCTAAGCCAGTAATAAGGCTAAGCTGGGAATGGAAAGCAAGTTACTAGGTGATATATAAAGGAAGTTGATTATATACATTTTTGTTCTCTATTGATATACTCTAATGTAATGATATGTCTATGTCTTCTAGCATGGTGTTCTATACTGTATGGACTGATATGTTCTATGTCCTTCTATATGGTGTTCAAAAACTTAAAGATATGGTATGGCTATTGTCTATGTCTTCTATATGTTGTTCTCTATACTGTATGTAATGATATGTCTATGTCTCTTTACTATATGGTGTTATTCATACTGTATGTAATGATATGTCTATGTCTTCTATACTCTATGTAATGATATGTCTATGTCTTCTATATGGTGTTCTATACTGTATGTAATGATATGTCTATGTCTTCTATATGGTGTTCTATACTGTATGTATAATGATATGTCTATGTCTTCTAGATGGTGTTCTATACTGTTACTATAATGATATGTCTATGTCTTCTATATGGTGTTCTATACTGTATGTAATGATATGTCTATGCTTCTATATGGTGTTCTATACTGTATGTAATGATAGTCTATGTCTTTTAGATGGTGTTCTATACTGTATATAATGATATGTCTCTATGTCTTCTATATGGTGTTCTATACTCGCTATGTAATGATATGTCTATGTCTTCTATATGGTGTTATATACTGTATGTAATGATATTCTATGTCTTTTTAGATGGCTGTTCTATACTGTATGTAATGATATGTCTATGTCTTCTATATGGTGTTCTATACTGTATGTAATGATATGTCTAGTCTTCTAGATGGTGTTCTATACTGTATGTAATGATATGTCTATGTCTTCTATATGGTGTTCTATACGCTATGTAATGATATGTCTATGTCTTCTAGATTGTGTTCTATACTGTATGTTATTGATATGTCTATGTCTTCTATATGGTGTTCTATACTCTATTGTAATGATATGTCTATGTCTTCTATATGGTGTTCTATTACTGTAGTAATGATATGTCTAGTCTTCTATATGGTGTTCTATACTCTATGGAATGATATGTCTATCTTCTCTATATGGTGTGTTATTATACTGTGTGTAATGATATGTCTATGTCTTCTACAGATGGTGTTCTATACTGTATGTAATGATATGTCTATGTCTTCTATATGGTGTTCTATACGTAATGTAAATGATATGTCTATGTCTTCTATATGGTGTTCTCTATACTGTATGTAATGATATGTCTATGTCTTCTATATGGTGTTCTATACTCTATGTAATGATATGTCTATGTCTTCTAGATGGTGTTCTATACTGTATTTGTAATGATATTGTCTATGTCTTCTATATGTGTGTTCTATACTCTATGTAATGATTATGTCTATGTATTCTATATGGTGTTCTATACTGTATGTAATGTATATGTCTATGTCTTCTATATGGTGTTCTATACTCTATGTTAACGATATGTCTATGTCTTTCTATATGGTGTTCTATACTGTGTGTAATGATATCGTCTATGTCTTCTATATGGTGTTCTATTACTGTATGTAATGATATGTCTATGTCTTCTATATGGTATTTTTATACTTTATGTAATGATATGTCTATGTCTTCTATAATGGTGGTTCTATACTGTTATGTAATGATATGTCTATGGTCTTCTATATGGTGTTCTATACTGTATGTAATGATATGTTCTATGTCTATATTGGTGTTCTATACTCTATGTAATGATATGTCTATGTCTTAGATGGTGTTCTATACTCTATGTAATGAATGTCTATGTCTTCTATATGGTGTTCTATACACGGATGTCATGATATATCTAATGTCTTCTATATGGTGTTCATACACTCTGTCTAATGATATATCTATGTCTTCTATATGGTGTTCTATACTGTATGTAATGATATGTCTATGTCTTCTAGATGGTGTTCTATACGGTATGTAATGATATGTTTTATGTTCTTCTATATGGTATTCTATACTGTATGTAATGATATGTCTATGTCTTCTATATAATGTTCTATACTCTAACTGTAATGATATGGGTCTATGTCTTCTAGATGGTGTTTCTATACTGTATGTAATGATATGTCTATGTCTTCTATATGGTGTTTTATTACTGTATGTAATGATATGTCTATGTTTCTATATGGTTGTTCTATACTGTACTGATATGTCTATGTCTTCTATATGGTGTTCTATACTGTATGTAATGATATGTCTATGTCTTCTAGATGGTGTTCTATACTGTATGTAATGATATGATATGTCTATGTCTTCTATATGGTGTTCTATACTCTATGTAATGATATGTCTATGTCTCTCATATGGTGTTCTATACTGTATGTAATGATATGTATATGTCTTCGTATATGGTGTTCTATACTCTATGTAATGATATGTCTATGTCTTCTATATGGTGTTCTATACTGTATGTAATGATATGCCTATGTCTTCTATATGGTGTTCTATACACTATGTAATGATATATCTATGTCTTCTATATGGTGTTCTATACTGTATGTAATGATATGTCTATGTCTTCTAGATGGTGTTCTATTCGGTACCGGTATGTAATGATATGTTTATGTCTTCTATATGGTATTCTATACTGTATGTAATGATATGTCTATGTCTTCTATATGGTGTTCTATAACTGTATGTAATGATAGTGTCTATGTCTTCTATATGGTGTTCTATACTGTATGTAATGATATGTCTATGTCTTCTAGATGGTGTGTTCTATACTGTATGTTAATGATATGTCTATGTCTTCTTATATGGGTGTTCTATACTGTATGTAATGATATGTCTATGTCTTCTAGATCTTCTCCACCATCTCAGCCAACATGTGTATTTTTCCTCTCAGATTAGGCCTTGGAGTGAAGGTCTCTCTGCACTGAGGACAGCTATAGACCCCCTTTCAGAACATCCTGATCCCAGCAGCCCTCAATACAGCTCCTACAGTAATTGTGTCCACAGGCAGTAGTAGTGACCGGCTCCCTTCAGTAGATCCAGACAGACAGAACAACAGTACTGGTCCTTGTCCAGCAGAGTCTCCGTGCTGAGCCATTTGGACGGTTGTTCACTCTCACACAGACAGACGACACAGAGACTCAGATCAGTTTCGTTTTCACATAAGTGAGTTTTTGGGAGGTGTAGGGTGCGAGGGACTTTATGGTTCTGCCAGATAGGTGAGGTTTAGAGGGAGGGAGGGAGGGAGGGGGAGGGATAGAGAGAGAACTGCATTCAACGTGGAGAGGGAGACCAATATTTTAGTTTCTAGGTTAGGGCCCTTCATTTGGAATAAATCTAACAAATATGAGTTGTTAGAATATATAAAGGGTAACAGTTCCTATGAAGTACATATTATACTTATTTTAATAAGCTTCATAATGCCTTATATACACTTATTGTGTTTTATAACACTGATTATAAGTGTCTATAATAATTCATAAGTGGTTGTAATGGGGGGGGGGGGGGGGGGGGTGGGTATGAATACTGTATGTATTGACTGATGATCATTGAGAATGAGGTAATACTTTACAGGTCTCTCCAGAGATGGTCGATCGGGTTCCAACTCCAGGATCGCTGACTGGACCACTCAAGGAACATTCAGAGACTTGTCCCGAAGCCACTCCTGCGTCTTGGCTGTGTGCTTTAGGGTTGTTGTTGGTTGGACGTTGAACCTTCGCCCCAGTCTGAGATCCTGGAGCGCTCTGAAGCAGGTTTTCATCAAGGATCTCTCTGTACTTTGCTCTGTTCATTTTTCCCCTCGATCCTGGCTATTCTCCCAGTCAGTGCCTCTGAAAAAAAATCGTTTCCCACAGCCTGATGCTGCCCACACACATGCTTCACCATAGGGATGGTGCCATGTTTTCTACAGACGTGACGCTTGGCATTCAGGCCAAAGAGTTCAATCTTGGTTTCATCAGACCAGAGAATCTTCTTTTCTCATGGTCTGAGAGTACTTTAGGATCCTTTGGCAAACTCCAAAGCGGGCTGTCATGTGTCTTTTTTACTGAGGAGTGGCTTCCGTCTGGCCACTCTACCATAAAGGCCTCCTAATTGGTGGAGTGCTGCAGCAGGGTGGTGGTTTTCCTTTCTGGAAGTTTCTCCCATCTCCACAGAGGAACTCTGGAGCTCTGTCAGAGTTACCATCAGGTTCTTAGTCACTTCCCGACCAAGGCCCTTCTCCCCCGATGCTCTGTTTGGCCAGGCGGCCAGCTCAGGAAGAGTCTAGACGTGGTTACAAACTTCTTCAATTTAAGAATGATGGAGGCCATTGTGATCTTGGGGGACCTTCAATGTTGCAGAAATGTTTTGGGACCCTTGCCCAGATCTGTGCCTCAACACAATCTTGTCTCAGAGCTCTACGGACAATTCCTTCACCCTCATGGCTTGGTTTTTGCTCTTACATGCACTGTCAACTGTGGGACCTTATATAGACAGCTGTGTGCCTTTACAAATCATGTCCAATCAATTGAATTTACCACAGGTGGACTCCAATCAAGTTGTAGAAACATCTCAAGGATGATCAATGGAAACAGGATGCACACTGAGCTCAATGTGAGTCTCATAGCAAAGGGTCTGAATAATTATGTAAATAAGGGTATTTCTGTCTTGTATTTTCAATAAGTTGTGTTAAAAATAAAAAACCTGTTTTCGCTTCGTCATTATGTGGTATTGTGGGGGTAGAGTGATGAGGAAAATGTTTTATTTAATCAATTTAGAATAAGGCTGTAACGTAATAAAATGTTGTGAAAGTCAAAGGGTCTGAATACTTTCCGAATGAACTGTATGGCAGCTAGAAATCAAAACTGGGATGGTCTTCAGAGATAGATGGGAGGGGCTATGCCTACGAGGGTAGCTGAAGGAGGGGACTAAAAACAAACAAAAGATAAACTAATGTAAAATGTAGTGTCTGGGAAATGTATGTAGTATGTACATTTATAAGCTGGAAGTGGACAGTGAGCAGGGAGAGCAGCTGGAGTCCTGTCTTCTTCAGTTTTTTCCACCACTTAGGCGAGCACAGCACTCCTGTTCAGAATAGGTCTTGGGGGTGAAGGTATGTCTTGCACTGCACTCAATCTGGTTTATTAGTACCCCAGCGCAGGTTAAGTAGTGGAAAGAACATGTTGGGTTTATTTTGACCCAGACAGTTTGGTTGCGTGAATAACCCAAATATGTTGGGAGGTTGTTAGTATTAACAGAACACGGGTTAATTTAACCATCAGTTGGGTATTTTTTACTTCTCATGTTTGGTTGACCTAGCAACTGGGACTGTTTTAATGTCATGCTTGGTTGACCTAGCAACTGGGTTTGTTTTAATGTCATGCTTGGTTGACCTAGCAACTGGGTCTGTTTTAATGTCATGCTTGGTTGACCTAGCAACTGGGTCTGTTTTAATGTCATGCTTGGTTGACCTAGCAACTGGGTCTGTTTTAATGTCATTGTCACGGTCGTGTGAAGGAATTGACCAAGGCGCAGCGTGTGAAACGAACATGGTACTTTATTTAGTTAAAGCACGAAAAAAAAACAAGAAACACGACTAGTGAAAGTCCACAGTCAACCCGCTGACTGAAACGGAAACAAAAACCCACAACCCCCACAGGAAAAACATACAGACATAAATATGGCTCCCAACCATCAGAGATAACGAGCCCTTGAACAGCTGACACTCGTTACCTCCGATTGGGAGTCATTGAACAAACTAGAAAAACAACAACCTAGACACCCCAACATAGAACACAAACACATAGACTGCCACACACCTGGATAAACAATAAATGAGTCCCAAACACCAGGGTGTGACAGTACCCCCCCTAAAGGCCAGCGCACTCCGGGGGACGCGCACCAGATTACAGTCTCGGGGAGGGTCTGGTTGGGGGCGTTCTGTCCACGGTGGTGGTTCTGGCTCCGGCCTAGACCACCACCCCACCATAGTCACTTCCCGCTTATGTAGCCTCCTCCAAATGACCCCCACCGGTTTAAGGGGCAGCACCTGACTAAGGGGCAAGTACCGGACTAAGGACCAGCACCGGGATAAGGGGGCAGCACCGGGCTAAGGGGCAGCACCGGGTAAGGGGCAGCACCGGGCTAACGGCCCAGCACCGGGATAAGGACCAGCACGGGATAAGGAACAGTACCTGACAAGTGGCAGGCACGGACTGAGGGGCAGCTCCGGAACACCTTTACTGAATGGCGGATCCTGGCTGGCCGGCTTCTGGCGAATCCTGCTGCTCATGGCTGGCTGACGGATCTGGCTGCTCATGGCAGGCGGAAGGCCTCATGGCTGATCCCGTCTGGCGGAAGGCTCTGGCTGATCCGGTCTGACGGAAGGCTCTGGCTGCTCCTGTTGGCGGAAGGCTCTGGCTGATCCTGTCTGACAGAAGGCTCTGGCTGATCCTGTCTGGCGGAAGGCTCTGGCTTATCCTGTCTGGCGGAAGGCTCTGGCTGATCCTGTCTGGCGGAAGGCTCTGGCGATCCTGTCTGGCGGAGAGCTCTAGCGGCTCCGATCTCTGGCGGACGGCTTGAAGGCTCATGGCAGACGGGCGGACGGCTTTGTAGGCTCTGTACAGACGGGTAGTTCAGACGGCGTTGGGGCAGTTACGGACAGTTCAGACGGCGTTGGGCAGACGGACAGTTCAGGCCCCGTTGGGCAGACGGGACAGTTCAGGGCCCCGTTGGGCAGACGGCAGACTCTGGCCGTCTGAGGCGCACCGTAGACTTAGTGCGGGTGGCCGGAACAGGCCGGGTCGGCTCGTTGAGCGACGCGCACCAGTAGTCTTGGTGCGGGTGGCCGGAACAGGCCGGACCGGGGCTGGCGACGCGCACCGTAGTCTTGGTGCGGGGTGGGCAGGAGCAGGCCGGGGTCGGGCTGGCGACGCGCACCGTAGTCTTGGTGCGGCGGGTGGCCGGAACAGGCCGGACCGGGCTGGCGACGCGCACCGTAGTCTTGGTGCGGTGGCAGGAGCAGGCCGGGTCGGGGCTGGCGACGCGCGCACGTAGTCTAGTCTTGGTGCGTGTGGCAGGAGCAGGCCGGGTGGGTTCGGCTGGCGACGCGCACCGTAGTCTTGGTGCGGGTGGCAGGAACAGGCCGGACCGGGCTGTGGAGACGGATAGGAGGCCTAGAGGCGAACAGCGGACACCACCCATCCTGGCTGAATGCCTACCTTCACACACTCTGTGTGAGGCATCAGCACAGGACGTACAGGGGGCGGTGTACCCCTGGCCTGGTGGCCTCCTGGATACTCCCCCTTTTCCCTCCTCCGTCAGCCCCGTCGTCCATGCCGTGTGCCCCCCCCTAAAAATTTTCTGGGGTTGACACACGACCCTCTGACGATGAACCTGCTGCCGCCGATGCTCCTCTCTCGCCAGGGCCTTGATCCTTCCCAAGGTCCCTTGCCTCCGAGCATGTCCTCCCAGGACCACGATGTGCCCACCTGGGCCATCGCCAGCCTCTCCAATCTCTTTGCCCGGTCGCCTCTTCCCATGTCCAGTCACCTTGCTCCTGGACACGCTGCTTGGTCTTTCTTTGGTGGGTTTTTTGCTGTCACGGGTGTGTGAAGGAATTGACCAAGGCGCAGCGTGTGAAACGAACATGGTACTTTATTTAGTTAAAGCACGGAAAAAAAACAAGAAACACGACTAGTGAAGTCCACAGTCACCTGACTGAAACGGAAACAAAAACCCACAACCCCACAGGAAAACATACAGACATAAATATGGCTCCCAATCAGAGATAAGGACGAGCCGAACAGCTGATCCACTCGTTACCTCGCGATTGGGAGTCATTGAACAAACCTAGAAAAACAACAACCTAGACACCCAACATAGAAACACAACACACATAGACTGCATGTGCACACCCTGGATAAACAAAATGAGTCCCAACACCAGGTGTGACAGGTCATCTGATCTGACCTGCTGGGTCATATCTCAATAACCAAGCAACAATAACCCAACACCCAGCATCCATAACCCAGCAGTTTTTAAAGAAAACAACCCAGCTAAGTGACCCAACGCCAGCAACCCAACATTTGGGTCAACCAAACAACCCAGTATTGTTTAGAGTGTGGGGACAGGTGGTAGACACCTTCAGATCATCACTGATCCCAGCTTTCTTTAATACAGCCCATACAGTAGCTGTGTCCACAGGCAGTAGTCACCGGATCCTTCAGTGGATCAGACAGACGGAGCAACAGAACAGTTCTAGATTGTCAGCCATTTTTTAGTGCTTTCACCTGAAGGTTGAGCAACAGGGGGTGTCAAAAGATGACTTTCTGTTTCATGGAAACTCTACACCAGAGGACAGGGAGGGGCTTCCTCTTGACTGTGTACTCTGTTATCTACAGGTTTTTTGGGGGATGGAAGTCAAGTTAAGAAGATGACGTTGCATACAGCTGTGTCCACAGGGAATAGTAACTGGATCCTTTGGTAGATCCAGACAGCAGAGTGGATATTTTAAAAGGGCCTCTGCAATGTCCATACAACAAACTGCACAGCAGAGTATCAGAGATAACTTTTTAATTTCTTTGAAAGTCTGAGTGGTGGGGGAGGCCTTTTCATTTAGATTGTTTGGAGACGTTAGTCCTGGATGGATGCACTGAGGTATATAGGGATGATGGAAGCCATAGTGACGTGTAACCAAATATAAGGTTGTGGTAAAACATTACAACGTTTTAAAAGTTCCATAAATGTACAGTGACCTATTCAGAAGCCACAGTGGGTGAATGATGAATATGTCAAATCAAAAGTTTTCTTTCATTTTCAGTCATGTAAAAATGATCATAAATTGTAAAGAAACATGTGGATGCAGTGGGGTGCAAATACCTCTGTAGAATTAATTAAGCGAGAAAATGGCGTGTTGGAAACGGCTTTATGCACAAATATTGATATAATAACCATCCATATTGAAGTAAACATGGAGTCACACGATGATATGTGGTGTGGTCCTTCCCACTACGACTCGGGAAACCATGCAGTTTATTAAGCTACAGATGAAATAAGTTATGATGAACTTCACAGGGTGGTGAAAGTGCACGGGATGATGAGCTTGATGCTCCTTTCCAATAAATATCGAGGGTCTTTTTGTCCATAATCATGTCATCATGTAGGTTAGCCTGTCCAGAGTTCGCTATATAATGCACAACCAAATCTGACAAAACCATCAGTAGAGAGTTGAAAATGTGATGGAAACCCATTTAACAGAACGTTTTTAACCGGTGACATGGGAATTTAACTAGCAAAAATATATATTTGTATGTGCATTACGTCATCACGCACAGCCATTTATCTTCAACACGTCAATTTGATGGAAACATCTCTGCTGGTAAAATGACCATGTTTTTATGAAGATTTTACAATGTTCA
The DNA here is from genome assembly GCA_036851935.1 of Coregonus suidteri. Lineage (NCBI taxonomy): Eukaryota > Metazoa > Chordata > Actinopteri > Salmoniformes > Salmonidae > Coregonus > Coregonus suidteri. The sequence continues at coordinate 43,201,310 of CM072235.1, read as the reverse complement.
CATGAAAATCTGTCGCCAGTCGAATGGAAACAGATTTTCATGCGAATATTCAAAAATCTGCATAAAAACAAAATCCCAATAGATTGAATGGTAAAATTACATATCGAGTCATTTTGGAGTCACTTGTATTGTAAATAAGAACATAATATGTTTAAGTGACTCCAAAATGACACCATACATTATTTACCATTCAATTCTATTGCGACCAAGCTTTAACTTCCTGACTGATGTCTTGAGATGTTGCTTCAATACATCCACATAATTTTCCTTCCTCATGATGCCAATTATTTTGTGAAGCGCACGAGTCCCTCCTGCAGCAAAGCACCCCCACAGCATGATGCTGCCGCCCCTGTGCTTCACGGTTGGGATGGTGTTCTTCGGCTTGCAAGCGACCCCCTTTTTCCTCCAAACATAACGATGGTCATTATGGCCAAACAGTTCTATTTTTGTTTCATCAGACCAGAGGAAATTTCTCCAAAATGTATGATCTTTATCCCCATGTGCAGTTGCAAACCGTAGTCTGGCTTTTTGGAGCAGTGGCTTCTTCCTTGCTGAGCGGCCTTTCAGGTTATGTCGATATAGGACTCATTTTACTGTGGATATAGATACTTTTGTACTGTGTCCTCCCAGCATCTTCACAAGGTCCTTTGCTGTTGTTCTGGGATTGATTTGCACTTTTCGCACCAAAGTACGTTCATCTCTCTCTCATCTCCTTCCTGAGCGGTATGACGGCTGCGTGGTCCCATGGTGTTTATACTTGCGTACTATTTGTACAGATGAACGTGGTACATTCAGGCGTTTGGAAATTGCTCCCAAGGATGAACCAGACTTGTGGAGGTCTACAATTGTTTTTCTGAGGTCTTGGCTGATTTCTTTTGATTTTCCCATGATGTCAAGCAAAGAGGCACTGAGTTTGAAGGTAGGCCTTGAAATACATCCACAGGTACACCTCCAATTGACTAAAATGATGTCAATTAGCCTATCAGAAGCTTCTAAAGCCATGACATCATTTTCTGGAATTTTCCAAGCTGTTTAAAGGCACAGTCAACTTAGTGTATGTAAACTTCTGACCCACTGGAATTGTGATACAGTGAATTATAAGGAAAAATAATCCGTCTGTAAACAATTGTTGGAAAAATTACTTGTCTCATGCACAAAGTAGATGTCCTAAGCGACTTGCCAAAACTATAGTTTGTTAACAAGAAATTTGTGGAGTGGTTGAAAAACTAGTTTTAATGACTCCTAAGTGTATGTAAACTTCCGACTTCCGACTTCAACTGTAAATAAAGTATATTTATTTCTAAACAGTAAAACAGATAGGTATGAAAATACCCTCAAATAAAAGGTGACATTCTGTACTGTCGCCTCATATAAAACATTTAATATCAATTCTAAAATGCTGGAGTATAGAGCCAAATTCAAAGTTTAATAAATTAAAAACCAAGGGTGGGTCAAAATTATTCCCATAATGTAGAAGTTTCAGTAGATTAGGAACTGCTTCCTATAAAGCTATGTGGTGTATAATGTAGCTGGACATTGTAAAGTCTGCTTCCTATAAAGCTATGTGGAGTATAATGTAGCTGGACATTGTAAAGTCTGCTTCCTATAAAGCTATGTGGAGTATAATGTAGCTGGACATTGTAAAGTCTGCTTCCTATAAAACACTATGTGGAGTATAATGTAGCTGGACATTGTAAAGTCTGCTTCCTATAAAGCTATGTGGAGTATAATGTAGCTGGACATTGTAAAGTCTGCTTCCTATAAAGCTATGTGGAGTATAATGTAGCTGGACATTGTAAAGTCTGCTTCCTATAAAGCTATGTGGAGTATAATGTAGCTGGACATTGTAAAAATGAACTTCCTATAAAGCTATGTGTAGTATAATGTAGCTGGACATTGTAAAGTCATACATACAAATTATATTACTTCTTATTGACATTCAACCTGGGAATGACAAATTTAAGCAATTAATTTACAAACATGTCTAAAAACAAATCCTGCAACAAAGGACAGGTGTGGAATGTTCTAGGGGTCTAAGTCTACCCCCTAACCAGTTTGAAATACACTGTTTGATTTCACCCCCAGACCCCTAAACACACACCATTCAAAACAGTTTTAAAGCAGCCCCCACCCAATGCAACTCAATATTAAGAAGCATACAGTCAGGTGTACAGACCAAATAATGCACTACCCCCAGGATCACAACAAGCCCCTCAACACATTGACCACACACACAAAATGTGAATGGAAATATTATTATTATATATTACAATAACAAAATAAGGGTTGTTGGTTATTTTAGTTTCTATGGACATGTCCTTACTATTAGAAAGAAGCATGTTTGGTCTTATTTTGAATCAGCCCAATTCTCTGGTTATAAATAAAAAACCATGATTGGCAGAATGTTTAATTCACATCTCTGGCTATTAATGCATTGTGGAACTATGAAAAAATAGGGAATAATGTTCCCAAACACACCCACCTCACAGTTCCTACACAGACCCTGAGGCACCATGCAGGTCTGACACCAGAGGAGGCTGGTGGAGGAGCTATAATGAGGACGGGCTCATCGTAATGGCTGGAATGGAATCAATGGAACGTATCAAACACAAACACATGAAACCACATGTTTGACTGAGTTCCATTTATTCCATTCCAGACACCACAATGAGCCTGTCCTGCTATAGCCTCCTCCCACCAGACTCCACTGCCTGACAACCATTCTATTGTCTTGAGGACTTTACAACCATTTGGTCTGATCAAAGACCAGGACACCCTTTCAAATAGATACATCCTCTCAGCCTTGATGACTAAACTAATCAAAAGACTAACACACACACACACACACACACACACCACAGTAATCTGATCATGGTGACTCCACAGTAATAACATTTATAACTCATAAGTCACCAGGTGTGATTTACCTTTTGACAGATGAAACCCTACATCAATTACTAATGACTTATGGGAGGAAGTAAGCATTTCACATATTAAGGATATATTACAAGGATACTTCCTTTGTGTGTTGTACTTAGTCAATTGAAAATGTGCTTAAAGTTTTTGAAAAAAAACAGCCTTTTTTGATGATCTGTTTTGAGTTTTGTATTAAGAGTTGTGAAATTCTGACCTACCACATACTTGTGAAAATAGTACAAAAGTGATTATAAAATCTATAATACATGGATACTTTCCTTAAAATGTACTTATTTTGTGTTATGCAGTTATGTTATTGAAAACAGAATAAGTCTAATGAGAGAATAAATAAGTCAAGGTCCAACCATTACCTCTCTCCTCTTTCACATCCCTCTATCATCACTCCATGGGTGTGTCCCAATAATCTCTCCTTCCTCCTGAAGTGTATCATTCCTTCACTACTCCTCTCAAATGTAAAATCATGGATTGGTGTTGGCATGGGGTATAGTGAGTTTTACATATACCAGTCATTTCCTTTTAAATCCATGAAGGGAAGTGGACAAGTTCACACTTAGAAAGGAGATAATAGTTCCACACCCCATGTGTCCTGATAAACTACAGGAATGGAACCATATTGAGGTTGGCTGCTTTCTATACGGTTTGATGATGAGAGAGAGAGAGAGAGAGGAGAGAGAGAGATAGAGAGAGGAGAGAGAGAGAGAGAGAGAGAGAGAGAGAAGAGAGACCAGAGAGAGAGAGAGAGAGAGAGAGAGAGAGAGAGAGACAGAGAGAGAGAGAGACAGAGAGAGGATAGAGAGAGATATAGAGAGAGGGCTTCTACACAGAGAGAGAGAGAGAGAGAGAGAGAGACGAGAAGAGAGAGAGAGAGAGAGAGAGACACAGAGAGAGGACAGAGAGAGACAGAGTCAGAGATAGCAGACGCAGAGAGAGAGAGAGAGACAGAGTCAGAGAGAGACGCAGAGAGAGAGAGAGAGAGCAGAGACAGGAGTCAGAGAGAGAGAGAGAGAGAGAGAGAGAGAGAGAGAGAGATACTGAGAGAGAGAGAGAGAGAGAGAGAGAGAGATGAGAGAGAGAGAGAGAGAGAGAGAGAGAGAGAGAGGAGAGAGGACATCAGGTAAAGTTCTGGAGATGAGGGAATATGTGTGCAGACAAGAAACCCTCCAGTATGGTTAACCCCAGTTAGGCCCAGTATGGACTATCAATACAAGTGACCATTTAGAATATAGACCCAGTTCAATGGGTTTAACAGAACTGGGGGATGTCAGCCATGAAGTTGTCTAAACACAACTGGAATTATAATTGTTTGTTATTCATTGTTAATGGATTTTCCATTAGGAACACAGGGGGTAAAACCTAACACAACAACACACATAACACACACAACCAATAAAAACAAAGGGGGAGGAAACACACTAAAGTCATTACCATGATGTCATTTTCTAATGACAGGTGAGAAAACATGTAAAATCTAGAAGACTACTTTAGATTCAGGTCAGAAGAAGCCTAGTGCACTACGTAGGGAACAGGGAGAGATTTGGGACAGAGACAGTAACTCCTGTATGGAAATCTTATTCTAATGACAGTGAGCAAATCTCCACCCTATTCCCTATGTAGTGCACTACTTTAGATCTGGTCAGAAGTAGCCTAGTGCACTACGTAGGGAAACAGCGTGTCATTTGGGCCAGAGTCAGTAACATCCCCTGGGTATGAATTGTCTCTCTATCTTATCTGTCTTCTATATGATGTTCTCCTCTCCTCCTCTCTTCTCTCCTCTATTCACTCCTATTCTATCATCCAACACCACATGCCAGCTTCAACACAATCCATTTACAAGTTAAAGACACACCTTGGAATAAATAGCAAGGGAAAAACTACTACTAGTATCGGATTTTTTATTTCCCATCACCATGAATCATATTTAATAAATATGGAACAGTAGCAGACCTAACTTCATCTGTTCCTGACTCTAGATATGTGGATTAAAAAAGACCATCAATCTCCAATGATATTAAAGTACAATTCTGAACATTACTGATATACTGAGGGACAAGTCAAGATATCTGCTGTTTTATTGTTTGGTTTATAGCACCACATGCTGGACAGGTTTAAATAGCTGCTTGACTGAGCAGTATGGGAGAGAATAAAAGATGCCAAACTTAGGGCCGGGTTTCCCGGACATCTCCATTGAACATGCTTTTTTAGTCTAGGACTAGGCTTCATCTGTGTCCGGGAAACCGGCCCATATAGTTCCAATTAGCAAGTAAGTAACACTACCTGTTCCATGATGCTGAGGAGGAAATTACATTGAGACAGAGAACCAATTGAGAAAACATTTCAATGGTTCTGAATGACAAACCAAACATACATTAAAACAGCATACATCATGATTAATGTAAAATGTATAAGATTAAAACGTTGCACTTACAAAACTAATATATGAATGCATTGAATGTAATTCATAAATCTTCTGAAGATTCAAATACAGAAGATTTGACGCTCGTCGGATGTGGCAGGGCTTTTGAAAAAACTATTACAGACTACAAAGGGAAGCACAGCCGCGAGCTGCCCAGTGACACAAGCTACCAGACGAGAGCTAAATCCAACTTATATGCTCGCTTCGAGGCAAGGCAACACAGAAGCATGCATGAGAGCACCAGCTGTTCCGGATGGACTATGTGATCACGCTCTCCGTAGCCGATGTGAGTAAGACTTTTAAGCAGCGTCAACATCACAAGGCCGCAGGACCAGACGGATTACCAGGACGTGTACTCCGAGCATGTGCCCTGACCAACTGGCAAGTGTCTCACTGACATTTTCAAACACATGTCCCTGAACGTGAGTCTGTAATACCAACAGTTTTTCAAGCAGACCACCATAGTCCCCGTGCCCACCTAACCGAACTCTAAGATAACCTGCCTAAATGACTACCGACCCGTAGCACTGACGTCTGTAGCATGAAGTGCTTTTGAAAGAATCTGGTCATGGCTCACATCAACATTCATAATCCCAGAAACCCTAGACATGGGACTCCAATTTGCATACCGCCCCAACAGATCCACAGATGATGCAATCTCTATCGCACTCCACACTGCCCTTTCCCACTGGACAAGAGGAACATCTACGTGAGAATGCTATCATTGACTACAGCTCAGCATTCAACACCATAGTGCCCTCATAAGCTCATCACTAAGCTAAGGATCCTGGGACTAAACTTCTCCCTCTGCAACTTGGATCCTGGACTTCCTGACGGGCCGCCCCCAGGTGGTAAGGGTAGGTAACAACACATCTGCCACACTGATCCTCAACACGGGGGGCCCCTCAGGGGTGCGTGCTCAGTCCCCTCCTGTACTCTCTGTTCACCCATGACTGCATGGACCCAGGCACGACTCCAACACCATCATTAAGTTGCCGACGACACAACAGTGGTAGGCCTGCTGATCACCGACAATGATGAGGACAGCTATAGGGAGGAGGTCAGAGAATATGGCCGTGTGGTGCCAGGACAACAACCTCTCCCTCAAACTTGACCAGACAAAGGAGATGATTGGGGACTAACAGGAAAAAAAGAGGACTGAGCACGCCCCCATTCTTCATCGACGGGGCTGTAGTGGAACAGGTTGAGAGCTTCAAGTTCCCTTGGTGTCCACATCACCAACAAACTATCATGGTCCAAAACACACCAAGACAGTCGTGAAGAGGCACGACAAAGCCCTATTCCCCTCAGGAGACTAAAAAGATTTGGCATGGGTCATCAGATCCTCAAAAAATTCTTACAGCTGCACCATCGAGAGCATCCTGACTGGTTGCATCACCGCCTGGTATGGCAACTGCTTGGCCTTGACCGCAAGGCACTACAGAGGGGTAGTGCGTACGGCCCCCCCAGTAACATCACTGGGGCAAAGACTCCTGCCTTCCAGGACCTCTATACCAGGCGGTGTCAGAGAGAAGGCTCTCAAAATTGTCAAAGACTCAGCCACCATAGTCATCAGACTGTATTCTCTGCTACCGCACGGCAAGCGGTAACCGGAGTGCCAAGTCTAGGTCCAAAAGACTTCTCAACAGCTTATACCCCCAAGCCATAAGACTCCTGAACAGCTAATCATGGCTACCCGGACTATTTGCACTGCCCCCCCAACCCCATCCTTTTACGCTGCTGCTACTCTGCGAAGTATTTATGCATAGTCACTTTAAACTCTACCCACAGGTACATACTACCTCAAAATCTACCTCAACTAGCCGGTGCCCCCGCACATTGACTCTGCAACGGTGGTACCCCCCTGTCTATATATCCTCCCTACTGTCACTTTATTTTTACTTCTTGCTCTTTTTTTCCTCAACACTTTTGTGGTTGTTGTTTTATCCTTACTTTTTTTGTTTAAAATAAATGCACTGTTGGTTAAGGGCTGTAAGTAAGCATTTCACTGTAATGTCTGCACCATGTTGTATTCGGCGCATGTGACCAATACAATTTGATTTGATTTGAATTTGATTTGAAATCAATCAAATCATTGTACATAAAAACAGAGCGAATGAATCAATCACATCTGGGGACCATCACCACCAGCATGACTAGTATCTATGGGACCCTACTTACAGTTTACCCCAGCTCAGCTATTAGGACCACACCAGCATGGACTAGTGATTCTATGTGGACCCTACTACCAGTTTAACCAGCTCAGCATATAGACTACACCAGCATGACTAGTATCTCTGTGGACCCTACTACAGTTTTAACCAGCTCTTCCTAATAGACTACACCAGCATGTGACTAAGTACCGATGGGACCCTACTACAGGTTTAACCAGATCAGCTATAGAAATACACCAGAATGACTTAGTATCTATTTGGACCCCTACTACAGTTTAACCAGCTCAGGCAGTATCCATTATTGAGCCAAAAAACACAGGATAGAGGGGGCTGAGTGAATGTGGTCTGGGACTCTGTTTAGGGGGGTAATTTTTTCAGAGGGCACTGTAGAAAAAGGGCAGAGTCCTGGCCCCTTTTGGGTCCCAGGTCCCCCCTACTCTGGGGGACTGAGGGCCTGAACTTCGTCCCAACCCTTATTGTGTTGAACCAAAAAACCCCCACCCATAACAAAAGGGAAACTCCAGGACTTGTTTTTTGTTTCCCCAAAATTTACCAAA
>CM072235.1:43154355-43192729 GCA_036851935.1 Coregonus suidteri | reverse complement strand
AGGGGTCTTTGGGAAAAATTCTTTTTTTTTTAAGACCAGGGAAATTTTCCAATGTAATAAAATCTTTGCCCCAGTCATTGCAAACAGGGTTTTTAGCAAGTTTCTCTGCAAAAACAAACCCTTTTAGTAATGGTAAATTACATTATCAGTCATTGGAGTCACTGTATATTGTAAATAGGAACATAATATGTTTAAGTGACTCCAAAATGACACCATACATTATTTACCATTCAATTCTATTGCGACCAAGCTTTAACTTCCTGACTGATGTCTTGAGATGTTGCTTCAATACATCCACATAATTTTCCTTCCTCATGATGCCAATTATTTTGTGAAGCGCACGAGTCCCTCCTGCAGCAAAGCACCCCCACAGCATGATGCTGCCACCCCCGTGCTTCACGGTTGGGATGGTGTTCTTCGGCTTGCAAGCGACCCCCTTTTTCCTCCAAACATAACAATGGTCATTATGGCCAAACAGTTCTATTTTTTGTTTCATCAGACCAGAGGAAATTTCTCCAAAATGTATGATCTTTATCCCCATGTGCAGTTGCAAACCGTAGTCTGGCTTTTTGGAGCAGTGGCTTCTTCCTTGCTGAGCGGCCTTTCAGGTTATGTCGATATAGGACTCATTTTACTGTGGATATAGATACTTTTGTACCTGTTTCCTCCAGCATCTTCACAAGGTCCTTTGCTGTTGTTCTGGGATTGATTTGCACTCTTCGCACCAAAGTAGGTTCATCTCTCTCTCATCTCCTTCCTGAGCGGTATGACGGCTGCGTGGTCCCATGGTGTTTATACTTGCGTACTATTTGTACAGATGAACGTGGTACATTCAGGCGTTTGGAAATTGCTCCCAAGGATGAACCAGACTTGTGGAGGTCTACAATTGTTTTTCTGAGGTCTTGGCTGATTTCTTTTGATTTTCCCATGATGTCAATCAATCAATCAATCAATTTTATTTTATATAGCCCTTCTTACATCAGCTAATATCTCGAAGCAAAGAGGCACTGAGTTTGAAGGTAGGCCTTGAAATACATCCACAAGTACACCTCCAATTGACTAAAATGATGTCAATTAGCCTATCAGAAGCTTCTAAAGCCATGACATCATTTTCTGGAATTTTCCAAGCTGTTTAAAGGCACAGTCAACTTAGTGTATGTAAACTTCTGACCCACTGGAATTGTGATTAAATGTAGTAATCTGTCTGTAAACAATTGTAGGAAAAATTACTTGTCTCATGCACAAAGTAGATGTCCTAAGCGACTTGCCAAAACTATAGTTTGTTAACAAGAAATTTGTGGAGTGGTTGAAAAACTAGTTTTAATGACTCCTAAGTGTATGTAAACTTCCGACTTCCGACTTCAACTGTAAATAAAGTATATTTATTTCTAAACAGTAAAACAGATAGGTATGAAAATACCCTCAAATAAAAGGTGACATTCTGTACTGTCGCCTCATATAAAACATTTAATATCAAATCTAAAATGCTGGACTATAGAGCCAAATTTAAAGTTTATTAAATTAAAAAACCAAGGGTGGGTCAAAATTATTCCCAAGATGTTTAAATAAAACAACTTGGCCATGAAGACTTTTCAGTAGATTAGGAACTGCTTCCTATAAAGCTATGTGGAGTATAATGTAGCTGGACATTGTAAAGTCTGCTTCCTATAAAGCTATGTGGTGTATAATGTAGCTGGACATTGTAAAGTCTGCTTCCTATAAAGCTATGTGGAGTATAATGTAGCTGGACATTGTAAAGTCTGCTTCCTATAAAGCTATGTGTAGTATAATGTAGCTGGACATTGTAAAGTCTGCTTCCTATAATGTTATGTGGTGTATAATGTAGCTGGACATTGTAAAGTCTGCTTCCTATAAAGCTATGTGGAGTATAATGTAGCTGGACATTGTAAAGTCTGCTTCCTATAATGTATGTGGTTGTGTAGCTGACATTGTAAAGTCTGCTCCTATAAAGGACATTGTAAAGTCTGCTTCCTATAAAGCTATGTGGAGTATAATGTAGCTGGACATTGTAAAGTCTGCTTCCTATAAAGCTATGTGGAGTATATGTAGCTGGACATTGTAAAGTCTGCTTCCTATATAAAGTAGCTATGTGGTGTATAATGTAGCTGGACATTGTAAAGTCTGCTTCCTATAAAGCTATGTGGTATAATGTAGCTGGACATGTAGCTGCTTCCTACATGTGTAAAGTAGCTGGACATTGTAAAGTCTGCTTCCTAAAAGCTATGTGGTGTATAATGTAGCTGGACATTGTAAAGTCATACACACAATTATATTACTTCTTATTGACATTCAACCTGGGAATGAAAATGTAAGGAATTAATGTACAAACATGTCTAAAACAAATCCTGCAACAAAGGACCAGGTGTGAATGTTCTGGGGGGTCTAAGTCTACCCCTAACCAGTTTGAATACACTGTTTGATTTCACCCCCAGACCCCAAAACACACCCCATTCAAAACAGTTTTAACAGCCCCCCACCCGATGCAACTCAATATTAAGAAGGCATACAGTCAGTGTACAGACCAATGCACTACCCCCAGGATCACAACAAGCCCCTCACACCTGGGACCACACACACACAATGTGAATGGAAATATATTATCATATTTTTATATATATTACAACCCATCACAAGAAAGGGTGTTGGTTATTTTAGTTTTACAAGTAACCTTTCTTGGACATGTCCTTACTTTAAAAAGAAGCATGTTTGGTCTTGTTTGAATCAGCCCAATTCTCTGGTTATAAATAAAATAACCATGATTGGCAGAATGTTTAATTCACATCTCTGGCTATTAATAGATTGTGGAACTATGAAAAATAGGGAATAATGTTCCCAACACACCCACCTCACAGTTCCTACACAGACCCTGAGGCACCATGCAGGTCTGACACCAGAGGAGGCTGGTGGGAGGAGCTATAGGAGGACGGGCTCATTGTAATGGCTGGAATGGAATCAATGGAACGTATCAAACACAAAACATATGAAACCACATGTTTGACTGAGTTCCATTTATTCCATTCCAGACATCACAATGAGCCTGTCCTGCTATAGCTCCTCCCACCAGACTCCACTGCCTGACAACCATTCTATTGTCTTGAGGACTTTACAACCATTTGGTCTGATCAAAGACCAGGACACCCTTTCAAATAGATACATCCTCTCAGCCTTGATGACTAAACTAATCAAAGACTAACACACACACACACACACACACACCACAGTAATCTGATCATGGTGACTCCACAGTAATAACATTTATAACTCATAAGTCACCAGGTGTGATTTACCTTTTGACAGATGAAACCCTACATCAACTACTGATGACTCTTATGGGAGGAAGTGAGCATTTCACATATTAAGATATAATACAAGGATACTTCCTTTGTGTGTTGTACTTAGTCAATTGAAAATGTGCTTAAAGTTTTGAAAAAACAGCCTTTTTGATGATCTGTTTTGAGTTTTGTATTAAGAGTTGTGAGATTTTACCACATACTTGTGAAAATAGTACAAAAGTGATTATAAAATCTATAATACATGGATACTTCCTTAAATGTACTTATTTTGTGTTATGCAGTTATGTTATTGAAACAGAATAAGTCTAATGAGAGAATAAATAAGTCAAGTCCAACCATTACCTCTCTCCTCTTTCACATCCCTCTATCATCACTCCATGGGTGTGTCCCAATATCTCTCCTTCCTCTGGAAGTGTATCATTCCTTCACTACTCCTCTCAAATGTCAAAAGCATTGGATTGGTGTTGGCATGGGGTAGAGGGAGTTTACATATACCAGTCATTTCCTTTTAAATCCATGAAGGGAAGTGGACAAGTTCAAACTTAGAAAGGAGATAATAGTTCCACACCCCATGTGTCCTGATAACTACAGGAATGGAACCATATTGAGGTTGTCTGCTTTCTATACGGTTTGAGGGGAGAGAGAGAGAGAGAGAGAGAGAGAGAGAGAGAGAGAGAGAGAGAGAGAGAGAGAGACAGACACAGAGAGAGAGAGAGAGAGAGAGGCAGAGAGAGAGAGAGAGAGAGAGAGAGAGAGAGAGAGAGAGAGAGAGAGAGAGAGAGAGAGAGAACAGACACAGAGAGAGAGAGAGAGAGAGAGAGAGAGAGAGAGAGAGAGAGAGAGAGAGAGAGAGACGGGACATCAGGTAAAGTTCTGGAGATGAGGGAATATGTGTGCAGAAAGAAACCCTCCAGTATGGTTAACCCCAGTTAGGCCCAGTATGGACTATCAATACAAGTGACCATTTAGAATGTGACCCAGTTCAATGGGTCTTAACAGAACTGGGGGATGTCAGCCATGAAGTTGTCTAAACACAACTGGAATATAATTTGTTTGTGATTCATTGTTAATGGATTTTCCAGTTAGGAACACAGGGGAAAACCTAACACAACAACACACATAACACACAACCAATAAAAAACAAAGGGGGAGGAAACCACTAAAGTCATTACCATATTGTCATTTTCTAATGACAGGGAGAAAACATGTAAAATCTAGAAGACTACTTTAGATCTGGTCAGAAGAAGCCTAGTGCACTACGTAGGGAACAGGGAGAGATTTGGGACAGAGACAGTAACTCCTGTATGGAAATCTTCATTCTAATGACAGTGAGCAAATCTCCACCCTATTCCCTATGTAGTGCACTACTTTAGATCTGATCAGAAGTAGCCTAGTGCACTACGTAGGGAACAGGGTGTCATTTGGGCCAGAGTCAGTAACTCCTGTATGGAAATCTTCATTCTAATGCCAGTGAGCAAATCTCCAATCTCCACCCTATTCCCTATGTAGTGCACTACTTTAGATCTGGTCAGAAGTAGCCTAGTGCACTACGTAGGGAACAGGGTGTCATTTGGGCCAGAGTCAGTAACTCCCCTGGGTATGAATTCTCTCTCTATCTTATCTGTCTTCTATATGATGTTCTCCTCTCCTCCTCTCTTCTCTCCTCTATTCACTCTATTCTATCATCCACACCACATGCCAGCTTCAACACAATCCATTTACAAGTTAAAGACACACCTTGGAATAAATAGCAAAGGAAAACTACTACTAGATGAATTTTTTATTTCCCATCACCATGAATCATATTTAATAACTGAACAGTAGCAGACCTAACTTCATCTGTTCCTGACTCTGGGTAGTGGATTAAAAAGACCATCAATCTCCAATGATATTAAAGTACAATTCTGAACATTACTGATATACTGAGTGACAAGTCAAGATAGCTGATGTTTTTATTGTTTGGTTAATAGCACCACCTGCTGGACAGGTTTAATGTTGCTTGACTGAGCAGTACGGGAGAATAAAAGATGCCAAATTTAGGGCCGGTTTCCCGGACATCTCCATTGAACATGCTTTTTAGTCTAGGACTAGGCTTCATCTGTGTCCGGGAAACCGGCCCATATAGTTCAATTAGCAAGTAAGTAACACTACCTGTTCCATGATACTGAGGAAAATTACATTGAGACAGAGAACCAATTGAGAAAACATTTCAATGGTTCTGAATGACAACCAACATACATTAACAGCATACATCATGATTAATGTAAATGTATAAGATTAAAACATTGCACTTACAAATAATATGAATGCATTGAATTGTAATTCATAACATCTTCTGAAGATCAAATCAATCAAATCATTGTACATAAAAACAGAGCAGAATGAATCATCACATCTGGGGACCATCACCACCAGCATGACTAGTATCTATGTGGACCCTACTACAGTTTAACCAGCTCAGCTATAGACTACACCAGCATGACTAGTATCTATGTGGACCCTACTACAGTTTAACCAGCTCAGCTATAGACTACACCAGCATGACTAGTATCTATGTGGACCCTACTACAGTTTAACCAGCTGAGCTATAGACTACACCAGCATGACTAGTATCTATGTGGACCCTACTACAGTTTAACCAGCTCAGCTATAGACTACACCAGCATGACTAGTATCTATGTGGACCCTACTACAGTTTAACCAGCTCAGCTATAGACTACACCAGCATGACTAGTATATATGTGGACCCTACTACAGTTTAACCAGCTCAGCTATAGACTACATCAGCATGACTAGTATCTATGTGGACCCTACTACAGTTTAACCAGCTCAGCTATAGACTACACCAGCATGACTAGTATCTATGTGGACCCTACTCTACAGTTTAACCAGCTCAGCTATAGACTACACCAGCATGACTAGTATCTATGTGGACCCTACTACAGTTTAACCAGCTCAGCTATAGACTACACCAGCATGACTAGTATCTATGTGGACCCTACTACAGTTTAACCAGCTCAGCTATAGACTACACCAGCATGACTAGTATCTATGTGGACCCTACTACAGTTTAACCAGCTCAGCTATAGACTACACCAGCATGACTAGTATCTATGTGGACCCTACTACAGTTTAACCAGCTCAGCTATAGACTACACCAGCATGACTAGTATCTATGTGGACCCTACTACAGTTTAACCAGCTCAGCTATAGACTACACCAGCATGACTAGTATCTATGTGGACCCTACTACAGTTTAACCAGCTCAGCTATAGACTACACCAGCATGACTAGTATCTATGTGGACCCTACTACAGTTTAACCAGCTCAGCAGTACCAGAGAGCATAAAACCCAGGATAGAGGGCTGAGTGAATGTGGTCTGGACTCTGTGGAGGAGGGTCATTGTGTCAGAGACACTGTAGAAGGACAGAGTACCTGCCTTGTGATCCAGGTACACTCCTACTCTGGAGGACTGAGGGCCTGATACTTTAGTCACAACATTATTGTGTCTGAACCAATAACCACCACTATAACACTGTAAACTCCAGGACTTGTTATTGTATCCAAATCTACCATCTGTCTCTGTTCTGCTGATGTCTTTATATGAGACTGCTGTATCAACACACTCCCCACTCCACTCCACCTCCCAGTAACAGCGTCCAGACAGACCCTCTCTACACAGAACCTGGTAGTAGTTTGTGAATCTGTCTGGATGAACAGGATATGGTTGGACTTGGCCTGTATAGGTCACCTTTCTGTTCCCTTCAGACAGAGAGAGGCGTTTGTGTGCTGTGTTTGGGTCCAGTGTGAGCTGACAGGAATCTGGGAGAAGAGCAGAGCAGAGACCAATGAGGGGAGTTAGAACAATAAGTTAAGTCAGATACTGTATCTACCCTGTCTTTGATTAGAGCACAGCAGAGATCAAATCAGAGAAATATGAGGAGTCAGATAGATACCCAGTCTTTGATTAGATCTACTATTGCTATATATTTCTAGAGGGATTGTTAGGAGTGTCAGTAAAAAGAGACTGTTAGTTACTTCAGAATAAAGAGACTCACATTGTAAGAACTGTTCTCTGGTCTTGGGCTCTGGAGGCAGTACAACATCCACTATATTCACTACAGACACACAAACACATTCACAGAGAGAGGGAATGTTATCATCATACCATATTCCACATGTATATGACTAGTAGGGAACTTTCAATGGTCTAAAGTTGATGTTCTTATTATTTTCAACACACCTGTAGTGGAGATCTTGGTCCATTTCTCCTTTAAGGACGTCTTCTAGTTTCTCTCTCAGTTCAGACACAGTCTTACTCACATCTCCAAAGTACTGAAGAGGACGGACAACGATGCTGGGTAAGTCTGAAGATACACTGGTACCGGAGAGAGACTGATAACTCTGGAGACAGAGACAGAGAGAGCGAGAGAGCAGAACCAAATGATTGAGAGTTTTAGTTTCATATCACATGTATCAAGGCAGTTGAGTTACCTGGAGGAAATGGATGTGATCCTCTGTGTGTGAGAGCTGCTCCAGCTCAGTGCTTCTCTTCCTCAGCTCAGCTATCTCCTGCTCCAGTTGCTCCAGGAGTCCTTCAGCTTGACTCACTTGAGCCTTCTCTTGGGCTCTGATCAGCTCCTTCACCTCAGAGCGCCTTCTCTCAATGGAGCGGATCAGCTCAGTAAAGATCTTATCACTGTCCTCCACTGCTGCCTGTGCAGAGCGCTGTTAAGAGAGAGAGAGAGAGAGAGACTGACTTGTCTTACTTTAATGAGCCATCCTCATTACACTAACACCCCCACCCCTAAAAGCACATTGCGTGACACCACAACCTCTACACAATCACATTATCCAGTACCCAACACCACAGTACAATACACCATCCAGCACCACATTCCAACCGTCCATCCAACCCCTCCTCTCCAGCCGTACAGACAGCCCCCCTGAGCCCCCATACCTCCTGAAACATCTCCACACTGTTGATCATTTTGTACAACTCAAAACTCAACCCTAAGGCGTCAACAGTAATGGCATTACCCTGGCAACACAGAGAAAAAACATGATGAACAGTCTGTCATTGCAGAAAACGGACCCCCTCCCCAACTCCCAGGTCAACCCGAGCCAACCAGCTATTGGTGTCCAGGGCTCCATGTAATACCCTCCACTGGAGGACCCCTGACCTTTCCAGCACTGGGAGCTTATAGAGCACCCTCCACCTATACCCTGCCATGCTCTCAGCCCCCACAACCCCTGCCACTGATGCCCCTTCATCCCACTAAGCTCCTGATGTGTCTAACCTTGACACTGAGGGTGTACAGCACCTTACCCCCCACCTCCTCAAACTCCCCCAGGCTCAGAGTGTTAAAAGTCAGTAAGTCCTCCGGACTCTCTCCTGCCAGTCCCCAGTCTCTGCTGTCACTTGCAGTGGTGGAAACGGTGGTGGCCCCTCCTCAGGCTGCTCCAGCCCCCTCCTCACTGGGTCAGGCAGAGCCTCCTGGACCTCCCCCATGACTCTCTCCAGCAGCCTAAGAGACGTTTGTCCCGTCTGCTGTGCCGCCGACTCTTGGGGGGTTTCCACCCCCCGGCAGCCGCAGGTCTGCTAGTCTCATGATGCCTGCTGCCATTAAAGCTCCCTGCAGGATAGCTGAATGAGTGGACCTCAACAGGATCAGTGGGTTGTGGAAGATGGGCTCCTCCATACCCATGGCCCAGGCACCACACCCCCTCTGGTGTGGGCCTCAGCAGCTGCCAGGCCCCAATAAGTCAGTACTGCAGCATAGAAATCAGAGACACCTGCTGTATTGAGTCTCTCCGGCCGCATGGTCTGGTCCTATCATTGCTACTCAGACGACACAAATTAATTTTCTCCTTTCCCCCTTCTGATAACCAGGTGGCGAATCGCATCTCTGCATGTCTGGCAGACATATCAGTGTGGATGTCGGATCCCCACCTCAAGCTGAACCTCGGCAAGACGGAGCTGCTCTTCCTCCCGGGGAAGGACTGCCCGCTCCATGATCTCGCCATCACGGTTGACAACTCCATTGTGTCCTCCTCCCAGAGTGCAAAGAACCTTGGCGTGACCCTGGACAACACCCTGTCATTCTCTGCTAACATCAAAGCGGTGACCCGATCCTGCAGGTTCATGCTCTACAACATTCGCAGAGTACGACCCTACCTTACACAGAAAGCGGCACAGGTCCTAATCCAGGCACTTGTCATCTCCCGTCTGGATTACTGCAACTCGCTGTTGGCTGGGCTCCCTGCCTGTGCCATTAAACCCCTACAACTTATCCAGAACGCTGCAGCCCGTCTGGTGTTCAACCTTCCCAAGTTCTCTCATGTCACCCCGCTCCTCCGCACACTCCACAGGCTTCCAGTTGAAGCTTGCATCTACTACAAGACCATGGTGCTTGCCAACGGAGCTGTGAGGGGAACGGCACCTCCTTACCTTCAGGCTCTGATCAGACCCTACACCCAAACGAGGGCACTACGTTCATCCACCTCTGGCCTGCTAGCCCCCCTACCTCTACGGAAGCACAGTTCCCTCTCAGCCCAGTCAAAGCTATTCGCTGCTCTGGCACCCCAATGGTGGAACAAGCTCCCCCACGACGCCAGGACAGCGGAGTCACTGACCACCTTCCGGAGACACTTGAAACCCCACCTCTTTAAGGAATACCTGCAATAGTATAATAGTTATCCTTCTACCCCCCCCCCTTTACTACCACTGTCTTTGTATGTCTAAACTAACACCTGACTTATTTCACCTGCTAGCACTGACTTGTTTAAAGAAATGTACTTATTGTGATCGAGATGTAGTTGTCCCACTGGCTATCCTAAGTTGAATGCACCAATTTGTAAGTCGCTCTGGATAAGAGCGTCTGCTAAATGACTTAAATGTTAAATGTTAATGAAGAGCTGCTGATCCAGCCCCAAACCACCAGCCCTCCTCAACAGAGCACATGCTGGTTCCCTCCAGCCCACCTCCGTAGGGTACAGTATCCTCTGCTCCGCTTTGAGTCAGAACGATGGAACTGTCCCTGGTGAATGCCCCTCCCTACCCAGACTGGCTTACTGAGCCCTCCCCACACCTTGACCATACATGAAGCCCCAGCGTACAGCATTTGAACACAGGCCACAAAATTCTCCCCACAACCAAAACTACACATTGAACAGATATTCATGGTCCACCCTATCAAAGGCTTTCTCATCTCCCCATGAACAGATTGTCTGTGATTAGGTGTCCTGATACGCAGTTACCCGTCCATCTTATAGTCCAAACAGAAGCAATGCCACAGGCCTCCAGTTCTTTAAGTCGCTCAAATCCCTTTTTTGGGCAGGAGAGTCAAAGCCTCCCGTCTACAGCTTAGCGACAGCTCCCCCACCCCGACGCACTCACACAACACACATCCTGTCCAATAATTTCCCAGACCTTTAAAAAAAAAAAAAGTGAGGCAGACCGTCTGAGACGGCAGCTGAGAGTTTGTGAAAGGCCAGGGAAATGTCAATTCTCTGTGACAGAGAGAGTTTGGAAAGGTCTGTGAGCAGAACCTGAGAACACCCAGGATCACAGAGTTCTGCCCTCTATAAATCAGAGTACAACTCCACAGCCGCATCTCCCCCACAACAGAAGTTACCCACCCATCAGGCTCCCTCAACTCCCCACACACAAAGTTACCCACCCATCAGGCTCCCTCATCTCCCCACAACAGAAGTTACCCACCCATCAGGCTCCCTCATCTCCTCACAACAGAAGTTACCCACCCATCAGGCTCCCTCATCTCCCCACAACAGAAGTTACCCACCCATCAGGCTCCCTCATCTCCCCACAACAGAAGTTACCCACCCATCAGGCTCCCTCCTCTCCCCCACAACAGAAGTTACTCCCCCTTCTGCTGTCCCCACCTCTCCCAAAAGCCTTGGAAGCTTGAGCAAAAAGTGACATCTTGTAAGAGCTTTACATGGAATTTCCAATAGGACACCTGCCTGGGCCCTGGTGAAACAGAGAACTGAGCCCTGTACTAGGTGCAGACACATTTTGGAAAGCAAAGACAAGGTCATTGATTTTGGCTCTAACCACTAACAACCTACCCTTACACACCTCTTTTGCTACCCCTGCACTAAGATTTGTGCCATGGCTCAGCACCTGCGCCCCCTTTCCACCAGACCCCCAATACACTTCATTAATCACATCACTGTGTGTCTCTTGCAAAAAAATCACGTTTAAATGTTTTTGGCCGAAAATCACCACAATCAGAAACCAGTAGAGAAGCCCATAAAGCCGCCATGCCAGAAAAAATCATCCATTTAAGCAGATTCTGAAGACATGCCCTTAAGAACCCATGACCCATTTTCTCAGCCTATACCGCTTCCTGGGTGAGAGGACACTAAACCCCTCATTCTTCATCACGTGTTGTACTGACCTTACAAACCTTCCAGGATCATTCAAATAAGACTCCAGCAGAACCTTCTTTTTCCCCTTTAGTCTCCATCAGGAACCTAGAAAGTTCTCTCACCGTATATACTGGGCCCTCAGCCTGACTGGCTGTCAGCTATGGATCCAATGAGCCGTCTGAAAACGAGACCGCCTTGTCCTCCGCTCCCGCAGACTCACCTTCCCCCTCTTCCTCCTCCTCCATTGGCACGGTACCGTCCTCCTCCTCCCCAGTCTCTGCCCCCCTGCACTTCCCCCATGATCAGTGCCTCTTCCCCAATGACAGGCAATATTTCCTGGGATGAGCCCACCAAGCCTTTGCCCACCGGAGTCTCTGTTACTACAGAAACCTGCCTCAGCTCATGTAGCCCAGCTGCAACCCTCCCCACCACCGCTTTCTCCACAGCCTGCGCACCACCACTTGACCCTGCTCTACTCTCCTCCTTCCTGGTACCACCACCACTTGACCCTGCTCTACTCTCCTCCTTCCTGGTACCACCACCACTTGGCCATGCACTACTCTCCTCCCTCCTGGTACCACCACCACTTGGCCCTGCTCTACTCTCCTCCCTCCTGGTACCACCACCACTTGACCCTGCTCTACTCTACCACCACCACCACTTGACCCTGCTCTACTCTCCTCCCTCCTGGTACCACCACCACTTGACCCTGCTCTACTCTCCTCCCTCCTGGTACCACCACCACTTGACCCTGCTCTACTCTCCTCCTTCCTGGTACCACAACCACTTGACCCTGCTCTACTCTCCTCCCTCCTGGTACCACCACCACTTGGCCCTGCTCTACTCTCTCCCTCCTCCTGGTACCACCACCACCACTTGACCCTGCTCTACTCTCCTCCTTCCTGGTACCACCACCACTTGACCCTGCTCTACTCTCCTCCCTCCTGGTACCACCACCACTTGACCCTGCTCTACTCTCCTCCTTCCTGGTACCACCACCACTTGACCCTGCTCTACTCTCCTCCTTCCTGGTACCACCACCACTTGACCCTGCTCTACTCTCCTCCCTCCTGGTACCACCACCACTTGACCCTGCTCTACTCTCCTCCTTCCTGGTACCACCACCACCACTTGACCCTGCTCTACTCTCCTCCCTCCTGGTACCACACCACCACTTGACCCTGCTCTACTCTCCTCCTTCCTGGTACCACCACCACTTGACCCTGCTCTACTCTCCTCCTTCCTGGTACCACCACCACTTGACCCTGCTCTACTCTCCTCCCTCCTGGTACCACCACCACTTGACCCTGCTCTACTCTCCTCCTTCCTGGGTACCACCACCACTTGACCCTGCTCTACTCTCCTCCCTCCTGGTACCACCACCACTTGACCCTGCTCTACTCTCCTCCTTCCTGGTACCACCACCACTTGACCCTGCTCTACTCTCCTCCTTCCTGGTACCACCACCACCACTTGACCCTGCTCTACTCTCCTCCCTCCTGGTACCACCACCACTTGACCCTGCTCTACTCTCCTCCTTCCTGGTACCACCACCACCACTTCCTCCCTCCTGGTACCACCACCACTTGACCTGCTCTACTCTCCTCCTTCCTGGTACCACCACCACTTGACCCTGCTCTACTCTCTCCCTCCTGGTACCACCACCACTTGACCCTGCTCTACTCTCCTCCCTCCCTGGTACCACCACCACTTGACCCTGCTCTACTCTCCTCCCTCCTGGTACCACCACCACTTGACCCTGCTCTACTCTCCTCCCTCCTGGTACCACCACCACTTGACCCTGCTCTACTCTCCTCCCTCCTGGTACCACCACCACTTGACCCTGCTCTACTCTCCTCCCTCCTGGTACCACACCACTTGACCCTGCTCTACTCTCCTCCCTCCTGGTACCACCACCACTTGACCCTGCTCTACTCTCCTCCTTCCTGGTACCTCCTTCCTGGTACCACCACCACTTGACCCTGCTCTACTCTCCTCCCTCCTGGTACCACCACCACTTGACCCTGCTCTACTCTCCTCCTTCCTGGTACCACCACCACTTAACCCTGCTCTACTCTCCTCCTTCCTGGTACCACCACCACTTGACCCTGCTCTACTCTCCTCCCTCCTGGTACCACCACCACTTGACCCTGCTCTACTCTCCTCCTTTCCTGGTACCACCACCACTTGACCCTGCTCTACTCTCCTCCCTCCTGGTACCACCACCACTTGACCCTGCTCTACTCTCCTCCCTCCTGGTACCACCACCACTTGACCCTGCTCTACTCTCCTCCCTCCTGGTACCACCACCACTTGACCCTGCTCTACTCTCCTCCCTCCTGGTACCACCACCACTTGACCCTGCTCTACTCTCCTCCCTCCTGGTACCACCACCACTTGACCCTGCTCTACTCTCCTCCTTCCTGGTACCACCACCACTTGACCCTGCTCTACTCTCCTCCTTCCTGGTACCACCACCACTTGACCCTACTCTACTCTCCTCCCAGCCTCTGCCCCCTGAGTCCTAGTAGGCTGGACAATAGAACAAGTCAAAATTCACTGAAGGCTGTAAAACGGCCAAAGAACATTGGCTGAGCTGGAACACTAGCCTGAGGCCAAAGCAAATGAATTGAAGCGAACCATCACTGAGCCTCTTCTGACTGGAATGATCCTTAGAATTCAATTTTCCCTAAATGGCACCAAAAAATGTCTACCTTTTTATTTCACCACTACAATCTGTTCTTAGGACGAAACAGAAAAAAATAAGTAATAAATAACAACTGGTGTAGAAAGTAAACATCCACACCTCGATGGTGCCAAGTGTGCTTATGTCTGCATTACCAGGAAGTAGGATTTTTTTTAAACTTCTGACTATTTCTGGTCTAGCGATCGATGACAGCAGAGTACACTGCCCAACCCGATGTCATTAGAAAGAGGAGATTATCCTGATTAAAATGGAGTCTGACTTGAAATATACCATTGTGAGATATTTTGTGAAATAAAGAGACATACCTATATTTCCCCTAAAGGAAACAATGGGACGACCTCAGAGTTCCAGGAGTACATGTTTTTTTTTTTGACGTTTTAACTACCAGCAATACGCTGCCCAAAACTTACATCATTACTCCCCTCACAGGAAAAACTCCTGCCTGAGCTTTTTACTGTCCCTTTCCACACTGCTAACGCAAGAGGAAGGACTGAAAACACATTACTGTGAAGTACTATAATGATGATTCATGTTTATTATTACCTGTTTTATGCTCATGTTTTAAAATTATACCTCATTACTATAACGATTATCAAAAAGCGTGAACATTAATTCAGTCACCTCTGGTCGACAAAAATGTATTTTTCTAGTACATTCATTGTCAAATTCATCAACCAGCACAGAGACACTCTGCCTTCTCGAACAAGTAGCCAACTCAACAAGCCCCGCAAAAAGCTTGTGCCGTCAGCGGCAGCGAGCACTCTGCCTTCTAGCACAAGCGAGGGGCATGTTGAGGTACATTTTCTAACCGCGATGGTTGCATGATTTATTGGTGGGCTGGAATATATGAGATATTAAGATGATGTCATAATGCATGTTTACTAGGGTTGAGGTTAGCGCATCTGACTAGTGATTATTTGGCCGGTGTTCAATACCTGCTAGAGTTAATATTTTGTTGCTCTCCCAAAAGCAACACAGGCTTAATACGAGATATATAGCTAACTGTAAAGTAATGAGTGACCTTTTTAGAAAATCATAGCACATAGTCTTTGGTTGCATGCTATTTTATGCTTGTAGCCTATAACTGATGCTTTGTGGTTTTATGCAGCCATCTATTGGAAACATTTAGCAATTAAAAGTTATTAATTCACGTAAAGACATTGGTGAGGCAGCTGAGAAATAAAGTGTATTTTTCTTATTAATTCTGGAGATCAGTCTCAAACCTGCCCCACCTATGACATGCCAATTGCTGGACTTTCACATAGAGGTTACTAGGTCACACCCAGTTCAAACCACATTAAAAAAATTAAACTAATGTGTTGTTTATCAAGTGTTCTGCCTTGCAATAATACATATAATAAAATGACTAATAAAGATTACATAGGTTTTATTTAAAAAATAACAATAAATGCTATTTAGTACTATAATGGTATTTACTAACATAAAATTATTACTAAAATAGTTTCTAAACGTGTTCTAGGCTACCCTCCCCTAGAATTAGGGTTAGGGGTTAGAGTTAAGGCTAAAATAGGTTATAAGTAGGGTTAGAGTTTCTGTATAGCACTTTGTGACATCTGCTGATGTAAAAATGACTTTATAAACACATTTGATTGATTGATTGTTAGGTTTAGGGTATTTAAAGCAAAGAAAATGAATAGGTTTATAGCTCTCTTGCTCCTCCCTGTGGCCTTCTGTGGGTACTACATACCTCATTCACAACACTTGCTAGGCTCATTATCTGAGGTAGCAACTGTGTCAGATCTATAAATCAATGAGCTACACCTATCCATTTAGTTTACAACTCAGTGAACCTGCGCAGCATTAGCTCAATTCAATGCCAACGAACTTACCGATTTCGACGCATATCAAATTACCCAGCAGTAATATAGAAACAATAAATGTAAAAAAAAAAATTTGACGGTTATTTCTTAATTGAAAAAATGTATTCTGGCTGTTTAAATCGGCCACATCTTGAAAAAGAGGATGGATATGCGTTTTGTTTAGGTTATACACCTTTTTCTGAAATAAAATATGATTAACCATGACCAGAAAATGTTAAATGTTATGCGCCAACCATATGTAGCACTGTTGGTCACCACAACATGTACCCAGGTGAACAATGAGTTTGCTCACCAAGTAGTCATAACCTTGTTAATAATAAGTTACCTGAGGTAAAGCTACAATGTTAATACGGGCTGGTCTCATTACCAACAATAGTGAAGCTGGCATTGTGACGCAGAACAATGGGATGGGAATATAACTTTCATTAGGCGAGTTGGTGCCACAGAGCTCAAAAACAACTAATAGGAGCTGGCAGGGTGAAACATGCCCTATTATTTCTAAACTACGGCAAGCATCTGGGACATATGGTAATATTATGAAACTGGGCTCCATGGCGGATGTAATTAAGTAGTTTTATCAGAACAAGGCGTTCAAAATGTATTGTGTCCAGCCTAGTCCTAGCCCCCGCTGCCGGCTGGTCGCGCTTGTCTGCACTAGCATTATGCCCTACATCCCCACACTAGAAACACCCAAAACTATCTGTGTTAGCAAACCCTGCGTTCCACCCTCCCCTGCGTAACCTTGAAGATTGTTAAGAAACAAACACTTGTCTACGAAAAAGAGACAACATGTTTAACGGATTCTGCTTGGCACCCAGCCGAGAGCACACGAAAACCACTTGCAAATTTACCAAAACTAACCAACTACTTGCGGTCTGTTCGTAAGTAATAAACGGAGGCAGATTAGCCACCACAACTCTTGTCGAAAGAGGCGACATCTGCACCAACACACCCCTCACAAAAATCCCACTCACAACAAGACAAACCTTTTTCATTAACACAACCACCGCCTTGTTCATTCTCTGGATGCAGAGTGCAGATGTTCCACTCCAACCTGTTCGCCGACCATGAGCAAAACTTCCTCCACACCTTTCTCCGGAACGCACCCGAAGCGACAGCGTTTCTTCTCCACTCGGTTGAGGCCATCACGCCGCCCCTAACAAACTACCCCTACTCCCCCCTCAACTCTAAACGATAAACAGTGGAAACCAATAAACAAACCCTCCACCATGAGAAAATACATTCAGAAAATACGCAAGAACCAAAAGAAAAAAGAATAGTAGCCCTCCTCACGAACCACAAAACTCTCACACAACCAACTTCTTCTTCTATGATATAATGGCGGTCCACAAACCAACGTTAAAGGTGCATGCCGCCACCTACTGTGCTGGAGTGTGTGGTCAATCACGGTTTCCAACATTTCTAAATCCTCCTACCTAACTCAGTACTTCTGAGAAAATAAAGAAGAGCCCTACTAACTTCTAATAGACCCTCCCCATCCCCAAAATCCCTTCCAAACCCCCCCCAACCCCGTCCAACCTCAATGACCCTACACTTCAATCTTTCCCTCTCTTCAACATACTTACAACAATATAACAACACATGCTCCACCGTTTCATCGACGTACCCTCCAGACACAAACCATTCCCATGCTTGCCAACCAGATGATTTGACGAGATCAATGTACAATGTCCTAAGCGCAATCGAGTAAACACCACCTCTTCCTTCCTAATCTGACTTTTGAATCTTGGTCCATCGACCTTTCTGTAAAACTGTAAACTATTCATATAAATGCCGGCCCTTGTGCTCAGAGTACCATCTCTTCTGCCACACATCTATCAAAATGTCTCTGATCTTACATTTGGCCTCACCTCTACCCAGTGGAACATTATATATCAAATCAAATCAAATTTTATTGGTCACATGCGCCGAATACAACAGGTGCAGACATTACAGTGAAATGCTTACTTACAGCCCTTAACCAACAGTGCATTTATTTTAAACAAAAAAAGTAAGAATAAAACAACAACAAAAAAAGTGTTGAGAAAAAAAAGAGCAGAAGTAAAATAAAGTGACAGTAGGGAGGCTATATATACAGGGGGGTACCGTTGCAGAGTCAATGTGCGGGGGCACCGGCTAGTTGAGGTAGTTGAGGAAATATGTACATGTGGGTAGAGTTAAAGTGACTATGCATAAATACTTAACAGAGTAGCAGCAGCGTAAAAAGGGTGGGGTGGGGGGGCAGTGCAAATAGTCCGGGTAGCCATGATTAGCTGTTCAGGAGTCTTATGGCTTGGGGTAGAAGCTGTTGAGAAGTCTTTTGGACCTAGACTTGGCACTCCGGTACCGCTTGCCGTGCGGTAGCAGAGAGAACAGTCTATGACTAGGGTGGCTGGAGTCTTTGACAATTTTGAGGGCCTTCCTCTGACACCGCCTGGTATAGAGGTCCCTGGATGGCAGGAAGCTTTGCCCCAGTGATGTACTGGGCCGTACGCACTACCCTCTGTAGTGCCTTGCGGTCAGAGGCCAAGCAGTTGCCATACCCAGGCGGTGATGCAACCAGTCAGGATGCTCTCGATGGTGCAGCTGTATAATTTGTTGAGGATCTGAGGACCCATGCCAAATCTTTTTAGTCTCCTGAGGGGGAATAGGCTTTGTCGTGCCCTCTTCACGACTGTCTTGGTGTGTTTGGACCATGATAGTTCGTTGGTGATGTGGACACCAAGGAACTTGAAGCTCTCAACCTGTTCCATTTACAGCCCCGTCGATGAGAATGGGGGCGTGCTCAGTCCTCTTTTTTTCCTGTAGTCCACAATCATCTCCTTTGTCTTGGTCACGTTGAGGGAGAGGTTGTTGTCCTGGCACCACACGGCCAGATCTCTGACCTCCTCCCTATAGGCTGTCTCATCGTTGTCGGTGATCAGGCCTACCACTGTTGTGTCGTCGGCAAGCTTAATGATGGTGTTTGGAGTCGTGCCGGGCCATGCAGTCATGGGTGAACAGAGAGTACAGGAGGGGGACTGAGCACGCACCCCTGAGGGGGCCCCGTGTTGAGGATCAGTGTGGCAGATGTGTTGTTACCTACCCTTACCACCTGGGGGCGGCCCGTCAGGAAGTCCAGGATCCAGTTGCAGAGGGAGGTGTTTAGTCCCAGGATCCTTAGCTTAGTGATGAGCTTAGAGGGCACTATGGTGTTGAATGCTGAGCTGTAGTCAATGAATAGCATTCTCACGTAGGTGTTCCTCTTGTCCAGGTGGGAAAGGGCAGTGTGGAGTGCGATAGAGATTGCATCATCTGTGGATCTGTTGGGGCGGTATGCAAATTGGAGTGGGTCTAGGGTTTCTGGGATTATGCTGTTGATGTGAGCCATGACCAGTCTTTCAAAGCACTTCATGGCTACAGACGTCAGTGCTACGGGTCGGTAGTCATTTAGGCAGGTTATCTTAGAGTTCTTGGGCACGGGGACTATGGTGGTCTGCTTGAAACATGTTGGTATTACAGACTCAGTCAGGGACATGTTGAAAAATGTCAGTGAAGACACTTGCCAGTTGGGTCAGCACATGCTCGGAGTACACGTCCTGGTAATCCGTCTGGCCCTGCGGCCTTGTGAATGTTGACCTGCTTTAAAAGTCTTACTCACATCGGCTACGGAGAGCGTGATCACATAGTCATCCGGAACAGCTGGTGCTCTCATAAATGCTTCAGTGTTGCTTGCCTCGAAGCGAGCATAGAAGTGGTTTAGCTCGTCTGGTAGGCTTGTGTCACTGGGCAGCTCGCGGCTGTGCTTCCCTTTGTAGTCTGTAATAGTTTTCAAGCCCTGCCACATACGACGAGCGTCAGAGCCAGTGTAGTATGATTCAATCTTAGACCTGTATTGACTCTTTGCCTGTTTGATGGTTCGTCGGAGGTCATAGCGGGATTTCTTATAAGCGTCCGGGTTAGAGTCCCGTTCCTTGAAAGCGGCAGCTCTACCCTTTAGCTCAGTGCGGATGTTTCCTGTAATCCATGGCTTCTGGTTGGGGTATGTACGTACGGTCACTGTGGGGACGACATCATCGATGCACTTATTGATGAAGCCAGTGACTGATGTGGTGTACTCCTCAATGCTGTCTGAAGAATCCCGGAACATGTTCCAGTCTGTGCTAGCAAAACAGTCCTGTAGCTTAGCATCTGCGTCATCTGACCACTTTTTATTAACCGAATCACTGGTGCTTCCTGCTTCAGTTTTTGGCTTATAAGCTGGAATCAGGAGGATAGAGTTATGGTCAGATTTGCCAAATGGAGGGCGAGGGAGAGCTTTGTATGCGTCTCTGTTTGTGGAGTAAAGGTGGTCTAGAGTTTTTTTCCCTCTGGTTGCACATTTAACATGCTGGTAGAAATTAGGTAGAACGGATTTAAGTTTCCCTGCATTAAAGTCCCCGGCCACTAGGAGCGCTGCATCTGGATGAGCGTTTTCTTGTTGATTAATGGCCTTGTACAACTCATTCAGTGCAATCTTAATGCCAGCATTGGTTTGTGGTGGTAAATAGACAGCTATGAAAAATATAGATGAAAACTCTCTTGGTAAATAGTGTGGTCTACAGCTTATCATAAGATACTCTACCTCAGGCGAGCAAAACCTCGAGACTTCCTTAGTATTTGATTTTGTGCACCAGCTGTTGTTCACAAATATACACAGACCGCCACCCCTTGTCTTACCATAGTCAGCCGTTCTATCCTGCCGATGTAGCGTATAGCCTGCTAGCTGAATGTTATCATTGTTCTCGTTCAGCCACGACTCCGTGAAACATAAGATATTACAGTTTTTAATGTCCCGTTGGTTGGATAACCGTAATCTTAAATCGTCCATTTTATTCTCAAAAGCTTGAACGTTGGCTAATAGGATTGATGGAAGAGGCAGTTTACTCGCTCGCCGTCGGATCCTTACAAGGCACCCGGATCTGCGTCCGCGATATCTCCGTCTCTTCCTCACGCGAATGACGGGGATTTGGGCCTTGTCGGGTGTCTGTATGATATCCTTCGCGGCCGCCTCGTTGAAGAAAAAATCTTCGTCCAATGCGAGGTGAGTAATCGCTGTCCTGATATCCAGAAGCTCTTTTTGGTTATAAGAGACGATGGCAGAAACATTATGTACAAAATAAATAAATTACAAGTAACGCGGAAAAAACACACATAATAGTACAATTGGTTAGAGGGCTGTAAAACGGCAGCCATCTTCTCCGGCGCTGTTCTGATTAATATCAATTATATCTCGTTTCAAAGCTCTTTTAGCTAAACTGGTCTACAATTTCATTCCCTTCCACACCCGAATGTGCTGGGACCCAGCAGAATCTCACTACTAAACCCATTCTCTCAATTCTCCATAATAACATTAATACCTCCAATAGCAGGTCACTCCTATTAGATTTACCAGATGATAAACTATTCAATACAGACAGAGAATCTGAGAATACTATAATTCTAACAGGTTGTACGTCCTCCACCCACTGGAGGGCAACTATTATCGCCAACAGTTCAACTGAGTATACTGACAGTTCATCTGTTAGTCTTCTACATATCTGCACATCAAATTCAGGAACGTAAACGCCTGCTCCTGTGAGCCCACTATCTGGCTCCTTGGATCCATCTGTGAAAAGCAGTAAAAAAGCATAAAAACCTCTACCAATGTAATTGTCAACCAGTTTCTCTATATCACTGACTTCTGACCAATCTTTCCTTTTCTCTACCAAGGTTAGATCAACAACAGGGTCTGGGAGTAACCATGGAGGAACATCCCCTATCACCACAGAAGGGCCAACCTCCAACTCCCTCAAACCACTCTCATCAGCAAGCTTTCCAACTGTCCAACCAAAACCACTGCCTTGTCTACTAGTATATTCCCAACAGTCATCTAGAACAGTAGCAGTGGGATGCTCAACCTCACAGCCTTTCAACCCAATAAGATAATGACCATTTTCTACGCTGTATATCCAAAGGCATCTCTCCTGCCTCCACTAGTAAGGCACATACAGATGTTGATTTAAATGCACCAATACATATCCTTAAAGCTATATACTGGATTCTGTCCAGCTTCTGAAGCCAAGTTTTGCCTTGTTCGATAAACTATACACCCGTAATCAATTGTCGTCCTGATCAGAGCTCTATAAATATCCATCAACAATTGTCTGTCAGCACCCTATTCATAACCAGAGACCCACACAACCAACTACCATGAAAGTTAATGAATGAGAGAGACATGAACATCGTTACAATACTGTACATAGACATAATGTAACGGTTCTTCTTCTTTGGAGTTTAACGGCGGTTGGCATCCAATATGTTGCATTACCGCCCCCAACTGGACTATAATATAAATCTATTATACTTTGTGACACAAAATGGGAAAAGGGGAAATTATAATAATACAAAAAAACACCCTTCCAACTAACCCTACACTCATTAAATACCCACTACCCCATTCCACTACTTTGACCCTATCTGCTCCTGCACCATGCCAACGGCCTGGGAGGACAGGAAACCACAACTCAACACACCCTGTAACTCTTCTGAAGTCTAATCTTGTATGCCCAAATAGTCTCTGCAGCTGCCACCACAACATCTATTTTCTGTGATTTATGTTCCATTTCATTCAATTTCTGCGGTACAGTTGATAACCATTGCTATGAACTCTAAGAAGCTAACTTTACTAAAGCATATATCACTCGTTGGCCTATCCCTCTGTGCTGGCACAGATCTACTACTCACAGGGATCCTCTCAGGATCTCTCACCCTTGACCCATCCTCCTCTACTTCCTTCACTGTCTCAGCATACGACACCTTCTGCACTACTCTGACTCTAGCCACCTCAACCTGCCTCTCTCGCACCGGACACTTCCAATCCCCAGCAACATGGGCATCCCAACAGTTGACAAACACTTTATTCACCAGAACAATCCTTTATCCCATTCTCTTCCGCACACATAAAACATCTTGGAATTTCCCTCCCACAAACTGCTGCGAAATGACCATAAACGTTGCACCTGAATTTATGGATTTGGCACAAAAGCTCGAATCAAGATAACTGATATATCATAACATGACTTTCTCTGTTAAAGACTCATAACTCAAAAGGACTGACTCCTCTGTTTCACCACGCTCACCACCGGGTCTGTGTTGCACCAAACGGCGGGAATCACAAACACCAGGAATCTTCATCTTCAATTTCTCCACCTCCACACTTAACGCTACCCCAGAAATCACTCCTTTCAATGGTGCCCTGTTCCTAAGAGCAAAGCAAGAAACAGATCTTGACCAAAGTTGCGTGACACGGAGCGCCCACTCCCTCTGGTCAGAAGAAACACAAACAAATATCACAAGTCCACTACAGGTTACCTTCACTGATTCAACTGCACCCAACTCCTTTCCCACCCACCCTGAAACCACAAATGGATCTGCCAAAAGGTATGGATCCACTTTCTCCTACAATGTAACTCCTACTGCACCAGATTCTTCTTTATCATGTCCATTGATGCCAGGCTCTGGTTCTGAGCTCATCACCACACCTTCTACCTCACTTAACTCTCCCTCATTCATTTCCATTTCACCTCCAGAACTCAGTCTGGCGAATGGCTCACTCTGTTTGCACTTGAATTATAACATTTGAAAGTCTCTATTCCATTGAAACTTTTGTGAGTGTAATGTTTACTGTTAATTTCTGGTGGTTTATTTCACTTTTGTTTAGTATCTATTTCACTTGCTGTGGCAATGTAAACATATGTTTCCCATGCCAATAAAGCCCTTTGAATTCAATGAATTCAATTGAATTGAGAGAGAGAGAGAGAGCTCCATGTTAATGTATAGGGGACATGAGTCGGTCATGGTTACTCATGGTTATGTGATGAGGTAGCCCCGCCTTCGACTTCAAAATCAGTGTCGGCCCTCAGCCCAATAGGGAATGTCCTCTTGGTGTAACGGTCAAGATGTTGTTTTCTCCCTCAGTAGACCCGGGTTCATATCCCGCCGGTTACATTAAGCAGTCTATTCTCTGAAAGGGGTCCAGACAGCCTGTTCCCAACAGTGGGCCAGTGGGATTGGATAGGGGCCCCTCTCCCTCTCTCTGACTGGAGGAGAGAAGTGAAATGGTGTGTCTCCTCTGGTCAACAATACTCACCTTGAGAGACTCCACAGCCTGTTGGAGCTCCTTCAGCTCCTTCTCTCTCTCCTGGAATCTCTGCTGGACTTTCTGCTGACTCATCCCCAGCTGCCTCTGTGGAGAATCACTCTTCAATGAGCTATCAAGCTTTATTTGTCCAGTAGATCAATAGTATAGTAATGGGACATAGGGCACATAGAAGATAGGGATTAAAATGTTGAGGAAGAGTCTGTGTGAAATTATATTATTATGTTGTTATGTGAATGATTATAGTTTTAACAGTGCACAAAACAGGGGAGCTGATTGGGTGTTTGATAACGAATGATAATGGTGTTTGACTTTAGAAAATGGTGATACATTTGGAGACTCTGGGTTAACATATCTATATAATCAAGGTTTGTGTTCATATTTGTTCTGCCGTGGATCGATATCATTTGAATGATCTCATATTCAAACAGCCTTAGTTCCTACTGTATGTTTAATTATTTGTTTATCAGACAGTCACCAACAAGTAGTTCTGGTCTTACCTGTTTCTCAGTCCTCTCTGCTGCAGCTGACACTGTATCATGGCCTTTATGTTCATCCATTGTACACAGATAACAGATACACTGCTGATCGGTACGACAGTAAACCTCCAGCAGTTTGTCATGATGAGAGCAGATCTTCTCCTGTAGTTGTGCGGTGGCTTTGACCAGCTTGTGCTTCTTGAAAGCAGGAGATTCATAGTGAGGTTGGAGGTGAGTCTCACAGTAAGAGGCCAGACACACCAGACAGGACATGAGGGCTTTCTGCTTTCTGGTCCCAGTGCAGACATCACACGCCACATCTCCAGGTCCAGCATAGCACAGAGCAGGAGGGGGAGCAGCCTGGAGTCCTGTCTTCTTCAGTTTCTCCACCACTTCAGCCAACATGTTATTTTTCCTCAGATTAGGCCTTGGAGTGAAGGTCTCTCTGCACTGAGGACAGCTATAGACCCCTTTCAGAACATCCTGATCCCAGCAGTCCTCAATACAGCTCCTACAGTAACTGTGTCCACAGGGGATAGTGACCGGCTCCTTCAGTAGATCCAGACAGACAGAACAACAGAACTGGTCCTGGTCCAGCAGAACTCCCTGCTGAGCCATTTGGACGGTTGTTCACTCTCACACAGACAGACGACACAGAGACTCAGATCAGTTTCGTTTCCTCAGAAGAGAGTTTGTGGAGGGGGAGGGACTTCCTGGTTCTGCCAGAGGGGTGGGGTTAGAGGGAGGGAGGGAGAGAGAGAGGGAGAGAGAGAGAGAGAGAGAGAGAGAGAGAGAGAGAGAGAGAGAGAGAGAGAGAGAGAGAGAGAGAGAGAGAGAGAGAGAGAGAGAGAGAGAGAGAGAGAGAGAGAGAGAGAGAGAGAGAGAGAGAGAGAGAGAGAGAGAGAGAGAGAGAGAGAGAGAGAGAGAGAGAGAGAGAGAGAGAGAACTGTCCACAATGTTAATAGAGACAAAGATTTGTGTTCCTAGGTTAGGGCCCTTAATATGGAATAAATTAAATAGAGTGGTTAGAATATATAAAGGGTAACAGTTTCTATGAAGTACATATGTATAATGCTTTTAATGAATTGTGTATCCCTATGATATGCTATGTATGTAATGATATGTCTATGTGGCTCTATATCATGTTCTATAAAGCTACTGTATGTAATGATATGTCTATGTCTTCTAGATGTGTTCTTACTGTATGTAATGATATGTCTATGTCTCTAGATGGTGTTCTATACTGTATGTAATGATATGTCTATGTCTTCTAGATGGTGTTCTATACTGTATGTAATGATATGTCTATGTCTTCTAGATGGTGTTCTATATACTGTATGTAATGATATGTCTATGTCTTCTAGATGGTGTTCTATACTGTATGTAATGATATGTCTATGTCTTCTATATGGTGTTCTATACTGTATGTAATGATATGTCTATGTCTTCTATATGGTGTTCTATACTGTATGTAATGATATGTCTATGTCTTCTAAATGGTGTTCTATACTGTATGTAATGATATGTCTATGTCTTCTAGATGGTGTTCTATACTGTATGTAATGATATGTCTATGTCTTCTATATGGTGTTCTATACTGTATGTAATGATATGTCTATGTCTTCTATATGGTGTTCTATACTGTATATAATGATATGTCTATGTCTTCTAGATGGTGTTCTATACTGTATGTAATGATATGTCTATGTCTTCTAGATAGTGTTCTATACTGTATGTAATGATATGTCTATGTCTTCTATATGGTGTTCTATACTGTATGTAATGATATGTCTATGTCTTCTATATGGTGTTCTATACTGTATGTAATGATATGTCTATGTCTTCTAAATGGTGTTCTATACTGTATGTAATGATATGTCTATGTCTTCTAGATGGTGTTCTATACTGTATGTAATGATATGTCTATGTCTTCTATATGGTGTTCTATACTCTATGTAATGATATGTCTATGTCTTCTATATGGTGTTCTATACTGTATGAATTCTGAGGATTTAAAATATGAATCTATAATCATGCTTCCCTTTCAATGTCAATGTGTATTTGTAACATTCTAACCCTGTTTACAATAGTGCTTTGACGAAGAAGCTTTCTCCAAAACGTGTCAGCAAGTAATATCACTGAAGGGAATTAATCTGCCGTCCTGCACCTTATTTTACAAACAGTGAGCAGGAGAGGGTGGTGACCTGGGGGATCTGAGGTACTGGAATGCATAAAAATATATATATATCCTTTATGATAAAGCATTGCATTCATATCATCACATTTGGGGTAGTGCATAGAGCAGTAGAGTAGAGGCACTTCCAGAAGTTGTACACATGGGGGACATTTTTAGTAGCATAATGGCCGAGAAAATGTTGGCCTTTTAGAAACGCATTTCATGCAATTCTATGTCATTTTACATGACGAGACTTTGGTAGAGTATTTGTTAATACCACACAAATGATGGAAATGGCAGGCTACACTGACAAACTGAGAATCACAGATCAATAAAAACGACCTTGTCTTGAATCCATCAATAGCCGAGGCCTAGGTGTGTGGAGACACATATTGTAGGCTACAATATGAGGAGGAAATTATAGTCCTAAAAATGCTTTCCAGTTTCACTGACTCACCCAATGATGCACAGCTCCCTCACTGGTGATGGCCGATGCACTCGTGCCAAAAGCCTATCTCTCTCTCTCTCTCTTTTGTAAAACAATATTTGGAAGTTGATCAAATATTTTGGTGGCCTCCAGCATAGAGTCTAAATAAATGATGAAGTGCAACGCTTGAGAGATGAGAGTTCAGGCTCCTGTCTATCAGAGCAGAGAGAGAGATCATAGAAAGTGAATCTCATTCTAGTTATGTGAGAGATACAGGCGTGCTTCTCACACAGCCACCGTCTCCAACATATACTATGCCCACATACTCTAGTGTAGCTGTGGGGCTTACAAGTCTGAATTTCTTACAGCCTAATTTTCAAGACATCAATGTACAGCAACATTTTTTCCAGTGTCACTGCAGGGATGTTAACACCCTCCATATGCATATGAACACATACTCAGAGGTGGGGCTTACAAGACTCACATTTCATTCATATACTCAGAGGTGGGGCTTACAAGACTCACATTTCACTCAGAGGTGGGGCTTACAAGACTCACATTTCATATACTCAGAGGTGGGGCTTACAAGACTCACATTTCATATACTCAGAGGTGGGGCTTACAAGACTCACATTTCATATACTTCAAGACATCACTGTAGGACAAACATCACTGTAGGACAAACATTTGATTTGATATCAGAATATACTTCAAATAAAATAAATCAATGTATGCTACAGCAGAACACATATTATAGTATATAGGCCTCCTGCCTATCTGATAATATGAAGCGCATATTCAGATTAACTTCACAGTACAGAACAAGTTTGTAAAGTTTTCCAGAACCTTCCACAACACGGCCATTTCCTGGTGCGTCTTCTCCTCCCTATCTCTTGTTTTGCTCCTGGTGTCTGTGACACATCTGGGTCCTTTAGCAATCCATGACCTCACATAGGGGACTGGGTTGAATTTGGTCAGGGGTGGGCCAACAAGGTTCAGAAAGAGTAGCCCTGATATGGTGGAGGTATGCAGAGAGGCGCGGGTTGAGGTGCAAATCAGATTCATTTGAGAAAATCCCAGCTGGCCTTCTGCACTGGAGATGAGGATGGTGCTGACCACCATCAACATCTCTTTAAGTCCATCTGGAGATGGGGATGGTGCTGACCTCCATCAACATCTCTTTAAGTCCATCTGGAGATGGGGATGGTGCTGACCTCCATCAACATCTCTTTAAGTCCATCTGGAAAGTCTCCTTTATCATTACCATCAGTGTCCCTGTACTGCCTGTAGGCCCGTATGACCGTACGTGGACTGTCAATGCCAAACCTCTGGCAGAGAGATTCTATCACTGTTTCTCCATACAGTGCTCCTGCATCCTCTGGCCAGTATTGAGCATAAAGCACCTTCAGCTCCTCTATGAACTGGCTGTATCCTCTATTGTCCACTGGTGACTGCCCTGTGTGCAGTAGAACACCCTAGCTTCCCTGGTGACTGCCAAGGTGTGCAGTAATAACAACTCACTTCCCTGGTGACTGCCCTGTGTGGGTAATAACACCATCACTTCCCTGGTGACTGCCCTGTGTGCAGTAATAACACCCTCTCTCTGGGCTGACTTGTGTGGTGACTGCCCTGTGTGCAGTAATGAACACCCCTCACTTCCCTGGTGACTGCCCTGTGTGCAGTAATAACACCCTCACTTCCCTGGTGACTGCCCTGTGTGCAGTAATAACACCCTCACTTCCCTGGTGACTGCCCTGTGTGCAGTAATAACACCCTCACTTCCCTGGTGACTGCCCTGTGTGCAGTAATAACACCCTCACTTCCCTGGTGACTGCCCTGTGTGCAGTAATAACACCATCACTCACTCCCTGGTGACTGCCCTGTGTGCAGTAATAACACCCTCACTTCCCTGGTGACTGCCCTGTGTGCAGTAATAACACCCTCACTTCCCTGGTGACTGCCCTGTGTGCAGTAATAACACCCTCACTTCCCTGGTGACTGCCCTGTGTGCAGTAATAACACCATCACTTCCCTGGTGACTGCCCTGTGTGCAGTAATAACACCCTCACTTCCCTGGTGACTGCCCTGTGTGTCTCTCTTTTGGAGCTCGAGTGACAATTCAGATATGTGTGATGCACTTCAACAACTAAGACCTAGATTGTTAACAAACGCATGCGAGGATATCCGCATGGCAAGGCCACTATAGCTCTGACGGGTCACGCCGTCGCGGGAGGCATCCTCAGATCATCAATATTTGGTCCGTAAAGGTTAATGAGCCATATTTGTTTATGGTCCAATAACATATTTAAAAAAATCTATCTACCTTGCGTATCTGTTTGGACAATTTGCACATTCAGATCGAAATTACTGTTAATTAATATCATCACCCCTTTTGAGTTTCTTAGCCCATGGGAGAAGTACATTTCGCCCCCCCCCCCCAGTCCTTTTTCCACCCAACTTCATCTAGAATTGTTGAATGGGTTTCCTGTAAACAATAGATATTATATTCCTTCTCTTTGAGCCATGTAAATATTGTTCTTCTTTTGTTATTATCTGCTAAGCCATTACAATTATAACTGGCTATTACAATTTTAAGCTTTGAATGTTGCTTGACAAGCCAGGGGTTTTACGTTTGTTTGGTCTTGAACTGAGCCTCCGTCCAAATTGCACCTGCTCCGGGCACTGCCCCCCTGGGCACTTCGTCGGTGGATGGACATATGTAGAAATAAGAGAGCAGGTCTGTAATCAGTGGGGAAGGATTAGGATGATCACCGCACTTTTACATTATGGTTTTTCTGGGAGGCTGGAGAAATAACCAGGAGGCAACTTGATTTAACTCTGATCGCTTTTTTAAATGTTTACAGTGCAAACAGTAAACAAATTGTATAAATAATGCGTGAGGTACCGGAGCCGGGCAAATAGGTGCTGGAACAAATGAGGTCAAATCTGAGAGGTGCCATATCCGGCTCAAATTAAGCACTGGAACCCAGGTCTGGAGTGTATGACATTGGTGTATTGGTGCTGAATATACCATAGATGGAGACAAGACTGATTGGAACAGAACCAGTGAGACCCAGACCAAGACTCAACCACTAGAGACCTCTAGACCCAAGTGTCCAACCTGTAAGGAGACCTAGACCAGTTTAAATGTGTCCAACCTGTAAGGAGACCAACCAGTTTAAATGTGGACAAATGAGTCCCTGAGTGTGAACATTAATGCTAGTGTGATGATGATGCTGTCAGTACAGCATAGTGTGGTGATTTTCAGAGTTGGTCATTAGTCCTCCTGTAGGGGATGGGCAGTTTTCATTCTATGGAGTAGCAGTGGTCTTCATGACATTGTGCATGTTTTAGATCAAATCCATTGCAGTCAACTCTACAGACTCACTCATCTACAAATCCCCTTGCATCTTAAATAATGACTCACTAAGGGGGCTTTCACACTAAATTGGTTTGGAGCTGGGTTTTTTTTCGAACTTGTTTGGACTGGTGTGAACACTATACGCACTCGGGAGAGCACACCAAACAATGCACCTAGGTTGGCTCAAAAGGAGTGGTCTCGTTCCGTTTCCATTCATACCCCTTGGTGCTGTAGTACCGTGGTGTGATTTGCTGCAGGTGTCAACGCAGTCCGGACCAAACACAGGAAAAGATCAAAGCATATAGTATTATTGGTTGTTTGACTGTGAGCATTTGATCAAATGCATGCATTATAATATCTTGATATCTCTGAAACATGTTGTGAATAGCAGTACATTTATGAGCGCATCTGTAAGGGGCTTAACAAAGACCTATAATTTTACAGCGGTACAATGCCGACATCTAGTGGTCATACAACATACAGGGTGAACGAAAACACATGCAAACGCAACGCATAACCGCCAGGGGTGCTTCACCGGCTTGTGGACTGTGCTTCACCGGCTTGTGGACTGTGTGAGTTTGGGTATGCGATTTAAACCCCCCCCCCCCCCTATTCGACCACATTCCGTGGACTGTACCACTGAGTATGGATGATAATACAGTTGTATTCCAGACACTAGGTGGCAGCCCATGGGGAATAAAGAAGAAAAGTTAAAGTGGACTGGGGGAGAGGAAGAAAAACTAACAACAAATGCTGTTACAGTATCTCACAAAAGTGAGTACACCCATCACATTTTTGTAAATATTTGAGTATATCTTTTCATGTGACAACACTGAAGAAACGACACTTTGCTACAATGTAAAGTAGTGAGTGTACAGCTTGTATAACAGTGTACATTTGCTGTCCCCTCAAAATAACACAACACACAGCCATTAATGTCTAAACCGCTGGCAACAAAAGTGAGTACACCCCTATGTGAAAATGTCCAAATTGGGCCCAATTAGCCATTTTCCCTCCCCGGTGTCATGTGACTCGTTAGTGTTACAAGGTCTCAGGTGTGAATGGGGATGAGGTGTGTTACATTTGGTGTCATCGCTCTCACACTCCCTCATACTGGTCACTGGAAGTTCAACATGGCACCTCATGGCAAAGAACTCTCTGAGGATCTGAAAAAAAGAATTGTTGCTCTACATAAAGATGGCCTGGGCTATAAGAAGATTCCCAAGACCCTGAAACTGAGCTGCAGCACAGTGGCCAAGACCATACAGCGGTTTAACAGGACAGGTTCCACTCAGAACAGGCCTCGCCATGGTCGACCAAAGACGTTGAGTGCACGTGCTCAGCGTCATATCCAGAGGTTGTCTTTGGGAAATAGACGTATGAGTGCTGCCAGCATTGCTGCAGAGGTTGAAGGGGTGGGGGGTCAGCCTGTCAATGCTCAGACCATACGCCGCACACTGCATCAAATTGGTCTGCATGGCTGTCATCCCAGAAGGAAGCCTCTTCTAAAGATGATGCACAAGAAAGCCCGCAAACAGTTTGCTGAAGACAAGCAGACTAAGGACATGGATTACTGGAACCATGTCCTGTGGTCTGATGAGACCAAGATAAACTTATTTGGTTCAGATGGTGTCAAGCATGTGTGGCGGAAACCAGGTGAGGAGTACAAAGACAAGTGTGTCTTGCCTACAGTCAAGCATGGTGGTGGGAGTGTCATGGTCTGGGGCTGCATGAGTGCTGCCGGCACTGGGCAGCTACAGTTCATTGAGGGAACCATGAATGCCAACATGTACTGTGACATACTGAAGCAGAGCATGATCCCCTCCCTTCGGCGACTGGGCTGCAGGGCAGTATTCCAACATGATAACTACCCCAAACACACCTCCAAGACGACCACTGCCTTGCTAAAGAAGCTGAGGGTAAAGGTGATGGACTGGCCAAGCATGTCTCCAGACCTAAACCCTATTGAGCATCTGTGGGGCATCCTCAAACGGAAGGTGGAGGAGTGCAAGTTCTCTAACATCCACCAGCTCCGTGATGTCGTCATGGAGGAGTGGAAGAGGACTCCAGTGGCAACCTGTGAAGCTCTGGTGAACTCCATGCCCAAGAGGGTTAAGGCAGTGCTGGGAAATGATGGTGGCCACACAAAATGTTGACACTTTGGGCCCAATTTTGACATTTTCACTTAGCGGTGTACTCACTTTTGTTGCCAGCGGTTTAGACATTAATGGCTGTGTGTTGTGTATTATTTTGAAGGAACAGCAAATTTACACTGTTATACAAGCTGTACACTCACTACTTTACATTGTAGCAAAGTGTCATTTCTTCAGTGTTGTCACATGAAAAGATGTACTCAAATATTTACAAAAATGTGAGGGGTGTACTCACTTTTGTGAGTACTGTTTGTTGAAACCATAGTAAAGCTGTACATCGTACTGACATTATGAAAATTAAAGTAAACAGTACCTTTCGTGTTGGAGTTTATAGAGAAAGAAAAACTAACAAAAATGTAAAGCCATAGTAAAGCCCAGTATGGACTATCAATACAGGTACTGTATGTAGAACCATAGTAAAGCCCAGTATGGACTTTCAATACAGGTACTGTATGTAGAACCATAGTAAAGCCCAGTATGGACTATCAATACAGGTACTGTATGTAGAACCATAGTAAAGCCCAGTATGGACTACCAATACAGGCACTGAAAGGTGTTGAGTAGAGTGAGAAAGAAAGAAAGAAAGAAAGAAAGAAAGAAAGAAAGAAAGAAAGAAAGAAAGAAAGAAAGAAAGAAAGAAAGAAAGAAAGAAAGAAAGAAAGAAAAAGAAAGAAAGAAAGAAAGAAAGAAAAAGAAAGAAAGAAAGAAAGAAAGAAAGAAAGAAAGAAAGAAAGAAAGAAAGAAAGAAAGAAAGAAAGAGAGAAAGAGAGAGAGAGAGAGAGTTTGAAATAATCTTTATTGGGTCTGGGAGCCCACCACACAAATATTCATACAAAACCGTATTTACACATCAATTAAAAACACAACTCCAATTCCTCCTCCACAGTAACTGAACACAACAGCCTCTGAATACCCCATATACTCATAAACCGATCAATATTGTTGACAAGTTTATAATAGGCAAACTCAAGCCTTAGTCTTGCTGCCAACATTCCCTCCAGCATTCCCACCACATCCACAGACCCCTGTCCCCGAATACTGTTCTTTCGGGTCTTCCATATGGCTAATTTTGCTGCCCCTAACACAAAATTAAGCAACACAACTACACCTTTCTGACTAAACCTGTACTTTGGCCCAAATATATACAGTTGGGAAGAGAAAACCTCTCCCAGAGCTGAGAACCAATTAGTGATCAGGTCAATCATCCCGACCAACCTGGGACACTGTAAAAACAGATGTGCCAGAGTTTCAGACTGAGCACAGAATGGACACCCCTCCCCAACGGTAGGATCCAGGTGTACCAGATACATGTTGGTGGCTATGGCTCCATGTATTATCCTCCATTGGAGATCAGCTGTCCTCTTATCAATAGGCAGTTTGTATAATGTTCGCCAACAGCCTTTTGGGGAGGCACCTGGACCAAGCACACCCGCCCATCTCGTCGATTTTACCCCTTCCAGGGAAGAGGCATGGGACACCTTTACACATATTCTGTACATGGCCTTCTTTCCCACCTCCTTGAACTCCCCCAGCTCCGGGGTATCCAAGGAAAGCAGCATCCCCACGTCCTCCTCAAATGCCCCCGCCGCAGCACTAACAATCAGTGCAGGGAACACATAATCCAGACCCTCCTTCCACCGATCAGAATTGGAAGTGTCAGTCACATACTGCAGATGAAGTACTGGCAAGGAATCACAGACCTCAGCGACGACCTTCCTCAGTAGGCGAGACGATCGGATCCCCGCTCTTTCTCCCAGCTCCTCCAACGACCTATTCCTGTTCCACATCAGATGACCCAGCTTAGTACACCCCACGCCTAACAGGCATGAACGTAGGCTAGCTGAACCCAGAACACGGGACTGGATGGCAGTGTTGTGAAAAAGAGGCTCTTCAAAAAGCCACATCCCTGGTGGCGTGCAGGCCTTACGGGACTTGACCAGAACTCTCCAAGCCTGCATAACAGACTCATAAAATGGAGTCAGGCCAGGCAACTCACCCCCCCTCCAGCTTTAAGAGGAAAAGGTGCTTGTCTAAGCCCAAACAGCCCGCTCTCCTCATCAATGCGTAGGCTGTGTCAACCCAGATAGAACCGTCACTGTACAACAGTCTCTGGGCTGCTTGAAGCCGGAAAGCCATGATCCTGGAAGAAATGTCCACCAGGCCTTGCCCACCCTAGTGCAGTGGCAGGTACAGGGCTGAAGCTTTAATCCAATGTTGTCCAGACCAGAAGAAGTTGACAAGGGTCCTCTGAAGCTCTTGTATCAGACCCTTTGGTGGCTGTAAAATCATTAGTCTGTGCCACAGGGTAGAGGCAGCAAGATTATTAGCTACCAGTACCCTTCCCCTATAAGACAGCTGGGGCAGCACCCATTTCCATCTTGACAGTCTGGCACACTCTTTCCCCACTACACCCTCCCAGTTCTTTTTCTGAAAGACATCGGAGTCTAGAAAAACCCCCAAAGTCTTCATCCCATCTCTGCCCCACTGAAGCCCCCCTGGTAACCGTGGAGCGGACCCCATCTGAAGCTGGCCTGCCCACAGTGCTTCACTCTTTCCCCAATTGACTCTAGCTGAGGAGGCCCCCTCATACACCTTTAAAGCGTCTGAGAGAACCTTAACATCCTCACCCCCTGTAATAAAAACTGTCACGTCATCTGCATACGCAGACAGTGCTATCGTGGGACCCTTCATTACACCTGGCACAGAGAAACCAGTAAGCTTCGCTCTTAAAAAACAAAGCATTGGTTCAATCGCCAGACTGTATAACTGCCCTGAAATTGGGCATCCCTGCCTGATGCCCCTTTGGACAGGGATGGGACAACTCAAACCACCCCCCACCTTCACCATACACAAGGCCCCAGCATACAGTAATTTCATCCAAGACAAAAAAACATCCCCAAACCCAAAGGCTTTCATTGTTTTAAACAAGTGCTGGTGGTCCACATGATCAAAAGAAAGTAAACCCACATTTACATCAGACAGTTTACAAATGTCCAAAACATCTCTTATTAGAAACAAGTTGTCAACAATAGAGCGATCAGGTACACAGTAGGACTGGTCCTTGTGGACCAACAATCCCAGATACTCTTTCAACCTGTTTGAGAGACATTTAGAAACAATTTTATATTCTGCACACAGCAAAGCAACAGGTCTCCAATTTTTTATGAGAGCCAAATCCCCCTTTTTTGGCAACAGTGAAAGTACCGCACGTTGACAAGATACAGGAAGAGAGCCCTCATGAAAAGATTCACACACCACTTCATAAAAATCCTCCCCAATAGACCCCCAAAAGTGCTTATAAAACTCAGATGGTAAACCATCAATGCCAGGGGCGCGGCCTGTTGAGAGCTGCATAACTGCTGTGGACAGCTCTTGCAGTGTAATGTCAGAGTCCAATGCGACTCTTTGCTCAGGTCCCAATTGAGGAAGACCGTGTAACAACTGTTCAGTACACAGAGAGTCACAATCCTCCGCCTTATAGAGGGCAGAATAGAAATCCACGGCATGTTGACGCATTTCACTGTCATCCGTGGTCACCTTCCCATCAGGGAGACGAAGGCAGACCATCTGTTTACGTTGCAATGTCG
Organism: Coregonus suidteri; assembly: GCA_036851935.1. Classification (NCBI taxonomy): domain Eukaryota; kingdom Metazoa; phylum Chordata; class Actinopteri; order Salmoniformes; family Salmonidae; genus Coregonus; species Coregonus suidteri. Next base: position 43,156,131 of record CM072235.1, on the reverse strand, counting down.
ACTGTCCTAGGTTTTTTTTTTAAGCACTAGGCGCATCCATATCCTTGAGGGAAGCGAAACGAGACCTAATCAAGGCACCCTTCACACTTTCATGCAGAAACGACCTCAATTCATGTTTCTTGTCCTGTAAATTCATGACTAGTCCGGGGTCATTCTGAGTGAGCAACTTCAATTCAATAGATTTAATGTAATGTTCAAGGGCCCTGATAGTCTCTTTAAATTCAATTCGAGACAGAGCAGTATACTGTTGACAAAATAATCGTATTTGGGCCTTCCCAACCTCCCACCATTGTCTCAAGGACTCAAAATTCCCTTTTGTAACCCTCCATTTTTCCCAAAACAACAAAAACCTTTCACAAAACATGACATCATGTAACAATTTAACATTAAAATACCAATAAGATGATGACCTTCGTGGACAGGACAAGTAAATATCAACAGTGACAATATGGTGATCAGAGAAACCCACAGGAGTAATGTCACACCTTCCAACCCTACTACAGTATTGCTCAGATACATACAACCTGTCTAACCTTGCTGCACTGACATGACCTTCATTAACCTTTAGCCATGTGTACTGCCTAACCTTTGCATTCCTTACTCTCCACACATTAGAAAGCTCAAACTCAGTTAATAGACCAGACAGACAAATTGCTGACCGCAGGTGAGGTTCTTCAGCGGTGCGATCAACAGTAAAATTCACTGTACAGTTCCAGTCCCCCCCTAAAACCATACACCCCTCTTGGTCACACTGTCTTAAGGTTTCCTTTATTTTATCAAAACCAACAATACGCTCTGTACCCTCATTAGGAGCATAAACATTCAAAAAAAAAAAAAACATAACATTCACCTTGACCAATAAAACCCGACCCTTGACAATCTCTATTGTAGATACCACAGTCACCCCTAAGCCTGAAGAAAACAAGATTGCCACCCCAGCACTGAAATTAGTACCATGACTGAGTATATGCTGCCCCTCCCACTACATACCCCAGTCAGCCTCATTTTCCTCATCACTATGTGTCTCCTGTAGGAAAACTACATTAAGCCTTTTCTGTTTTATTACTTCTAATACCCAAGCCCTCTTATTCCTGTCCCTCCCTCCATTAATATTGAGAGAACCTACCCTTAGTACCTCCATATAGAAAAGAAAAAGGAAAAGCAGAAGATACCACAGAGAAACCAGACAAAGAGAATAGAACACCCTATGAGGCATAATCATCATCATTATTAAAATTTTCTCTTAACCTGACCACGTTTCCCACCACCTTTTGCTGCTGCAACAGCAGTAACAAATTTCCTCAAGCGAAACCGCTTCTTCTCACTCAACTGGTCTAACCCCACCGTCTTCTGTAACATCACAGCTGACCTCACAAACTTATCAACATCAAAATAATCTGCCAATTTGACAGATTTCCCAAAAGTCTGATCCAGAAACCCATTTACCTCCTCTAGATCGTAAATTGAGTCCTCACCAGCTGATATCGTATCAAGAGAGATATCCATATCCTTCTCCTGATCCTCCTTAACTGAGGCCACAGACCACTGACTCCCCTCTACCACATCCCTTTCAACACTCCCCACTTGCACCCCATCACTCGTACCAGGCATCTCCCCCACTACCTGGGAGACTAGCCCCACCTGAACCTCATTACTCGTAGTGGGCATCTCCTCCACTACCTGGGAGACTAGCCCCACCTGAACCCCATTACTCGTAGTGGGCATCTCCTCCACTACCTGGGAGACTAGCCCCCCCTGTACCCCAGCACTCATAGT
>CM072235.1:43119355-43149355 GCA_036851935.1 Coregonus suidteri | reverse complement strand
ATGTCTTTATATGAGACTGCTGTAACACACACCCCACTCCACTCCACCTCCCAGTAACAGCGTCCAGACAGACCCTCTCTACACAGAACCTGGTAGTAGTTTGTGAATCTGTCTGGATGAACAGGATATGGTTGGACTTGGCCTGTACGTGTCACCTTTCTGTTCCCTTCAGACAGAGAGAGGTGTGTGTGTGCTGTGTTTGGGTCCAGTGTGAGCTGACAGGAATCTGGGAGAAGAGCAGAGCAGAGACCAATGAGGGGAGTTAGAACAATAAGTGAAGTCAGATACTGTATCTACCCTGTCTTTGATTAGAGCACAGCAGAGATCAAATCAGAGAAATATGAGGAGTCAGATAGATACCCAGTCTTTGATTAGATCTACTATTGCTATATATTTCTAGAGGGATTGTTAGGAGTGTCAGTAAAAAGAGACTGTTAGTTACTTCAGAATAAAGAGACTCACATTGTAAGAACTGTTCTCTGGTCTTGGGCTCTGGAGGCAGTACAACATCCACTATATTCACTACAGACACACAAACACATTCACAGAGAGAGGGAATGTTATCATCATACCATATTCCACATGTATATGACTAGTAGGGAACTTTCAATGGTCTAAAGTTGATGTTCTTATTATTTTCAACACACCTGTAGTGGAGATCTTGGTCCATTCTCCTTTAAGGACGTCTTCTAGTTTCTCTCTCAGTTCAGACACAGTCTTACTCACATCTCCAAAGTACTGAAGAGGACGGACAACGATGCTGGGTAAGTCTGAAGATACACTGGTACTGGAGAGAGACTGATAACTCTGGAGAGAGAGAGAGAGAGAGAGAGAGAGAGAGAGAGAGAGAGAGAGAGAGAGAGAGAGAACAGAACCAAATGTGAGAGACATTTTTTTTATTTCATATCACATGTATCAAGGCAGTTGAGTTACCTGGAGGAAATGGATGTGATCCTCTGTGTGTGAGAGCTGCTCCAGCTCAGTGCTTCTCTTCCTCAGCTCAGCTATCTCCTGCTCCAGTTGCTCCAGGAGTCCTTCAGCTTGACTCACTTGAGCCTTCTCTTGGGCTCTGATCAGCTCCTTCACCTCAGAGCGCCTTCTCTCAATGGAGCGGATCAGCTCAGTAAAGATCTTATCACTGTCCACCACTGCTGCCTGTGCAGAGCGCTGTTAAGAGAGAGAGAGAGAGAGAGAGAGACTTGTCTTACTTTAATGAGCCATCCTCATTACACTAACACCCCCCCCCCTAAAAACACATTGCGTGCCACCACAACCTCCACACAATCACATTATCCAGTACCCAACACCACAGTACAATACACCATCCAGCACCACATTCCAACCGTCCATCCAACCCCTCCTCTCCAGCCGTACAGACAGCCCCCCTGAGCCCCCATACCTCCTGAAACATCTCCACACTGTTGATCATTTTGTACAACTCAAACTCAACCCTAAGGCGTCAACAGTAATGGCATTACCCTGGCAACACAGAAAAAACATGATGAACAGTCTGTCATTGCAGAAAACGGACACCCCTCCCCAACTCCCAGGTCAACCAGCTATTGGTGTCCAGGGCTCCATGTAATACCCTCCACTGGAGGACCCCTGACCTTTCCAGCACTGGGAGCTTATAGAGCACCCTCCACCTATACCCTGCCATGCTCTCAGCCCCCACAACCCCCTGCCACTGATGCCCCTTCACTCCCGCTAAGCTCCTGATGTGTCTAACCTTGACACTGAGGGTGTACAGCACCTTACCCCCCACCTCCTCAAACTCCCCCAGGCTCAGAGTGTTAAAAGTCAGTAAGTCCTCCGGACTCTCCTGCCAGTCCCCAGTCTCTGCTGTCACTTGCAGTGGTGGAAACGGTGGTGGCCCCTCCTCAGGCTGCTCCAGCCCTCAGTACTGCAGCATAGAAATCAGAGACCCCTGCTGTATTGAGTCTCTCCAGCAGCATGATGAAGAGCTGCTGATCCAGCCCCAAACCACCAGCCCTCCTCAACAGAGCACATGCTGGTTCCCTCCAGCCCACCTCCGTACGGTACAGTAGCCTCTGTGCTGCTGAGTCAGAACGCTGCCACCCTGACCAGAAAAAATTCACTAACTTGCGCTGCAGGTCCACAAGCAGACCACCGGGGGCGTTGAGAATGGCCAATTTAAGCCATAGAGAGGATGCCACCAAGTTGTTGATGATCAGCACCGTCCCTCTGTATGCCACTTGGGAGATGAGCCACCTCCACTTCGTCAGCCTCGACACCACCACTTGTGACACTCCTTCCCAGTTCTTCCTATCCCAACCCTCCGAGCCCAGATACACCCCAAGCATCTTGAGCCACTCACAGCCCCACTGCAACCCCCCTGGAAGCTGCGGAGGTGCCCTGTCCCTCCATGCCCCACATAACAGAGCCTCACTCTTGCCCCAGTTTACCTAAGCAGAAGACGCCCCCTCGTACACCCTCAAACTATTCTCCAGGGCCTGTAGGTTCTGCTCATCCCTAACCAACACAGACGTCATCAGCGTATGCTGACACTGCTATGCCTGTCCCCAACCCTATGCCTGGCTCCCACACTCCCTGTAGCCTCCTGCGTAGCAGGCCCAGAAAGGGCTCAATCAATAACAAGAGTGTATAGCTGCCCTGACAGAGGGCATCCCTGGTGAATGCCCCTCCCTACCCAGACTGGCCTACTGAGCCCTCCCCACACCTTGACCATACATGAAGCCCCAGCGTACAGCATTTGAACACAGGCCACAAAATTCTCCCCACAACCAAAACAACACATTGAACAGATATTCATGGTCCACCCTATCAAAGGCTTTCTCCTGATTATGAACAGATTGTCTGTGTTTGAGCGTCCTGGTACACAGTACGTTTGGTCCTTGTGTACAATAGAGTCCAGGTGGGACTTCAGTCTGTTAACGAGGACCTTGGTAAAGACCTTATAGTCCAAACAGAGCAATGCCACAGGCCTCCAGTTCTTTAAGTCGCTCAAATCTACTTGTTTGGGCAGGAGAGTCAAAGCCTCCCGTCTACAGCTTAGCGACAGCTCCCCCACCCCGACGCACTCACACAACACACGTCCTGTAAAATAATTCCCCAGAACTTTTTATAAAAATCCACAGGCAGACCGTCTGAGAGACAGCAGCTGAAAATTTGTGAAAGGCCAGGGAAATGTCTATTTGATTTATCTGTGACAAAGAGAGTTTGGAAAGGTCTGTGAGCAGAACCTGAGAAAACCCAGGATAATAATAATAATAATATAATATGCCATTTAGCAGACGCTTTTATCCAAAGCGACTTACAGTCATGTGCATACATTTTTACATATGGGTGGTCCCTCATCGAACCCACTACCCTGGCATTACAAGCGCCATGCTCTACCAATTGAGCTACAGAGGACCACAGAGTTCTGCCCTCTATAAATCAGAGTACAACTCCACAGCCTCATCTCCTCACAACAGAAGTTACCCACCCATCAGGCTCCCTCATCTCCCCCACAACAGAAGTTACCCACCCATCATCTCCCCACACACAACAGAAGTTACCCACCCATCAGGCTCCCTCATCTCCCCCACAACAGAAGTTACCCACCCATCAGGCTCCCTCATCTCCCCACAACAGAAGTTACCCACCCATCAGGCTCCCTCATCTCCCCCACAACAGAAGTTACCCACCCATCAGGCTCCCTCATCTCCCCCACAACAGAAGTTACCCACCCATCAGGCTCCCTCATCTCCCCACAACAGAAGTTACCCACCCATCAGGCTCCCTCATCTCCCCACAACAGAAGTTTTACCCACCCATCAGGCTCCCTCATCTCCCCACAACAGAAGTTACCCACCCATCAGGCTCCCTCATCTCCCCACAACAGAAGTTACCCACCCATCAGGCTCCCTCATCTCCCCACAACAGAAGTTACCCACCCATCAGGCTCCCTCATCTCCCCACAACAGAAGTTACCCACCCATCAGGCTCCCTCATCTCCCCACAACAGAAGTTACCCACCCATCAGTCTCCCTCATCTCCCCACAACAGAAGTTACCCACCCATCAGGCTCCCTCATCTCCCCACAACAGAAGTTACCCACCCATCAGGCTCCCTCAACTCCCCACAACAGAAGTTACCCGCCCATCAGACAAACGTAAAACAAGGGATTTTCTTGGTTTCCCCACTCTGTTTTTCCAACCCCTCTGGTGAAACAGAGAACTGAGCCCTGTACTATAATATAATATAAAGTGCCATTTTGCAGACGCTTTTATCCAAAGCGACTTACAGTCATGCGTGCATACAGTGGGGAAAAAAAGTATTTAGTCAGCCACCAATTGTGCAAGTTCTCCCACTTAAAAAGATGAGAGAGGCCTGTAATTTTCATCATAGGTACACGTCAACTATGACAGACAAAATCAGAAAAGAAATTCCAGAAAATCACATTGTAGGATTTTCTATGAATTTATTTGCAAATTATGGTGGAAAATAAGTATTTGGTCAATAACAAAAGTTTCTCAATACTTTGTTATATACCCTTTGTTGGCAATGACACAGGTCAAACGTTTTCTGTAAGTCTTCACAAGGTTTTCACACACTGTTGCTGGTATTTTGGCCCATTCCTCCATGCAGATCTCCTCTAGAGCAGTGATGTTTTGGGGCTGTCGCTGGGCAACACGAATTTTCAACTCCCTCCAAAGATTTTCTATGGGGTTGAGATCTGGAGACTGGCTAGGCCACTCCAGCACCTTGAAATGCTTCTTACGAAGCCACTCCTTCGTTGCCCGGGCGGTGTGTTTTGGATGATTGTCATGCTGAAAGACCCAGCCACGTTTAATCTTCAATGCCCTTGCTGATGGAAGGAGGTTTTTCACTCAAAATCTCACGATACATGGCCCCATTCATTCTTTCCTTTACACGAATCAGTCGTCCTGGTCCCTTTGCAGAAAAACAGCCCAAAGCATGATGTTTCCACACCCATGCTTCACAGTAGGTATGGTGTTCTTTGGATGCAACTCAGCATTCTGGGTACTCCAAACACGACGAGTTGAGTTTTTACCAAAAAGTTCTATTTTGGTTTCATCTGACCATATGACATTCTCCCAATCCTCTTCTGGATCATCCAAAATGCACTCTAGCAAACTTCAGACGGGCCTGGACATGTACTGGCTTAAGCAGGGGGACACAGCAGGATGTGAGTCCCTGGCGGCGTAGTGTGTTACTGATGGTAGGCTTTGTTACTTTGGTCCCAGCTCTCTGCAGGTCATTCACTAGGTCCCCCCGTGTGGTTCTGGGATTTTTGCTCACCGTTCTTGTGATCATTTTGACCCCACGGGGTGAGATCTTGCGTGGAGCCCCAGATCGAGGGAGATTATCAGTGGTGTTGTATGTCTTCCATTTCCTAATAATTGCTCCCACAGTTGATTTCCACATCAAACCAAGCTGCTTACCTATTGCAGATTCAGTCTTCCCAGCCTGGTACCAGGTCTACAATTTTGTTTCTGGTGTCCTTTCCTCAGCTCTTTGGTCTTGGCCATAGTGGAGTTTGGAGTGTGACTGTTTGAGGTTGTGGACAGGTGTATTTTATACTGATAACAAGTTCAAACAGGTGCCATTAATACAGGTAACGAGTGGAGGACAGAGGAGCCTCTTAAAGAAGAAGATACAGGTCTGTGAGAGCCAGAAATATTGCTTGTTTGTAGGTGACCAAATACTTATTTTCCACCATAATTTGCAAAAATTCAATTCATTAATTCATAAAAAATCCTACAATGTGATTTTCTGGATTTTTTTTTCTCAATTGTCTGTCATAGTTGAAGTGTACCTATGATGAAAATTAACAGGCATCTCTCATCTTTTTAAGTGGGAGAACTTGCACAATTGGTGGCTGACTAAATACTTTTTTTCCCCACTGTATGTATATATATATATATATATATTATTTTATTTTTTTGTGTATGGGTGGTCCCGGGGATCGAACCCACTACCCTGGCATTACAAGCGCCGTGCTCTACCAGCTGAGCTACAGAGGACCAGGTGCAGACACATTTATGAAAGCAAAGACAAGGTCATTATTTGGGCTCTAAACACTAACAACCTACCCTTACACACCGCTTTTGCTACCCCTGCACTAAGATTTCTGCCATGGCATTTAAATGTTTTTGGTTTACATATTCCCCCAGTCTTTGCTGCCGTTCATGTTAAGGAAGTCTAACCGTGAAATCTCCATAAGAGGTGGGAGGGAAATCACCACAATCAGAAACCAGTAGAGAAGCCCATTAAGCAGCCATGCCAGAAAAAAACATCAATTTAAGCAGATTCTGAAGACATGCCCTTAAGAACCCATGACCCATTTTCTCAGCCTATACCGCTTCCTGGGTGAGAGGACACTAAACCCCTCATTCTTCATCACGTGTTGTACTGACCTTACAAACCTTCCAGGATCAATCAAATAAGACTCCAGCAGAACCTTCTTTTTCCCCTTTAGTCTCCATCAGGAACCTAGAAAGTTCTCTCACCGTATATACTGGGCCCTCAGCCTGACTGGCTGTCAGCTCTGGATCCAATGAGCCGTCTGAAAACGAGACACCTTGTCCTCCGCTCCCGCAGACTCACCTCCCCCCTCTTCCTCCTCCTCCACCATTGGCACGGTACCGTCCTCCTCCTCCCCAGTCTCTGCCCCCCTGCACTTCCCCCCTGATCAGAGCCTCTTCCCCAATGACAGGCAATATTTCCTGGGATGAGCCCACCAAGCCTTCGCCCACCGGAGTCTCTGTTACTACAGAAACCTGCCTCAGCTCATGTAGCCCAGCTGCAACCCTCCCCACCACCGCTTTCTCCACGGCCTGCGCACCACCACTTGGCCCTGCTCTACTCTCCTCCCTCCTGGTACCCCCTCCATATATTCTGCAACTCTAAGTAATTACTACTTTAGTAAGGATATACACTTAAAGGATATACACTTTATTACTACTGCAGTTGCTTAATAATTCCAATAGATGGCAGCATAAGACCATGAATGACATTTCAGAAGATTAGTTTAGTTCTCTCCCTCCTGATACACCACCACTTTATAATCACAGGAAAACTCCTGCCTGAGCTTTTTACTGTCCCTTTCCACACTGCTAACGCAAGAGGAAGGACTGAAAAAGCATTTAATTCACATTACTGTGAAGTAATATAATGATGATTCATGTTTATTATTACCTGTTTTTTTAGTGGTCTCTGTAGAAAAGCTCTGTAGAGCGCGACGCTTGTAACGCCAAGGTGAGTGTTTTCGATCCCGGACCACCCATACACCAAAAAAAAAAAATATACACGCATGACTGTAAGTCGCTTTGGATAAAAGCGTCTGCTAAATGGCTTGTTATTATTATGCTCATGTTTTTAAATTATACTTCATTACTATAACGATTATCAATAAGCCTGAACATTAATTCAGTCACCTCTGCTTGACAAAAACATATTTTTCTAGTACATTCATTGTCAAATTCATCAACCAGCATCGAGCCACTCTCCCTTCTCGAACAAGTAGCCATATCAACAAGCCCCGACAAAAGCTTGAGCCGCCAGCGACAGCGAGCACTCTGTACTATAACGATTATCAATAAGCCTTCTCGCACAAGCGAGGGGTATGTTGAGGTAGATTTGCTAACCACGAGGGTTGCATGACGTAATTGATTGGCGGGCTGGAAGATGCAGTGTTTTGTCTTTTCTATTCCGAGACTGTTTACTCCCAAAATCAGATATTAAGAACGTTTTTATATAATGCATGTTTACTAGGGTTGAGGTTAGCGCATCTGACTAGTGATTATTTGGCCGGGGTTCAATACCTGCTAGAGTTAATATTTTGTTGCTCTCCCAAAAGCAACACAGGCCTAATACGAGGTATATAGCTAACTGTAAAGTAATGAGTGACCTTTTTAGAAAATCATAGGACATAGTCTTTGGTTGCATGCTATTTTATGCTTGTAGCCTATAACTGATGCTTTGTGGTTTTATGCAGCCATTTATTGGAAACATTTAGCAATTAAAAGTTATTAATTCACGTAAAGACATTGGTGAGGCAGCTGAGAAATAAAGTGTATTGTTCTTATAAATTCTGTAGATCAGTCTCAAACCTGCCCCACCTATGACATGCCAATTGCTAGACTTTCACATAGAGGTTACTAGGTCACACCCAGTTCAAACCACATTTAAAAAATAAAACAAATGTGTTGTTTATCAAGTGTTTTGCCTTGCAATAATACATACAGTGAGGGAAAAAAGTATTTGATCCCCTGCTGATTTTGTACGTTTGCCCACTGACGAAGAAATGATCAGTCTATAATTTTAATTGTAGGTTTATTTGAACAGTGAGAGACAGAATAACAACAAAAAAATCCAGAAAAATGCATGTAAAAAATGTTATAAATTGATTTGCATTTTAATGAGGGAAATAAGTATTTGACCCCCTCTCAATCAGAAAGATTTCTGGCTCCCAGGTGTCTTTTATACAGGTAACGAGCTGAGATTAGGAGCACACTCTTAAAGGGAGTGCTCCTAATCTCAGTTTGTTACCTGTATAAATGGCACCTGTCCACAGAAGCAATCAATCAATCAGATTCCAAACTCTCCACCATGGCCAAGACCAAAGAGCTCTCCAAGGATGTCAGGGACAAGATTGTAGACCTACACAAGGCTGGAATGGGCTACAAGACCATCGCCAAGCAGCTTGGTGAGAAGGTGACAACAGTTGGTGTGATTATTCGCAAATGGAAGAAACACAAAACAACTGTCAATCTCCCTCTGCCTGGGGCTCCATGCAAGATCTCACCTCGTGGAGTTGCAATGATCATGAGAATGGTGAGGAATCAGCCCAGAACTACACGGGAGGATCTTGTCAATGATCTCAAGGCAGCTGGGACCATTGTCACCAAGAAAACAATTGGTAACACACTACGCGATGAAGGACTGAAATCCTGCAGCACCCGCAAGGTCCCCCTGCTCCAGAAAGCACATATACAGGCCCGTCTGAAGTTTGCCAATGAACATCTGAATGATTCAGAGGAGAACTGGGTGAAAGTGTTGTGGTCAGATGAGAACAAAATCGAGCTCTGTGGCATCAACTCAACTCTCCGTGTTTGGATGAGGAGGAATGCTGCCTATGACCCCAAGAACACCAACCCCACTGTCAAACATGGAGGTGGAAACATTATGCTTTGAGGGTGTTTTTCTGCTAAGGGGACAGGACAACTTCACTGCATCAAAGGGACGATGGACGGGACCATGTACCGTCAAATCTTGGGTGAGAACCTCCTTCCCACAGCCAGGGCATTGAAAATGGGTCGTGGATGGGTATTCCAGCATGACAATGACCCAAAACACATGGCCAAGGCAACAAAGGAGTGGCTCTGGAAGAAGCCCATTAAGGTCCTGGAGTGGCCTAGCCAGTCTCCAGACCTTAATCCCATAGAAAATCTGTGGAGGGAGCTGAAGGTTTGAGTTGCCAAACGTCAGCCTCAAAACCTTAATGACTTGGAGAAGATCTGCAAAGAGGAGTGGGACAAAATCCCTCCTGAGATGTGTGCAAACCTGGTGGCCAACTACAAGAAACGTCTGACCTCTGTGATTGCCAACAAGGGTTTTGCCATCAAGTACTACGTCATGTTTTGTAGAGTGGTCAAATACTTAATTCCCTCATTAAAATGCAAATCAATTTCTAACAATTTTGACATGCATTTTTCTGGATTTTTTTGTTGTCATTCTGTCTCTCACTGTTCAAATAAACCTACCATTAAAATTATAGACTGATCATGTCTTTGTCAGTGGGCAAATGTACAAAATCAGTAGGGGATCAAATACTTTTTTCCCTCACTGTATAATAAAATGACTAATAAAGGTTACATAGGTTTTATTTAAAAAAATAACAATAAATGCTATTTAGTACTATAATGGTATTTACTAACATAAAATTATTACTAAAATAGTTTCTAAACGTGTTCTAGGCTACCCTACCCTAGAATTAGGGTTAGGGGTTAGAGTTAAGGCTAAAATAGGTTATAAGTAGGGTTAGAGTTTCTGTATAGCACTTTGTGACATCTGCTGATGTAAAAAGGACTTTATAAACACATTTGATTGATTGATTGTTAGGTTTAGGGTATTTAAAGCAAAAAAAATTAATAGGTTTATAGCTCTCTTGCTCCTCCCTGTGGCCTTCTGTGGGTACTACATACCTCATTCACGACACTTGCTAGGCTCATTATCTGAGGTAGCAACTGTGTCAGATCTATAAATCAATGAGCTACACCTATCCATTTAGTTTACAACTCAGTGAACCTGCGCAGCATTAGCTCAATTCAATGCCAACGATCTTACAGATTTCGACGCATATCAAATTACCCAGCAGTAATATAGAAACAATAAATAAATAAAACAATTAAAAGGTTATTTCTAAATTGATATAAAATGTATTCTGGCTGTTTAAATCGACCACATCTTGAAAAAGAGGACGGATATGCGTTTTGTTTAGGTTATACACCTTTTTCTGAAAGAAAATATGATTAACTGTGACCAGAAAATGTTAAATATTTGATTGCCTCTGCGCCAACCATACGTAGCACTGTGGGTCACCACAACATGTACCCAGGTGAACAGTGAGTTTGCTCACCAAGTAGTCATAACCTTGTTAATAATAAGTTACCTGAGGTGAAGCTACAATGTTAATACAGGCTGGTCTCATTATCAACAATAGTGAAGCTGGCATTGTGACGCAGAACAATGGGCTGGGAATATAACTTTCATTAGGCGAGTTGGTGCCACAGAGCTCAAAACAACTAATAGGAGCTGGTAGGGTGAAACATGCCCTATTATTTCTAAACTACGGCAAGCATCTGGGACATATGGTAATATTATGAAACTGGACTCCATGGCGGATGTAAATAAGTAGCTTTATCAGAAAAAAAGGCGTTAAACATGTATTGTGTCCAGCCTAGCCCTAGCCCCCGCTGCTGGCTGGTCGCGCTTGTCTGCACTAGCATTATGTCCTACATCCCCACACTAGAACCACCCAAAACTATCTGTGCTAGCAAACCCTGCATTCCACCCCTCCCCTGCGTAACCTTGAAGATTGTTAAGAAACAAATATTGGTCTACGAAAAGAGACAACATGTTTAACGGACTACACTTGCCACCCAGCCGAGAGCACACGAAAACCACTTGCAAAATTACCAAAACGAACCAACTACTTGCGGTCTGTTCGTAAGTAATAAACGGAGGCAGATTAGCCACCACAACTCTTATAGAAAGAGGCGACATCTGCACCAACACACCCCTCACAAAAATCCCACTCGCAACAAGACAAACCTTTTTCATTAACACAACCACCGCCTTGTTCATTCTGGATGCAGATGTTCCGCTCCAACCTGTTCGCCGACCATGAGCAAAACTTCCTCCACACCTTTCTCCGGAACGCACCCGAAGCGACAGCGTTTCTTCTCCTCTCGGTTGAGGCCATCACGCCGCCCTAACAAACTACCCCTACTCCCCCCTCAACTCTAAACGATAAACAGTGGAAACCAATAAACAAACCCTCCACCATGAGAAAATAAATCCAGAAAATACGCAAGAACCAAAAGAAAAAATAATAGTAGCCCTCCTCACGAACCACAAAACACTCACACAACCAACTTCTTCTTCTATGATATAATGGCGGTCCACAAACCAACGTTAAAGGTGCATGCCGCCACCTACTGTGCTGGAGTGTGTGGTCAATCACGGTTTCCAACATTTCTAAATCCTCCTACCTTACTCAGTACTTCTGAGAAAATAAAGAAGAGCCCTACTAACTTCTAATAGACCCTCCCCCATCCCCAAAATCCATTCCAAACCCCACCAACCCCGTCCAACCTCAATGACCCTACACTTCAATCTTTCCCTCTCTTCAACATACTTACAACAATATAACAACACATGCTCCACCGTTTCATCGACCATACCCTCCACACTCAAACTATTCACATGCTTGCCAACCAGATGTAATGACGAGTTCAATGTACAATTTTCTAAGCGCAATTGAGTAAACACCACCTCTTCCTTCCTAATCTGACCTTTGAATCTTGGTCCATCGACCTTTCTGTAAAACTGTAAACTATTCATATAAATGCCGGCCCTTGTGCTCAGAGTACCATCTCTTCTGCCACACATCTATCAAAATGGCTCTGATCTTACATTTGGCCTCACCTCTACCCAGTGGAACATTAATATAAATTATATCTCGTTTCAAAGCTCTTTTAGCTAACTGGTCTACAATTTCATTCCCTTCCACACCAGAATGTGCTGGGACCCAGCAGAATGTCACTACTACCCCCATTCTCTCAATTCTCCATAATAACATTAATAACTCCAATAGTAGGTCACTCCTATTAGATTTACCAGATGATAAACTATTCAATACAGACAAAGAATCTGAGTATACTATAATTCTAACAGGTTGTACGTCCTCCACCCACTGGAGGGCAACTATTATCACCAACAGTTCAACTGAGTATACTGACAGTTCATCTGTTAGTCTTTTACATATCTGCACATCAAATTCAGGAACGTAAACGCCTGCTCCTGTGAGCCCACTATCTGGGTCCTTGGATCAGTCTGTGAAAAGCATTAAAAAAGCATAAAAACTTTTACCAATGTAATTGTCAACCAGTTTCACTATATCACTGACTTCAAACCAATCTTTCCTTTTCTCTACCAAGGTTAGATCAACAACAGGGTCTGGGAGTAACCATGGAGGAACATCCCCTATCACCACAGAAGGGTCAACCTCCAACTCCCTCAAACCACTCTCATCAGCAAGCTTTCCAACTGTCCAACCAAAACCACTGCCTTGTCTACTAGTATATTCCCAACAGTCATCTAGAACAGTAGCAGTGGGATGCTCAACCTCACAGCCTTTCAACCCAATAAGATAATGACCATTTTTTACGCTGTATATCCAAAGGCATCTCACCTGCCTCCACCAGTAAGACACATACAGATGTTGATTTAAATGCACCAGTACATATCCTTAAAGCTATATACTGGATTCTGTCCAGCTTCTGAAGCCAAGTCTTTACCTCTGTTCCATAAACTGTACACCAGTAATCAATTGTCGTCCTGATCAGAGCTCTATAAATATTCATCAACGATTGTCTGTCCGCACCCTATTCATAACCAGAGACCCACACAACCAACTACCGCGAAAGTTAATGAATGAGAGAGACAGAGACATCGTTACAACACTGTACATAGCCATAATATAACGGTTCTTCTTCTTTGGAGTTTAACGGCGGTTGGCATCCAATATGTTGCATTACCACCCCAACTGGACTATAATATAAATCTATTTTACTTTGTGATACACAATGGGAAAAGGGGAAAGGAACATTTAATTAAAAACCTTCCAACTAACCCTACACTCATTAAATACCCCCTACCCCATTCCACTACTTTGAACCTATCTGCTCCTGCACCATGCCAACGGCCTGGGAGGACGGGACACCACCACTCAACACACCCTGTAACTCTTCTGAAGTCTAATCTTGTATGCCCAAATACTTCTTTACAGCTGCCATCACAATATCCATTTTCTGTGATTGACAATCCATTTATGCGGTATAGTTGATAACCATTGCTATGAACTCTAAGAAGCTAACTTTACTAAAGTATATATCACTCGTTGGCCTATCCCTCTGTGCTGGCACAGATCTACTACTCACAGGGATCCTCTCAGGATCTCTCACCCTTGACCCATCCTCCTCTACTTCCTTCACTGTCTCAGCATACGACACCTTCTGCGCTACTCTGACTCTAGCCACCTCAACCTGCCTCTCTCGCACCGGACACTTCCGATCCCCAGCAACATGGGCATCCCAACAGTTGACACACACAACTTTATCCACCGAAACTACACAATCCTCTATCCCATGCCCTCCTGCACACTTCCCACATCTTGGATCTCCCTCCTACAAACTGCTGCAACATGACCATAAACGTTGCACCTGAATCAGCGCAGTGGATTCGGCACAAAGTTCTAACATGATAACTGATATATCCTAACATGACTTTGTTGGGTAAAGACTCAAAACTCAAAAGGACTGACAGTGACTACTCTGTTTCACCACGCTCACCACCGGGTCTGTGTTGCACCAAACGGCGGGCATCACAAACACCAGGAAGCTTAAACTTGAATTGCTCCACCTCCACACTTAACGCTACCCCAGAAATCACTCATTTCAATGGTGCCCTTTTCCTAAGAGCAAAGCAAGAAACAGATCTTGACCCAAGTTGCGTGACACGGAGCGCCCACTCCCTCTGGTCAGAAGAAACACAAACAAATATCACAAGTCCACTACAGGTTACCTTCACTGATTCAACTGCACCCAAATCCTTTCCCACCCACCCTGAAACCACAAATGGATCTACCAAAAGGTATGGATCCACTTTCTACAACAATGTAACTGCTACTGCACCAGATTCTTCTTTATCATGTCCATTGATGCCAGGCTCTGGTTCTGAGCTCTTCACCACACCTTCTACCTCACTTAACTCTCCCTCATTCATTTCCATTTCACCTCCAGAACTCAGTCTGGCGAATGGCTCACTCTGTTTGCACTTGAATTATAACATTTGATTTAGATTTAGATTTATTTTTATGTCTCTATTCCTTTGAAACTTTTGTGAGTGTAACGTTTACTGTTAATTTCTGATTTGTTTATTATTTATTTCACTTGCTTTGGTAATGTAACATATGTTTCCAATGCCAATAAAGCCCATTTAATTGAATCGAGAGAGAGAGCTCCCTGTTAATGTATAGCAGACATGAGTCGCTCATGGTTACTCATGGTTATGTGAAGAGGTAGAGCCGCTTGCGACTTAAAATCAGTCAGAACAATAGGGAATGTCCTTTTGGTCAAGATGATGGTTTCTCCGGCAGTAGACCCGGGTTCATAACCAGTCAGTTACATTAAGCAGTCTATTCTCTGAAAGGGGTCCAGACAGCCTGTTCCCAACAGTGGAGCCAGTGGGATTGGATAGGGGCCCTCTCTCTCTCTCTCTGACTGGAGGAGAGAAGTGAAATGGTGTGTCTCCTCTGGTCAACAATACTCACCTTGAGAGACTCCACAGCCTGTTGGAGCTCCTTCAGGTCCTTCTCTCTCTCCGGAATCTCTGCTGGACTTTTCTGCTGACTCATCCCCAGCTGCCTCTGTGGAGAATCACTCTTCAATAAGCTATCAAGCTTTATTTGTCCAGTAGATCAATAGTATAGTAATGGGACATAGGGCCCATAGAAGATAGGGATTAAAATGTTGAGGAAGTGTGTGTGAAATTATATTATTATGTTGTTATGTGAATGATTATAGTTTTAACAGTGCACAAAACAGGGGAGCTGATTGGGTGTTTGATAACGAATGATAATGGTGTTTGATAATGAATGATAATGATGTTTGATAACAAATTACAATGGTGTTTGATAATGGTGTTTGACTTTAGAAAATGGTGATACATTTGGAGAATCTGGGTTAACATATCTATATACTCAAGGTTTGTGTTCATATTTGTTCTGCTGTGGATCGATATCACTTGAATGATCTCATATTCAAACAGCCTTAGTTCCTACTGTATCTTTAATTCTTTGTTTATCAGACAGTCACCAACAAGTAGTTCTGGTCTTACCTGTTTCTCAGTCCTCTCTGCTGCAGCTGACACTGTATCATGGCCTTTATGTTCATCCATCACACACTGATAACAGATACACTGCTGATCGGTACGACAGTAAACCTCCAGCAGTTTGTCATGATGAGAGCAGATCTTCTCCTGTAGTTGTGCGGTGGCTTTGACCAGCTTGTGCTTCTTCAAAGCAGGAGATTCATAGTGAGGTTGGAGGTGAGTCTCACAGTAAGAGGCCAGACACGCCAGACAGGACATGAGGGCTTTCTGCTTTCTGGTCCCAGTGCAGACATCACACGCCACATCTCCAGGTCCAGCATAGCACAGAGCAGGAGGGGGAGCAGCCTGGAGTCCTGTCTTCTTCAGTTTCTCCACCACTTCAGCCAACATGTTACTTTTCCTCATAGTAGGCCTTGGAGTGAAGGTATGTCTGCACTGAGGACAGCTATAGACCCCTTTCAGAACATCCTGATCCCAGCAGCCCTCAATACAGCTCCTACAGTAACTGTGTCCACAGGGGATGGTGACCGACTCCTTCAGTAGATCCAGACAGACAGAACAACAGAACTGGTCCTGGTCCAGCAGAACTCCCTGCTGAGCCATTTGGACGGTTGTTCACTCTCACACAGACAGACGACACAGAGACTCAGATCAGTTTCGTTTCCTCAGAAGAGAGTTTGTGGCAGGGGGATGGACTTCCTGGTTCAGCCAGAGGTCTGGGGTTAGAAGTAGGGAGGGAGGGGTTAGAAGAAGGGAGGAAGAGAGAGAGGAACTGCATGCAACAGCAAGAGGGAGACAAATAGTTTTGTTCCTAGGTTAGAGGCCTTAACATGGAACAAATGAAATAATGAATCTTAAAATGTGAGTTGTTAGAATATATAAAGGATAACAGTTTCTATGAAGAACATATGTATAATTATTTGAATGACCTTTATAATGCCTTATAATACACTAATGTGTTCTATTTAAGCAATAAGGCCTGAGGAGGTGTGGTATATGGCCAACATACAGTACCACAGCTAAGGGCTGTTCTTAGCCACAACGCAACGTGGATTGAGAATGATGTAACACTTTCAAAAATCAAATCAAATTATTGGTCGCATACACATATTTAGCAGATGTTATTGCAGGTGTAGCGAAATGCTTGTGTTCCTGGCTCCAACAGTTCAATAATAACTAACAATACACACATCTAAAAAGTAAAGGAATGGAATTAAGAAATATATAAATATTAGGACGAGCAATGTAGGAGTCTGGAGTGTAAATATATTTATAAACTGGGTAGTTCAAGCCCTGAATGCTGATTGGCCGACAGCCGTGGTATATCAGACCGTATACAAAACATTTATTTTACTGCTCTAATTACGTTGGTACGTTAATAGCAATAAGGCAGTTTTAGAACACCTACTCATTCAAGGGTTTTTCTTTATTTGTACTATTTTCTACATTGTAGAATAACAGTGAAGACATCAAAACTATGAAATAACACATATGGAATCATGTAGTATCCCAAAATAAGTGTTAAACAAATCAAAATATATTTTATATTTGAGATTCTTCAAATAGCCACCCTTTGCCTTGATGATAGATTTGCACACTCTTGGCATTCTCTCAACCAGCTTCATGAGGTAGTCACCTGGAATGCATTTCAAATAACAGGTGTTCCTTCTTAAAAGTTAATTTGTGGAATTTCTTTCCTTCTTAATGCGTTTGAGCCAATCAGTTGTGTCGTGACAAGGGAGGGGTGGTATACAGAAGATAGCCCTATTTGGTAAAAGACCAAGTCCATATTATGGCAAGAAGAGCTCAAATAAGCAAAGAGCAACGACAGTCCATCATTACTTTAAGACATGGTCAGTCAATACGGAACATTTCAAGAACTTTGAAAGTTTCTTCAAGTGCAGTCACAAAAACCATCAAGCGTTATGATGAAACTGGCTCTCATGAGGACCGCCATAGGAAAGGAAGACCCAGAGTTACCTCTGCTGCAGAGGATAAGTTCATTAGAGTTAACTGCACCTCAGATTGCAGCCCAAATAAATGCTTTACAGAGTTCAAGTAACAGACACATCCCAACATCAACTGTTCAGAGGAGAATCAGGCCTTCATGGTCAAATTGCTGCAAAGAAACCACTACTAAAGGACACCAATAATAAGAAGAGACTTGCTTGGGCCAAGAAACACAAGCAATGGACATTAGACCGGTGGAAATCTGTCCTTTGGTCTGATGAGTCCAAATCTGATATTTTGGGTTCCAACCGCAGTGTCTTTGTGAGACACAGAGTAGGTGAACGGATGATATCCACATGTGTGGTTCCCACCGTGAAGCATGGAGTAGATGGTGTGATGGTGTGGGGGTACTTTACTTATGACACTGTCTGGGATTTCTTTAGAATTCAAGGCACACTTAACCAGCATGGCTACCACAGCATTCTGCAGCGATACGCCATCCCATCTGGTTTGGTCTTAGTGGGACTATCATTTGTTTTTCAACAGGACAATGACCCAACACACCTCCAGGCTGTGTAAGGGCTATTTGACCAAGAAGGAGAGTGATGGAGTGCTGCATCAGATGACCTGGCCTCCACAATCACCCGACCTCAACCCAATTGAGATGGTTTGTGATGAGTTGGACCGCAGAGTGAAGGAAAAGCAGCCAACAAGTGCTCAGCATATGTGGGAACTCCTTCAAGACTGTTGGAAAAACATTCCTCATGAAGCGGTTTGAGAGAATGCCAAGAGTGTGCAAAGCTGTCAAGGCAAAGGGTGGCTACTTTGAAGAATCTAAAATCTAAAATATATTTTGATTTGATTGAACACTTTTACTACATGATTCCATGTGTTATTTCATAGTTTAGATGTCTTTACTATTATTCTACAATGTAGAAAATAGTCAAATAAAGGAAAACCCTTGAATGAGTAGGTGTTCTAAAACTTTTGACCAGTAGTGAAGGTATCCAAACTTTTGACTGGTACTGTATACAGGCTCTGACTGTCTGCTCTATATCAGCATTAATCTTGGGCCAGAATAACACTGCTTTAGCACCTCGTTTTGACTTTTCCATCCCTAGATGGTCCTTGTGTATTTTGATCAGAATGTTTTTCTGTAACACACTTGATTTCACAATTCTTGAACCCTTAAACAGAATTCCATCAAGTCCAGATAGCTCATCCCTGTATTGACCATAAGGGTATGGTATAGCTTGTACAGACTACCTGCATGTTATGGCTTGAATCACCTTTTGCAAACAATCATCTTCTGCAGTAGCACGTGAAATAACTGTCCACATTTCATCTGAGACTGGGCAACTCTCTCTGATAAGGTTTACATGTATGGTCTCGTCCGGCTCATATATATCTGGTTTGGTTCTGAGCTGTCAAAAGCTCTGGACAATGTGTCTGCCACTAACAATTCTTTCCCTGGCCTGTACTCGAGTTGCAAGTCATATTTCTGAAGTTTTAGAAACAGTCTCTGTTCCCTTGGTGGTGTGTATGTTAGACCCTTCTTTACAATAGTAACTTAAGGTTGATGATCTGTTTCAGCCCACACTGTTTTACCACAGATAAACACACTGAATTTCTCACATGCATATGACAGTGCCAATGCCTCTTTCTCAATCTGAGCATAGTTACACTCAGAAGTTGGCAGAGCCCTGGAGGCATATGCAACTGGGCGCCATCTAGTGCCATACTGCTGTAACAACACTGCACCTTAACCTGCTTTAGAGGCATCTGCTGAGATTTAGGTTTTGAGCTTTTTATCATAGAACCTCAGTAGTGGAGCATGCATGATGTAGTGGACATTCTAATCAATAATGAGGAGAGACAGGGTCAATCACCAATCAGGATATTACTTTATTCAAAACTTATCAATAAGGTAATAAGTGAGGCCGGTCGACCCAACAGTCTTGACACAAAGAATACTAAAGATCTTTTATAGCCAAAGATACACCCTCTTAGTCTACATGACAAAATTACAGATGTATGGAATGAGTTCAAAAGGTGAGACTTGATATATGAGGAAAGGAGTATCCCCAGCCAGAAAGCATTTGCTATGAAGACTGTTCTTACTGTATGGAAATCAGAGTTTAGCCTCCAAAACAGCTTCCTCTCATCATTATCCATAGCCAAGCCATCTCTCCCTGGTACCTCATTACACCAACTAATTCTATGGAATGCGTTCTGTAGGTTTTATCACCAAAGACATCGTTAATCTACTGTCAGTGTTAACAGACACGTGAGAGTTCTAAGAAACCCTTTTCTACTGCAGAAAACAACCATTTGATGCAATAACAGTATTAGAACATCATCTAGTCATTGTTGTCCTCACAATGATCAATGCCTTGAGCTCCTCAAAACTCTTTCTGATGATTACTGTTCCAACACCAATCTGTAGTTTTACACAGTAGACTTCTCATCTGACTAGTGTGAGTTGCCAGATTAGGTACACATTAGCCCACATAGTTAACCATCCCTAAGAACCTTTGTACGTCCTCTGATCGTTAGGCAGTGGCATGTTCTTGATGGCAGTCACTTTGCTCTGGTCTGTCTGAACCACCTTCTGTGAAGAGGGCACGACAAAACCTATTCCCCGTCAGGAGACTGAAAAATATTTGGCATGGGTCCTCAGATCCTCAAAAATGTTCTACAGCTGCACCATCGAGAGCATCCTGACTGGTTGCATCACCGCCTGGTATGGCAAACTACTCGGCCTCCGACCGCAAGGCACTACAGAGGGTAGTGTGTACGGCCACAGTACGTCACTGGGGCCAAGCTTCCTTCCATCGAGGACTTCTATACCAGGGAGTGTCTGAGGAAGGCCCTAGAAATTGTCAAAGACTCAAGCACACCTAGTCATAGACTGTTCTCTCTGCTATCGCACGGCAAAGCGTTTGAAGTTGACTATCAGTCTGGTGTTCGCCAAAAGGCATGTGGGAGACTCCCCAAACATATGAAAGAGGGTACTCTGGTCATATGAGACTAAAATTGAGCTATTTGGCCATCAAGGAAAACGCTATGTCTGGCGCAAACCCAAACACCTCTTCAACACCCCCGAGAACACAGTGAAGCACGCATGGTGGCACCATCATGCTGTGGGGATGTTTTTTTCATCGGCAGGGACTGGGAAACTGTCAGAATTGAAGGAATGGATGGATGGCGCTATATACAGGGAAATTCTTGAGGGAAACCCGATCAGTCTTCAGAGATTGAGACTAGGATGGAGGTTCACCTTCAAGCAGGACAATGACGCTAAGCATACTGCTAAAGCAACACTTGGTGGTTTAAGGGAAAACATTTAAATGTCTTGGAATGGCCTAGTCAAAGCCCAGTACCTCAATCCAAATTGAGAATATGTGGTATGACTTAAAGATTTGCTGTACACCGGCGGGGAACCCATCCAACTTGAAGGAGCTGGAGCAGTTTTGCCTTGAAGAATGGGCAAAAATCCCAGTGGCTAGATGTGGGACAAGCTTATAGAGACATACGCCCAAGAGACTTTGCAGCTGTAATTGCTGCAAAAAGGTGGCTCTACAAAAGTATTGACTTTGGGGGGGGGGGGGGGGGGGGGGGGTGAATAGTTATGCACGCTCAAGTTTGTCTGTTTTTTTTGGTCTTATTTCTTGTTTCTTTCAAAAATAAAAAATATTTTGCATCTTCAAAGTGGTAGGCATGTTGTGTAAATCAAAATGATACAACCCCCCCCCAAAAATCCCATTTTAATTCCAGGTTGTAAGGCAAGAAAATAGGAAAAAAATGCCAAGGGGGGTGGATACTCACAAGACACTGTAGTGCACTACTTTATTTTTATAATATTCTAATGAGGCAACCACTAACATTACAGTTATGATATTATAATATTCTAATGAGGCAAACCACTAACATTACAGTATGATATTATAATATTCTAATGATGCAACCACATAACATTACAGTATAATATTCTAAAATGCTAATGAGTCAACCACTAACATTACAGTATGATATCCTAATATTCTAATGAGGCGAACTCACTAACATTACAGTATGATATCCTAATGTTTGTCAACCACTAACATTACAGTATGATATTCTAATATTCTAATGAGGCAACCACTAACATTACAGTATGATATTCTAATATTTCTAATGAGTTCAACACTAACATTACAGTATGATATTCTAATATATGCTAATGAGTCAACCAATAAACATTACAGTTTTGATATTCTAATGAGTCAACCACTAACATTTACATTTAACGTCATTTAAGCAGACGCTCTTATCCAGAGCGACTTACAGTTAGTGAGTGCATACATTATTTTTTTATTTTTTCATACTTGGCCCCCCGTGGAAATCGAACCCACAACCCTGGCGTTGCAAACGCCATACCCAACTGAGTACATCCCTGCCGGCCATTCCCTCCCCTACCGTGGACCAATTCAATGCCAACGAAAACGCATATCAAATTACCCAGCAGTAATATAGAAAACAATAAATCGACAAAAAAATTTTAAAAGGTTTTTTTTCTTAATGAAAAAATGTATTCTGGCGTTTAAATCGGCACATCTTGAAAAGAGGACGGACATGCGTTTTGTTTAGGTTTATACACCTTTTTCCTGAAAGAAAATATGATTAACTGTGACCAGAAAATGTTTTAATGTTTGATTGCTATGACGCCAACCCACACGTAGCACGGTGGGTCCAACCACAAGGTGTAACCCAGCTGTGAACAGTGAGTTTGCTCCACAAGTAGTCATAACCTTGTTAATAATAAGTTACATGAGGTAAACCTACAATGTTAATAACGGGCTGGTCTCATTACCAACAATAGTGAAGTGGCATTGTGACGCAGAAACAATGGGCTGGGAATAGAACCTTTTCATTGTGCGAGTTGGTGCCACAGAGCTCAATACAACTAATAGGATCTGGCAGGGTGAAACATGCCCATATTTATTTCTAACTATGGCAAGGCATTTGGGACATATGGTAATATTATGAATCTGGGCTCCATGGCGGATGCAATGAAGTAATTTTATCAGAAAAAGGTGTTAAAAAAAAATGTATTGTGTCCAGCCTAGTCCTAGCCCCCGTCTACCGGCTGGTCGCGCTTGTCTGCACTAGCATTATGCCCTACATCCCCCACACTAGAAACACCCAAAAACTATCTGTGCTAGCAAACCCTGTGTTTCACCCTTCCCCTCTGGTGTAACCTTGAAGATTGTTAAGAAACAAACATTGTTTTCTACGAAAAGAGAACAACATGTTTAATGGACTACACTTGCCACCCCAGCCGAGAGCACACGAAAACCACTGCAAATTTACCAAAACTAACCAACTACTTGCGGTCTGTTCGTAGTAAGTAATAAACTGAGGCAGATTAAGCCACCACAACTCTTATCGAAAGAGGCGACATCTGCACCAACACAACCCCTCACAAAATCCCACTCACAACAAGACAAACCTTTTTCATTAACACAACCACCGCCTTGTTCATTCTGGATGCAGGATGTTCCGCTTGTCCAACCTGTTCGCCGACCATGAGCAAAACTTCCTCCACACCTTTCTCACGGAACGCACCCGAGGTGACAGCGTTTTCTTCTCCACTCGGTTGAGGCCATCACGCCGCCCTAACAAACTAACCTATACTCCCCCCTCAACTCTAAAACGATAAACAGTGGAAAACAGTGGGATGGTAAGTGGGACAGCGACCTGTTGAAGTCGATAAATTACAAATTGGGATACTACAATTGGTCAGTAAAGACGTAAAAGATTTGAAAGCGAGATCTTCAAATGAGTGACGAAAAGCTTTGTAATGGAGAAAGAAACCAAAGAATTAAAAGTGACAGTCTCTAAAATGGAAAAACGAACGTTAGGGAACTAAAAAAGGAGAACAAATCTCTGAGAGAAGCCTTACTAGACATCCAAACTAGATCGATGAGGGAAAATCTAGTAGTTACTTACGGGTATTCAGGAAAAGGAGGGAGAAATAACAGAGAAGGTTATGAAGGACTTCCTGCATACGCGCTACAAAAATCCCACTTGAGGCTGTCGATAAAATCCAACTCCGAACGTGTCTGTACAATCGTTTTCGGAAAAAGAGGACAGAAATATGAGCGCCCAATCGTTGCCAAATTTGCTTTTTTTAAGGATAAAGCTATGGTGAAAAGGCCTGGGAAAAAGACTTGCTGGCACGAAAATAGGCATGAATGATCAGTTCCCGAGGGAGATTTGTAGAAAGGCGCAAGAGTGTCTGTATCAATCTTCAAGGAAAACAGATTAAAAGGGAAACGTGTTGCACTAGTGGTGGATAAATGATATATTGACAACAAATGTTCAGAGACACAAAGACTACTCCATGGCTATTCTAACAAAGTTGTAATAGAGGAGTCAAATATGGAGCACCTGATACTAGCAATGATAGGGATTGTAATATTAAATAACATTTATAGTAAGTATAGTATTTTATAAAATGAATTAAAACAATATAACAAGCAGAATAATACATATTTAAATACAAATAATTAGAACATGGCTTTTTTGGCGGGAGGTTGTTGTTTTGGCGGATGTTGTTGTGGTTGGTCCTGTGTTCTCTCTGGCGTCCTTTCCCCCTTGCGGCAGATGGGGATGAGGGTGCGGTTTGCAACGCTCGGCCCATTTCTTCCCAGGTCAACCATTGTTGGTGTGCATTTTTTTGTGTTGAAAAGGTGCGGCGTTAAGGGAGTGAGAGGGGAAATGTTGCATATCCCAGAGCCGATACGGGGGTCTATGAGCTGGGTACAGAGAGCGAGAGCTTTCAATTTTGTGTAGATTAGGGATATAACATTTTTTAATTATAGTAACATCTAATCTAAATTTTTCATTGTCCTATCATGATTGAAAGATCCTAACCCTATAACCTGGACACCCCACCAGAGCGACCCCATACACAAAGAGAAGTTCCCATCTCTTTTATGTACGTGCTGTGAATATGCAGCCTAAACAGAGAAATAAATACGGTCAGAGACCTACTTGAGCAGCACCGCCCCCTCAAGATTCTGACGCCTGCCTGGCAGGGTTGGTCCTACAAAAGCCAGAGCCACCCTGATGGGAGAGCATAATATACAAGAAATTCTCAAAGCTGCTAATGAGAACCTTGACGACCTTTTACCTAAGCCGTGGGGATTCCGGTGGGGTACACCCACCCAGGTGAGTGGCATGCTTGGCAACACTGCTGTAGTAACCCATGGGGATGGGGTCACACTCGGACAATCAGAGAGGGGGTTTATCATTGTAGCCCAGGTGGCACAAAAATAATCAAAGGTCTGACCACATGGAGATGCTTGGGAAAAATGGTTACAACAGGGGATCAGAGTGTTTGTGTCTCAGGTGAAGAGGGTGATCTGATCTCCATCACCTAGGACTAGACATAGATTAAGTAGATAATCAAAATCTCACATTTTTATTAATTTCAGCTCAATATGCATGCTTTCTCAGTCAGCTTTAACTGTATGTGCACTCGTAAATCAAAGTTATTTCTCGAGTTGGGCTCTGGGATATAACAAGCTTTTGAGTATCTGTTTTTATGTGGACTGTGGGGAGGGGTGGGGGGGGTGAGTGTGTTGGAGTATTGAGTATGTGCGTGTGTGCTTGTCTGGCATCTGTTGTGGGGGGGTGGGGATGTTTGGGGGGGAGGTTATGGATGGACCGCGGGAATTATTTGACTGGGAATAATAATTGCTTGTCAATGAAGTTAAATGTAATACAATGGCAATCCGGTTATATGTTAGAAATCCTACGCGTGAACTGCCGACATTATTACGCATATTAATGATAATGATGGAAATAGGATATGCATAATTTTAAAAAAATAGTTATAATAGATACATTTATATATATATATATATAGAGTTGAAAGCATTGGAAATGCTTTTGGCGGTTAGGGCTGCTGTCTGTTTTGTGGGTGGCACTGTGTGCTGTTTTCGATGGATGGGTCCTGCCTCTCGGGCCCTTAGGGATACGGAGGGACGGTGGGTGGGATGCTGATCACTGGGATGACGGCTCAACTTGGGATGGGGAGGGCTTTAGCGGGGGAATTAGTGGGAGAACAATTGAAGGGTTTACTCCGTAGCATGCAAATATCACGGGTACAGCTATATGGAACTCAATCATTACGCTATTTTTAATATTTGGTAAATTTACAAACATTATATAATGATAAATAGACTTGAAACTTGTTATCTCATTATGGTGTATGGTGAAATAAGTATAGCCAGTTAATAATTGTAATGGCTTAGCTGATAATTAACAAAAGAAGAACAATATTTTACGTGGCTCAAAGAGAAGGATATTCTATATCTATTGTATACAGGAAACTCATTCAACAATTCGAGATGAAGTAGCGTGGAAAAAAGAATGGGGGGGGGAATATACTTCTCCCATGGGCAAAGAAATTCCAAAGGGGTGATGATATTAATAATAGTAATTTCGATCCGAATGTGCAAATTGTACAAATAGATACACAATGTAGATGGATAGCTGTTTTCCAATGTTATTCACGCTTAAGAGTACCTGTAATTAAGCCAGCTAGCTACCTACCATTTTCAGCCGTTTTTCTAACTTCATTATCTGAGGCATCAGCGTTAGGTAGTCTAGTAGCTACTGTACTTAATTCACCTAC
Source organism: Coregonus suidteri (assembly GCA_036851935.1). NCBI lineage: Eukaryota > Metazoa > Chordata > Actinopteri > Salmoniformes > Salmonidae > Coregonus > Coregonus suidteri. The sequence continues at coordinate 43,123,053 of CM072235.1, read as the reverse complement.
TGATTGGAGAAGACAAATATCAGCCGGCGTCGGGTAAGTTTGGCTTGCTGTACATAGCTGGGCTTTGTCGAGTAAGGCTTAATTAGGTATTTAGAACGTAGTTTGGTTATTTGTAGGTAGGCAATCGCGGGCTGTTGTGGATAGTTATTGTAGGTAGCATTATATTCGGCTATGCGGGGAGTAGCATGAAGCTAGACAGCTAGCTAGCCGTGTCCTCAAACAAAGTCAACACAGTAGCCATTGCTAGCTAGCCAACACGACTAGCTAACTGTACTGCAGCAGCTAAATACAATATATATTTGTGCTAGCTAGCCAACGTTTAATATTGCTGCGTTATGAAGGAACTAGACACAGACACGAATTATCTGTTTAGTGTGTTAACACACTATTGGTCGTTTGTTGTTACCCAAGTATTGGTGCTAAACTTGTGTTATTGGATGCTAGCCATGCTTGTTGGCTAAGAGTCCTAGCTAGGCATCGTGGGCTGTTGTGGGTAGCTATTGTGGGTAGTTATTGTAGGTAGCACGTAGCTAGCTAGCCGTTTTTTTCAAACAAAGCAACCACAGTAGCCATGCTAGTTAGCCAACCAACACGACCAGCCAACTGTACTGTAGCTGCTAAATACAACTATACTTGTGCTAGCTAGCCAACGTAATTCGTTTTAACACACAATTATCTGTTTAGTGTGTTAAACACACTACTGGTAGTTTGTTGATAACAAGTAATGGTGCTAAACTTGTTTATTGGATGCTAGCATGCTAGTCAGCCATGGTGTCATAATTTAGCTAGCTGAACAAAGCAAGTTGAGTCTATCCTTGAACATTGAACTGCTGTAGTTCACAACAATTCTAATTTCTAAAGTGGAGTTGGGAGAGTTTTATTCGGGTGGTTCAGTGAAACAATTATAGTTTCTGAGGTGTAAGTTTTTGGCGACGGGAGGGAGGCCTACTCTCTCCTTTCCCTGATGTTTAATTCATTTCATTCCGATCTCCTCTGCCTTATTGTAGCCATCTGCTACAGCCTGTCAACTATGCCATCTGCCTATCCCTGTTCTCTCCCTTCCGCACAGGCCACACAAACGCCTCACACCACGTGGCTGCTGCCTCTCTAACCTGGTGGTCCCTGCACGCACCCCACACCTGGAGTTCAGGTCCTCAGGCAGCCTCTGGAACTGCCGTTCTGCGGCCAACAAAGCTGACTTCATCCCAGCCTATGCTACCCTCCATTCCCTCGACTTCCTGGCGCTGACGGGAAACATGGATTACCACTGAAAAACACTGATACTCCTACTGCTCTCTTCCTCGTCTGACCATGTGTTCTCGCATACCCCGAGAGCATCTGGTCAAGAGGGACTGTGGTGGCACAGGAATCCTCATCTCTCCCAAGTGGACATTCCTCAATTTTCCCCTAACCCATCTGTCTATCTCCTCATTTGAATTCCATGCTGTCACAGTCTAGCCCATTTAAGCTTAATATCCTTGTCATCTATCGCCCTCCAGTTCCCTTGGAGAGTTTCATCCAATGAGCTTGACGCCTTGATAAGCTCCTTTTCCTGAGGATGGCTCACCCCTCACAGTTTTTTGGGGGGGGATTTCAACCTCCCTACGTCTACATTTGACTCATTTCTCTCTGCCTCCTTTCCACTCCTCTCCTCTTTTGACCTCACCCTCTCACCGTCCCCACCTACACAAGGCAGGCAATACGCTTGACCTCATCTTTACTAGATGCTGCTCTCTTCTACTATAATCTCACTGCAACTCCCCTCCATGTCTCCGACCACTACTTTAGATTCCTTTTCTCTCTCGCTCTCCTCCCACACTACTCACTCTGCCCCTACACATATGGTAATGCGCCGCCGCAACCTTCGCTCTCTCTCTCCACTACTCTCTCCTCTTCCATCCTATCATCTCTTCCACTCTGCTCAATCCTTCTCCCTCCAATCTCCTGACTCTGCCTCCTCAACCCTCCTCTCCTCCCTTTCTGCCATCCTTTGACTCTCTGTGTCCCCTATCCTCCCGGCCGGCTCCGTCCTCCCCTCCGAGCTCCGTGGCTTGATGACTCACTGCGAGCTCACAGAACAGAGCTCCGGGCAGCGGAGCGGAAATGGAAGAAAACTAAACTCCCTGCCGACCTGGCATCTTTTCACTCCCTCCTCTCTACATTTTCCTTCATCTGTTTCTGCTGCTAAGGCCACTTTCTACCACTCTAAATTCCAAAGCATCTGCCTCTAACCCTAGAAGCTCTTTGCCACATTTTTCCTCCCTGCTGAATCCTCCCCCCCCCCCCCCCCTCTCTCTCTCTGTGATGACTTTGTCAACCACTTTGAAAAGAAGGTTGACGACATCCGATCCTCGTTTGTTAAGTCTAATGACACTGCTGGTCCTACTCACACTGCCCTATACCCTATGCTTTGACTTCTTCTCCCCTCTCTCTCCAGATAAAATCCTGCGACTTGTGACTGCAGGCCGCCCAACAACTGCCCGCTTGACCCCATCAACTCCTCTCTTCTCCAGACCATTCCCGGTGACCTTCTCCCATACATCACCTCGCCGATCAACTCATCCTTGACGCGCTGGCCATGTCCATTCCGTTCTTCAAGAGAGCGAGAGTTGCTTCCCCTTCTCAAAAAACCAACACTCGATCCCATGATGTCAACAACTACAGACCAGTATCCCTTCTTATCTTTTTCTTTCCAAAACTATTGAGCGTGCCGTCTTTAGCCAACTCTCTTGCTATCTCTCTCAGAATGACCTTCTTTGATCCAAACCAGTCAGGTTTCAGGCCTGGTCATTCAACTGAGACTGCTCTTCTCTGTGTCACGGAGGCTCTTCGCGCACTGCTAAAGCTAACTCTCTCTCCTCTGCCTTTGTCCCTCTCTAGACCTGTCTTGCTGCCCTTTGATACTGTGAACCAATCAGATCCTCCTCTCGCACCCTCTCCGAGCTGGCATTTCCGGCGCGGCTCACTCCTGGATTTGCGTCCTAACCTGACCGGGTCGCTCCTACCAAGTGGCCGTGTGCGAGAAGCTGTCTCCGCACCACGTGCTCTCACCACTGGTGTCCCCCAGGGCTCAGTTCTAGGCCCTCTCCTTTTCTCCCTTATACACCAAGTCACTTGGCTCTGTCATATCCTCACATGGCCTCTCCTATCATTGCTACGCTGACGATACACAACTAATCTTCTCCTTTCCCCCTTCTGATAACCAGGTGGCGAAATCCCATCTCTGCATGTCTGGCAGACATATCAGTATGGATGACGGATCACCACATCAAGCTAACCCCTGGCAAGACGGAGCTGCTCTTCCTTCCCGGGGGAAAGGTACCTGACTGTTTCCATGATCTCGCCAATCACGCGTTGACAAACTCCGGTGTGGTCCTCATCCCAGAGTGCGAAGAGCCTTGGCGTGGACCCTGGACAACACCCTGTTGGTTCCTCCGCGAACATCAAGGCGGTAACACCTATCCTGCAGGTTCAGTCTCTACAACTACCGGAGAGTACGACCATGCCCTTACACAGGGAAAGCGGCACAGGCCCTAATCCAGGCCTTGTTCATCTCGTCTGGATTTCTGCAACTCGCTGTTGGCTGGCCCCTGCCTGTGCCATTAAACCCCCACAACTCATCCAGAATGCCCAGCCCGTCTGGTGTTTAACCTTCCCAAGTTCTCTCACGTCACCCCCCCCTCCGCACACTCCACTTG
>CM072235.1:43079831-43118855 GCA_036851935.1 Coregonus suidteri | reverse complement strand
TAAATTCCCGGGCCGGAGGGGTTTTCACGGGCACAAAACTCCACCCCACAAAAAACAGGCAAAATTTTTTCAAAAAGCCTTTACCTAAAAGGGGGCATTATAAATCTTTTTCACAATTTTTCCCCTTTATTTTTCCAACCTCAAAAGTGGGGAAATTTTATAAAACCACGGGGAAATCACGTTTTTGACTGCACTGGGCCGTTAAGACATAATCAAGGCCTGTCTATGGGTAAACAGGGTTGGACGTGTTATGCTGCGGTGCCCGGCTCAGTTTTTCCCACCGACAAAACATCAGAAAATAGTAGAACACGCTCACCGCTGCTTTTACACTCTGATTTTACTATTAGATTTTCAATGTTTCTTAAAAAAAAAAAGGAATAGTTTCACCCATTATTCAAATGAAGGGACACATTTTTTTCTTTGTTTACCTTAAGGCAGCAATCAGCATGTAGAAACAATAACAAAGCGTACTCCCAACTCTTGTTTTGGAGGTATGACAAAGCTGAGGGATGGGGCTGGAGAAATGTAATCCCTTTCAAATTCAAATACAGAGCACTGGAAGCAAGGACTGACCATCGCCATGACATAAAAATGATAGTTTTTAACAATATTTTGAGGCTTTACATTAAATTTGTTTACATTTACTTTGTTTACAAACATCGGAGTAAAACAAGCTTATATTTTGGGTTTTCTGATGGGGTATGTCACGATCGTCTTGGAAAGGAGTAGACCAAAGCGCAGCGTGTTGCACGAACTTGATGCCTTTATTAAAGTTAAAGCGAAACAACAAAACAATAACGATTTGTGAAGTCCACGAGTGGACAATGACTGTAAAGGAACAAAAACCCACAAACACAGGTGAAAACAGACAGTTTAAATATGGCTCCCAATCAGAGACAACGATCCAACAGCTGACACTCGTTACCTCTGATTGGGAGTCACTCAAAAACAAAGACTACAGACAACCTAGACCAATCCCAACCAAAAGACAAGAACACAGAAGAAATCGACACACCCTGGCTCAACATACATAGTCCCTGAGCCAGAGCGTGACCGTACCCCCCCGCGCTAAATGGCTCGGACTGCGACCGCGCCTTAACAAAACCCAAACGGGGGGGGCTGGGTGGGGCATTCCTCCTCGGAGGCGGCTCCAGGCTCCGGGCTTGACCACCACCCTTGCCACAATTTCCACCGTAGGCGCCCCCGGTCCGGTCTGACCCCCCGCTGGCTGGATCTGTACCGGACATCGACGGAGCGGATTGCTCAAGCTCCGTTGTGGAGCAGCTGCCCGGTACCTGATCAGGCACCGACTGACGACGCGCATACCCCCTGGCTTTGGCGCGTGAGGCAGGAAGCTGACCGGACCTGGCTGACGATGCGAACCCCCTGGCTTGTGTGCGTGGAGCAGCAACGGGACCGGGACCGGGCCTGACGATACGCCCTGTGGGCCCTGCTTGGTGCGTGGAGCCGGAACGGGCCTCACCCGGACTGACGACTCGCACACCCTGGTTTGGGGCGTGGAGCCGGAACAGGGCCCTCATCTGACTGACGACTCGCATCCCTGGCTTGGTGCGAGTAGCGAGGAACGTGCTGGACCAGGCTGACGACAGACTTCGCACCTCCCGCTTGGTGCGAGTAGCTAGGAATGGGTCTGGACCAGGCTGACGACTCGCACCCCTGGCTTGGTGTGCGAGTAGCAGAACGGGCTGGACCAGGGCTGACGACTCGCACACGCCCTGGCTTGGTGCGAGTAGCAGTAACGGGCCGGACCAGGGCTGAGACGACTCGCACCCCCTGGCTTGGTGCGAGTAGCAGGAACGGGCTGGACCAGGCTGACGACTCGCACCCCTGGCTTGGTGCGAGTAGCAGGAACGGGCCGGGCTGGGCTGGCGACGGTACACCGTAGGCTTTGTGCGTGGAGCAGGGACAGGCCGGGCTGGGCTGGCGACCGCACACCGCGGTAGGCTTTGTGCGTGGAACAGGAACAGGCCGGCTGGGCTGTGCGCACGCACAACCGTAGGCTTTGTGCGTGGAACAGGGGTAACAGGCCGGTGCTGGGCTGGGTGAACGCACACCATAGGCTTTGGGTGCGTGGAACAGGAACAGGCCGGGCCTGGGCTATGGCGACGGCACCCCGTAGGCTTGGTGCGTGGAGGCAGGAACAGGCCGGGCCTGGGCTGGCGACGCACCCTCGTAGGCTTGGTGCGTGGAGCAGGAACAGGCCGGGCTGGGACTGGCGACGCACACGAGCCGTAGGCTTAGTGCGAGAGCAGGAACAGGCCGGGCAGGGCTGGCGACGCACACCGTAGGTTTGTTGCGTGGAGCAGGGACAGGCCGGGCTGGGCTGTGGAGATAACGGATATGAGACCTGGAGTGAAGAGCGGCCACCACCCGTCCTGGCTGAATGCCTACCCTCACCGCACTGTGTGTGGCATCCGCACAGGACGTACAGGGCTGTGTACCCGTACTGGCATAACAGCACGTGACACTGGAGCAGGAAATCCGGGACCCGGGGGTGGGAGAGGCATTGGAGACCACGAGCGTTGAGCCGCAACACTCCGTCCTGGCTGCATACCCACCTTCGCACGACACGTGCGGGGTGCTCGCACACAGACGTACAGGACTATGCCGGGAACCACTCGTGGCACACAGTACGCCCGCCTCCGCATACCGCGGAACCTGCCCCGTCCCATGCTGCCCATGCCTGAGCACGGAAGTTGGTTTCCGCTCTCCATCCAGGCTCCGCGAACCTGCCTTCTGGCCCCCCAAACCCGGTGGCCTCCTCTCCAAATCGCCCAATACGCCCTGTGGCAGCCTCCTGCTGCCCAGGGTGTCGCCCATGGCCGTGTGCCCCCCCTAAAAAATTCTTGGGGTGCCCTCTCGTCCGTCCGACGATGGCACTGGCTGACGCCGGCTGCTCCTCCTCTCGCCAGGGCCTTGATCCTACCCGCAAGGTCCCTTGCCCCGAGCATGTCCTCCCCAAGGACCACACTTTGCCCACCTGGGCCATCGCCAGCCCTCCTATCTCCTTTCCTGGCGCTTGATTCCTCCCATGTCCAGTCTGCTGCCTGCTCCTGGACACGCTGCTTGGCCTCCTTTTACGGTGGGGTTTTTCTGTCACGATCGTCTTGGAAAGGAGTAGACCAAAGCGCAGCGTGTTGCACGAACTTTGATGCTTTTGATTAAATTAAAGCGAAACAACAAAACAAATATACGATGATTGTGAAGTCCACAGTGACAATGACTGTAAAGGAACAAAAACCCACAAACACAAGGTGAAAACAGACAGTTTAAATATGGCTCCCAATCAGAGAGACAACGAGCCAACAGCTGACACTCGTTACCTCTGATTGGGAGTCACTCAACAAAGAAATACAACAACCTAGAACAACCAAACCAAGAAACAGAACACAAGAAACGAACACACCCTGGCTCAACATACATAGTCCCGCGGAGCCAGAGCGTGACAGGGTACGACAGTTTGAACTAAGCTCATGAGGCATTTATAGGTTATATTCTTCAAGAATCAATGGATGTTGCAACTGCTGATTGCCCCTTTAAAATGAATCACTAATCACATTAATAAATCACAATCTCCCGAAATGACTTTGTCAAAGCAACAAAATAACTAGGGCTTTACAATGATCCTGAAAACTTGGGGGAATTATGGGGTTAAGTGGGTTAAATAGTCCTAGAAGTCACAGAGGTTGCACAGAGGGACATGCCCAAAATGCAGAATTTTAGCACTTTTGCAAGTCTTTTATTCATATAAAAATCTGATTTATTGAATTTTACATGTGGTCTATAGTAAATGGTGGCTATATTAAAGGGCACTTCATTTAATATAACCAGGCTTTTAAAATGCAATATTTGTTGCAAAAAAAATGCAATTTGGTATTGGTAGCCCCTTTACAGTATAACAGGTTGAAAATGGCACTGATAAACGCCTAAATTTAGGTACGCAGTGGCTGTACATAAACATGCTATACATGACTTCAGACCACAAGGCTCTTCTGAAACGCTTCAGAGGACTCAATGTATTTTGAAAAGATGAGACGTTGAGGACTATAATAAATACTTGCTTTGATGTCATACAAGCAAGCCAAACACCCATGAGTCCAAATTGCACTTCAAATTTCCTTATTATAAAAACTCATGTCAAATACAGTGTCAACATTTATGATCACTATATTTGATGTATAGTTACAAGATGACATGACGTCATACCCTGGGTTATTTGCTGAACAGAATGAGGCCTGTTTGTCCTACTGTGAATAAACTTAGCCGTGGCATAGCATCACCTGAATGCACTCATGATTCCTATGCGCATCAAACATTGTACAATCTGTTTCCGAGGAATTTTATTGTGAAAGCCTAACTCTGTAATTATACTTTCTCTATAACTAACTTAGCTAATCATCATGTTGGCAATAGAACACGTTTTCAAATGATGCCCCACCTGACCCAGATTGCGATTTATAGTGGACCGTTTTTTGGATTGCGTAAATAACAAAGTGTAGAGATTGCGCCGACAGAGATGGCTGCCTCGCTTCTAGTCCTTAGGAAACTTTGCAGTATTTTGTTTTTTTTTATGTATTTATTTCTTACATTGTTAAGCCCAGAAAATCTTAAGTGTTTTATTACCTGCAGGCCGGGAATAACTATTTGGATATCAGAGCGGGTTGTCAACTTACCAGCACTATGACCAGAGGATACGACTTTCCCCCGAAGCGGATCCTTTGTCCGCACCACCCCAGGCATTTGAAATGATTCCAGAGGCCGACCCAAAACAACGCTGCCGGAGGAGAGGGAGCCGGAGCGGTCTCCTAGTCAGACACACCACCCCATCGCTTCCGAGTATATTACTCGCTAATGTCCAGTCCCTAAACAACAAAGTTGACGAGATCAGGGCAAGGGTTTGCTTTCCAGAGAGACATCAGGGATTGTAAAAATACTCTGTTTCACGGAAACATGGCTCTCTCTCGGGATATACTGTCCTCGTCCATACAGCCATCTGTGTTCTCAGTACATCGCCGCCGACAGGAATAAACATCTCTCCGGGAAGACGAAGGGGTGGGGGTATGTTTCATGACTAACGACTCATGGTGTAATTGTACCAACATACAGGAAGTAATTTTGTTCACCTGACCTAGAATTCCTCACAGTCAAATGCAGAGCGTATTATCACCCAAGATAATTATCTTCGGTTATTGTTACAGCCGTGTATTCCCCCCTCAAGCCGATACCAACGACGGCCCTCATGGAACTTCACTGGACTTTATGCAACTAGAAAACCATATATCCTGAGGCTGCATTTATTGTACATACGATAAAGCAAATTTGAGAAAAAGGCTACCTAAATTCTATCAGCATATTGACTGTAGCACTCACACTGGAAAAACACTGGACCATTGTTACACTAATTTCCACTATGCATACAAGCCCTCCCCCGCCCTCCTTTTGGCAAATCTGACCATGACTCCATTTTTCTCCTTCTTTCCTATAGGCAGAAACTCAAACAGGAAGCACCCGTGCTTAGGACTATTCAACGCTGGGTCTGACCAATCGGAATCCACGCTTCAAGATCGTTGTGATCACGCGGACTGGGATATGTTCCCCGGGTAGCCTCTTAGAATAAGATAGACGTATACGCTGATCCGGTGAGTCGGTTTATAAGGAAATGTATCGGAGAAGTCGTACCCACTATGACTATTAAAACATACCCTAACCAGAAACCATGGATTGATGGCAGCATTGTGGCAGGGTTTACAGACAATCACGGACTACAATTGCTAAACAAGTTAGTTTGCCCTCTTTGAGGATAAAACACAGTGCCACCACCGACGCGGCCAGCTACAAGGACTGTGGGCTCTCCTTCTCCGTGGCCAACTTGAGTAAGACATTTAAACGTGTTAACCCTCGCAAGGCTGCAGGCCCAGACGGCATTCCTAGCAACGTCCTCATAGTATGCGCAGACCAGCTGGCTGGGGTGTTTACGGACATATTCAATCTCTCCCTATACCAGTCTGCTGTCCCCACATGCTTCAAGATGGCCACCATTGTTCCTGTACCCAAGAATGCAAAGGTAATTGAACTAAATGACTATCTCCTGTAGCACTCACTTCTGTCATCATGAAGTGCTTTGAGAGACTAGTCAAGGATCATATCACCTCAACCGTACCTGTCACCCTAGACCCAATTTAATTTGCTTACCACCCCAATAGGTCCACAGACGATGCAATCACCATCACACTGCACACTGCCCTATCCCATTTGGACAAGAGGAATACCTATGTAAGAATGCTGTTCATTGACTATAGCTCAGCATTCAACACCATAGTACCTTCCAAGCTCATCATCAAGCTTGAGGCCCTGGGTCTCAACCCCGCCCTGTGTCAATTGGGTCCTGGACTTCATGACGGGCCGCCCCCAGGTGGTGAAGGTAGGAAACAACATCTCCACTTCGCTGATCCTCAACACTGGGGCCCAACAAGGGTGTGTGCTCAGCCCCCTCCTGTACTCCCTGTTCACCCATGACTGCGTAGCCCCATGCACGCCTCCAACTCAATCATCAGTTCACAGTAGTAGGCTTTGAATACCAACAACGATGAGAAAGCCTACAGGCAGGAGGTGAGGGCTCTCGGAGTGTGGTGTCAGAAAAATTACCTCTCACTCAATGTCAACAAAACAAAGGAGATGATCGTGGACTTCAGGAAACAGCAGAGGGAGTACTCCCCTATCCACCATCGACGGGAGCAGCAGTTGAGAAGGTGGAAAGTTTTAAAGTTCCTCGGCGTAAATATCACTGACAAACTGAAATGGTCCACTCACACAGACAGTGTGGTGAAGAAGGCACAACAGCGTCTCTTCAACCTCAGGAGGCTGAAGAAATTTGGCCTGTCACCTAAAACCCTGACAAACTTTTTTACAGATGCACAATTGAGAGAATCCTGTCGGGCTGTATCACTGCCTGGTACAGCAACTGCACCGCCCACAACTGCAGGGCTCTCCAGAGGCTGGTGCGGTCTGCACAATGCATCCCCGGGGCAAACTACCTGCCCTCCAGGACACCTACAGCACCCGATGTCACAGGAAGGCCAAAAAGATATAGCACAGAGAGGCTGCTGCCTACATACAGACTTGAAAATCACTGGCCACTTTAATAAATGAAACACTAGTCACTTTAATAATCTTTACATATCTTGCATTACCCATCTCATATGTATATACTGTATTCTATACTATCTATTGCATCTTAGCCTATGCCACTCTGATAATGACATTGCTGCACTGTCGGAACTAGAAGCACAAGCACTTCGCTACACTTGCAATAACATCTGCTAACCATGTGTATGTGACCAATACATTTGATTTGATTTGATTTGTAATTGTGTGATTGGCAAGGATGCAGGGTTGTGTTCCAAACAAAACATCTACAAGTGTGCTTGCTCTAGTTCCTCAACGGCACAGCTAGGAGAACTCAAAAAAGCACTTTATAAACTCAGCAAAAAAAGAAAAGTCCTCTCACTGTCAACTGCGTTTATTTTCAGCAAACTTAACATGTGTAAATATTTGTATGAACATAACAAGATTCAACAACTGAGACATAAACTGAACAAGTTCCACAGACATGTGACTAACAGAAATGGAATAATGTGTCCCTGAACAAAGGGGGTGTCAAAATCAAAAGTAACAGTCAGTATCTGGTGTGGCCACCAACTGCATTATGTACTGCAGTGCATCTCCTCCTCATGGACTGCACCGGATTTGCCAGTTCTTGCTGTGAGATGTTACCCCACTCTTCCACCAAGGCACCTGCAAGTTCCCGGACATTTTTGGGGGGAATGGCCCTAGCCCTCGCCCTCCGATCCAACAGGTCCCAGACGTGCTCAATGGGATTGAGATCCGGGCTCTTCGCTGGCCATGGCAGAACACTGACATACCTGTCTTGCAGGAAATCACGCACAGAACGAGCAGTATGGCTGGTGGCCTTGTCATGCTGGAGGGTCATGTCAGGATGAGCCTGCAGGAAGGGTACCACATGAGGGAGGAGGATGTCTTCCATGTAACGCACAGCGTTGAGATTGCCTGCAATGACAACAATCGCAGTCCGATGATGCTGTGACACACCGCCCCAGATCATGACGGACCCTCCACCTCCAATTCTATTCTTGTCTGTCTGTGTGTCCATCTGTCTCTCTCTCTGTCTCCAGAGTTATCAGTCTCTCTCCAGTACCAGTGTATCTTCAGACTTACCCAGTATCGTTGTCGGTCCTCTTCAGTACTTTGGAGATGTGAGTAAGACTGTGTCTGAACTGAGAGAGAAACTAGAAGACTTTCTTAAAGGAGAATGGACCAAGATCTCCACTACAGGTGTGTTGAAAATAAAATAACATCAACTTTAGACCATTGAAAGTTCCCTACTAATCATATACATGTGGAATATGGTATGATGATAACATTCCCTCTCTCTGTGAATGTGTTTGTGTGTCTGTAGTGAATATAGTGGATGTTTTACTGCCTCCAGAGCCCAAGACCAGAGAAACAGTTCTTACAATGTGAGTCTCTTTATTCTGAAGTAACTAACAGTCTCTTTTTACTGACACTCCTAACAATCCCTCTAGAAATATATACAGTGCCTTGCAAAAGTATTCATCCCCCATGGCATTTTTCCTATTTTGTTTCATTACAACCTGTAATTTAAATGGATTTTTATTTGGATTTCATGTCATGGACATACACAAAATTGTCCAAATTGGTGAAGTGAAATGAAAAAAATAACTTGTTTCAAAACATTCTAAAAAATAAATAACGGAAAAGTGGTGCGTTCATATGAATTCACCCCTTTTGCTATGAAGCCCCTAAATAATATCTGGTGCCACCAATTACCTTCAGAAGTCACATAATTAATGAAATAAAGTCCACCTGTGTGCAACCTAAGTGTCATATGATCTGTCACATGATCTCAGTATATATACACCTGTTCTGAAAGGCCCCAGAGTCTGCAACACCACTAAGCAAGGGGCACCACCAAGAAAGCGTCACCATGAAGACCATGGAGCTCTCCAAAGAGGTCAGGAACAAAGTTGTGGAGAAGTACAGATCAGGGTTGGGTTATAAAAAAATATCAGAAACTTTGAACATTCCACGGAGCACCATTAAATCCATTATTATAAAATGGAAAGAATATGGCACCACAGCAAACCTGCCAAGAGAGGGACGCCCACCAAAACTCATGGACCAGGCAAGGAGGGCATTAATCAGAGAGGCAACAAAGAGACCAAAGATAACCCTGAAGGAGCTGCAAAGCTCCACAGCGGAGATTGGCATATCTGTCCATAGGACCACTTTAAGTCGTACACTCCAAAGAGCTGGGCTTTACGGAAGAGTGGCCAGAAAAAAGCCATTACTTTAAGAAAAAAATAAGCAAACACGTTTGGTGTTCGCCAAAAGGCATGTGGGAGACTCCCCAAACATATGGAAGAAGGTACTCTGGTCAGATGAGACTAAAATTGAGCTTTTTTGGCCATCAAGGAAAACGCTATGTCTGGCGCAAACCCAACACCTCTCATCACCCCGAGAACACCATCTGAGGATGTTTTTCCATCGGCAGGGACTGGGAAACTGGTCAGAATTGAAGGAATGATGGATGGCGCTAAATACAGGGAAATTCTTGTGGGAAACCTGTTTCAGTCTTCCAGAGATTTGAGACTGGGACGGAGGTTCACGTTCCAGCAGGACAATGACCCTAAGCATACTGCTAAAGCAACACTTGAGTGGTTTAAGGAGAAACATTTAAATGTCTTGGAATGGCCTAGTCAGCCCAGACCTCAATCCAATTGAGAATCTGTGGTATGACTTAAAGATTGCTGTTACACCAGCGGAACCCATCCAACTTGAAGGAGCAGGAGCAGTTTTTGCCTTGAAGAATGGGCAAAAATCCCAGTGGCTAGATGTGCCAAGCTTATAGAGACATACCTCAAAAGACTTGCAGCTGTAATTGCTGCAAAAGGTGGCTCTATAAATTATTGACTTTGGGGGGAGGGTGAATAGTTATGCACAATCACAATAAACAATATTTTGCATCTTCAAAATGGTAAGCATGTTGTGTAAATCAAATGATACAAATCGCCAAAAAATCAATTTTAATTCCAGGTCGTAAGGCAACAAAATAGGAAAAATGCCAAGGGGGGTGAATACTTTCGCAAGCCACTGTCGCAATAGTAGATTTAATCAAAGACTGGGTATCTATCTGACTCCTCATATCTCTCTGATTTGATCTCTGCTGTGCTCTAATCAAAGACAGGGTAGATACAGTATCTGACTTAACTTATTGTTCTAACTCCCCTCATTGGTCTCTGCTCTGCTCTTCTCCCAGATTCATGTCAGCTCACACTGGACCCAAACACAGCACACACATACCTATCTCTGTCTGAAGGGAACAGAAAGGTGACCTATAAAGGCCAAGTCCAACCATATCCTGATCATCCAGACAGATTCACCAACGACTACCAGGTTATGTGTAGAGAGGGTCTGTCTGGATGCTGTTACTGGGAAGTGGAGTGGAGTGGTAATGTTGTTACAGCAGTCTCATATAAAGACATCAGCCGAACAGAGACAGGTAATGATGGTGTATTTGGATTCAATGACAAGTCCTGGAGTTTACTGTGTTATAGAGGTATTTATTGGTTCAGACACAATAATGTTGTGGCTAAAGTATCAGGCCCTCAGTCCTCCAGAGTAGGAGTGGACCTGGATCACAAGGCAGGTACTCTGTCCTTCTACAGTGTCTCTGACACAATGACCCTCCTCCACAGAGTCCAGACCACATTCACTCAGCCCCTCTATCCTGGGTTTGGGATTGGTACAAAATCATATATCAAAATATTTACCAGTAGATATAGATGATTTCAACTATTTCAGATATATAGATGGAGAGCTTCTTGGTTATTAACAGTCTTCCATCAGGCCTACGACCTGGTTCAATTCCCCTTCTTTAACATTATTGTAAAAAAAAGAATTCTTTAAACATAGCACATTCTTATTAGCCTGGTCCCAGATCGGTTAGTGCTCTTATAATATGCCATTTAGCAGATGCTTTTATCCAAAGCGACTTACAGTCATGTGTGCATATTTTTTTTTTTTTTTTTAACGTATGGGTGGTCCCGGGGATCGAACCCACTACCTTGGCGTTACAAGTGCCATGCTCTACCAATTGAGCTACAGAGATGGAATGATGGCACATACAGACTGACACTCAGGCTTCAGACTTTTACTGTCTACCTGATCACCTCTTGGCTGTTGCAATCCTCTGTAAATGTGTCTCTTTTTCTCTTGACGTAAACTGTAGTACTGGCAAACCAGTCAAATCAGAAACTGGGATCATTGTTGATCCATTTATGGTCAGATGAGAATATTTAAATCACCCATGTACATGTATGAATACAAACAATTCTGGATTCTGAATCAATGTGATCTTTCAAAATAAAACTCATCATCATGACATTGGAATTGCTCTATTATAGAATTGATTGACCCAATGAATCAGTTATTTCCAGTCATCTATGTACCAGTACATCCATTTAGAGAAATAGACGACACATAATACACCCACACATTATATTGGAGTAGGAAGGAACACAAAGGTTGAAGTCTATAACCATCTAAACTCTCTAAAACTGACTGTCAATGAAAAGAAAACACAGTACATACATAAATAAACCAAGTGGAAGTCCAGCGCTACAGGGGACAAAGGTAGTGTAGAGGTCACAACACTGTTTCTATGGAGACTGTTGTGGAGGAGCGTTCCATGGTGTCGTAGAATCACAGGCAGGTCTTGTACTGCAGGAGTTTCTCTGCCAGAAGGCTGCTTCCTACTCCTCTACTCTGCACCACACTCAGGTCTAGGTACCTGGGACACAGGGGAGGAGAGTCTGCTAGGGTGGATCTGTCTCAATAATGTCACCTGTCTCAAAACTGTCACCTGTCTCAGTACTGTCACCTGTCTCAGTACTGTCACCTGTCTCAGTACTGTCAACTGTCTCAGTACTGTCACCTGTCTCAATACTGTCACCTGTCTCAGTACTGTCACCTGTCTCAAAACTGTCACCTGTCTCAATACTGTAATCTGTCTCCACACTGTCACCTGTCTCAATACTGTCACCTGTCTCAATACTGTCACCTGTCTCAATACTGTCTCAATACTGTCACCTGTCTCAATACTGTCACCTGTCTCATTACTGTCAGCTTGTCTCAATACTGTCAGCTGTCTCAATACTGTCACCTGTCTCATTACTGTCACCTGTCTCAATACTGTCTCAATACTGTCACCTGTCTCAATACTGTCACCTGTCTCAATACTGTCAGCTGTCTCAATACTGTCACCTGTCTCAATACTGTCACCTGTCTCAATATTGTCACCTGTCTCAATATTGTCATCTGGATCATCTGCACAGACTATATTGAAACTTTGTTCAGGTCACCTCAAGGGGTCAAGGAAATTCTCAAATTTGTTTGACTGAAAATGTTGAAGTCCAAGACTGAAAGAACTCTAATGGCTTCCTCTCCTCCTCATGTCCTCTGCCTCATCTACAGTGACTATATTGATACATGAGAGGTTCTCATACTGGACCTGGAAGATATCCACCAGAACACCAGAGTGTTTATGGTCATCAACATGGCTAAGAAGAAGAAGAAATGCTCCAGATTCCCTTCATGCAGTGTGTTTGGGTAGAAGTTACCTGTAGTTGGACAGGAGAACAGTGCTATCAGTGGCCATAGGACTGAATCACCATAATGCAGACAGAACCCCATCAACCATTCCAACATGAATGTATGTTCCTCTTCAGTTTCTATGGTTACGATGATGCATCTGTTAGTGAAGCCTTTACCTCCAGAGAGTAGGTAGACCAGCTGGATGATGAGGGCTCCCAGGAAATAGCTCCCTCTGTAGGACAGGGGGAGGAAGTGCAGGGAGATGCCTCTGATATGACTGGGTGTCCGATGGAAGGAGATCACAGAGCCTGGAACAGAGAAGAGAGGAAGGCTGGGAAGAGAAAGAAGCATTCATTTGTTTCAAACGTCTCTTGTCTGTCTCTAATACACCAGTAGGGGGCATCCTAACCCTAGCTTCCAGAGGTCAGAATACTATCCTCCATGTTGGCAGTTGGTTCCAACACTCCACATTTTAACTTCATCCCAACTACATATGGTGTCCATTGACATTCTAAATCTCAAACCCAGTTTGTCTCTGTGTACGAACAGTGTAGCAGCAATAGGTGTGTCAGAAATACGTGCTGGCTCTCTGTCACTCACAGGCAGGGGTGACGAGGGCCTCAGCCAGCCCCAGTAGGATGTACTGGGGAGCCAGCTGGAAGCAGGCCATGGAGGACACCTGGAGCACCTTCCCTGACAGGGCCTGCTCCGTCAGAGGATAGCCCTTCCTGTGGACCTCAGACAGGCCCGCTACCAGGACAGACTGGGCTGCACACGCATGACCCAGCACTGAGAGAGGAGAGGAGGGAGGGGACAGGGAGAGAAACAGAGAGAGAGACATTAACATTGACTGCCTCATTGATGTGGATGGTATTTGTGCATGTGTGTGTGTGTGGCTGTGTGTGTGTCTGTGTGTGTGTGTGTGTCTGTGTGTGTGTGTGTGTGTGTGTCTGTCTGTCTGTCTGTGTGTGTGTGTGTGTCTTTCTCTGTGTGTGTTTGTGTGTGTATCTGTGCCGTGTGTGTCTGCTTACTGATGACTCTGGCGGGGGAGAAGGGTGTTTTCTCCATGGACAGGTAGCAGGAGGTGACACACTCCATGAGAGGGGCCAGCAGCAGCAGAGGTAGGATGCTGATGACGTTCATGGCACTGATGGGCAGGAGGAAGCTGTTCAGGTGCAGGTTAGAGTTCATGGTCTGAATGTAGTAACCTGATGGAATCTGTGGGAGAGGTCAGGGTAACAACAGGTTCTAGGACAACTTTATGGAGCATAAATAAACATTATAGATTTGCCAGTTTTACACCCAACGTCTGAAAAATAATGTATTTGGACTTTCCACTGAAAACAAACAATGACCTGAAAATGTTCTAAAAGTCAATGAATGAATGGAACCATTTATTTGTCTCTACAGTTTGAAGGAAGTTTCTAACTAACATTAGCGCTATGAAGTCTATAGTAACTGCTAGCATGCCATAGACTTCCAGTCATTGCTCTAACGCTAGTTGGCATTGGCTCCCAAAACGACCTCTAACTTCCTTCATACAGGATGCAGAGACATTAAAATGGTATCCATGATTTCATCTGACTCTGGGGAAGAAGATAAAGGGCTTCATTGCCTAAATCCCGAAGAATCCCTTTAAATTGAGTTTTTAAGTGATTGCAATTATTAATTTTTGCAATTACATTTACATTGTAATCATTTAGCAGACACTCTTATCCAGAGCGACTTTCAATTAATGCAAAATGTGAATCACAATTTTTTTTTAAATGGTATAGAAAAGTATTTAGTATTTTGAAAAGTTTAGTTCAGCCCAGTGTGATTCAAATGACAACATACTCAGAAGTCATTAAAATACGTATTTCAAATAGATGTAAGAGAAATACTGAACATCTCTGGCTACTACCCACACTTCCTTATCAAAGAAACCACACCCCCTCTACATACAGTGTACACAGTCAAGTAGGAAGCCACTTCCTGTCCTCTGGTGTAGAGTTCCATGAAACAGAAAGTCACCTTTGACACTGAACAGAAAGTAATCTTTGACACTGCCATTGCTTAACCTACGGGAGAGAGCACTAAAATGGCTGACAATCTAGAACTGTTCTGTTGCTCTATCTGTCTGGATCTACTGAAGGATCCGGTGACTACTGCCTGTGGACACAGCTACTGTATGGGCTGTATTAAAGAAAGCTGGGATCAGGATGATCTGAAAGGTGTCTACAGCTGTCCACAGTGCAGACAGACCTTTACCCCAAGGCCTGTTCTGAACAGAAGCACTGTGTTGGCTGAAGTGGTAGACAAACTGAAGAAGACAGGACTCCAGGCTGCTCCCCCTCCTGCTCTGTGCTATGCTGGACCTGGAGATGTGGCGTGTGATTTCTGCACTGGGACCAGAAAGCAGAAAGCCCTCATGTCCTGTCTGGCATGTCTGGCCTCTTGCTGTGAGACTCACCTCCAACCTCACTATGAATTTCCTGGTTTCAAGAAGCACAAGCTGGTCAAAGCCACCGCACAACTACAGGAGAAGATCTGCTCTGATCATGACAAACTGCTGGAGGTTTACTGTCGTATCGATCAGCAGTGTATCTGTTATCTGTGTACAATGGATGAACATAAAGGCCATGATACAGTGTCAGCTGCAGCAGAGAGGACTGAGAAACAGGTAAGACCAGAACTACTTGTTGGTGACTGTCTGATAAACAAATAATTAAAGATACAGTAGGAACTAAGGCTGTTTGAATATGAGATCATTCAAATGAAATCGATCCATGGCAGAACAAATATGAACACAAACCTTGATTATATAGATGTGTTACCCAGATTCTCCAAAGGTATCACCATTGTAATTTGTTATCAAACATCATTATCATTCATTATCAAACACCATTATCATTCGTTATCAAACTCCCAATCAGCTCCCTGTTTTGTGCACTGTTAAAACTATAATCATTCACATAACAACATAATAATATAATTTCACACAAACACTTCCTCAACATATTAATCCCTATCTTCTATGGGCCCTATGTCCCATTACTATACTATTGATCTACTGGACAAATAAAGCTTGATAGCTCATTGAAGAGTGATTCTCCACAGAGGCAGCTGGGGATGAGTCAGCAGAAGGTCCAGCAGAGATTCCAGGAGAGAGAGAAGGAGCTGAAGGAGCTCCAACAGGCTGTGGAGTCTCTCAAGGTGAGTATTGTTGACGATAGGAGACACACAATTTCACTTCTCTCTTCCAGTGAGTGAGTGAGTGAGTGAGTGAGTGAGTGTGTGAGAGAGAGAGAGAGAGACCTCACTGTTGGGAACAGGCTGTCTGGACTCTGTTCAGAGAATAGACTGCTTAATGTAACTGCCGGGATATGAACCAGGTCTACCGCGGGAGAAAGCAACAGCTTGACCGTTACACCAAGAGGACATTCCCTATTGGGCTGAGGGCCGACACTGATTTTGAAATCGCAGGCAGGGTTACTTCATCACATAACCATGAGTAACCATGACTGACTCATGTCCCCTATATATTAACATGGAGCCCTCTCTCTCTCTCAATTCAAATCAATTCAAATGGCTTTATTGGCATGGGAAACATATGTTTACATTGCCAAAGCAAGTGAAATAGATAATAAACAAAAGTGAAATAAACAATCAGAAATGAACAGTAAACATTGCACTCACAAAAGTTTCAAAGGAATAGAGACATTTCAAATGTTATAACTCAAGTGCAAACAGAGTGAGCCATTCGCCAGACTGAGTTCAGGAGGTGAAATGGAAATGAATGAGGGAGAGTTAAGTGACGTAGAAGGTGTGGTGATGAGCTCAGAACCAGAGCCTGGCATCAATGGACATGATATATAAGAATCTGGTGCAGTAGGAGTTACATTTTTGGAGAAAGTGGATCCATTCCTTTTGGCAGATCCATTTGTGGTTTCAGGGTGGGTGGGAAAGGAGTTGGGTGCAGTTGAATCAGTGAAGGTAACCTGTAGTGGACTTGTGATATTTGTTTGTGTTTCTTCTGACCAGAGGGAGTGGGCGCTCCGTGTCACGCAACTTTGGTCAAGATCTGTTTCTTGCTTTGCTCTTAGGAACAGGGCACCATTGAAAGGAGTGATTTCTGGGGTAGCGTTAAGTGTAGAAGTGGAGCAATTCAAGTTGAAGATTCCTGGTGTTTGTGATTCCCGCCATTTGGTGCAACGCAGACCCGGTGGTGAGCGTGGTGAAACAGAGGAGTCACTGTCAGTCCTTTTGAGTTTTGAGTCTTTACCCGACAAAGTCATGGTAGGATATATCAGTTATCCCGTTAGAGTCATAGTGCCGAATCCACTGCGCTCTTTCAGGTTGTAGATCTGTGCCAGCACAGAGGGATAGGCCAACAAGTGATATATGCTTCAGTAAAGTTAGCTTTTAGCGTTCATAGCAATGGTTATCAATTGTACAGCAGAAATGGAACGTAAATCAAAGAAAAAAGATGTTGTGGTGGCAGCTGCAGAGAAGTATTTGGGCATACAAGATTAGACTTCAGAAGAGTTACAGGGTGTGTTGAGTGGTGGTGTCCCGTCCTCCCAGGCCGTTGGCATGGTGCAGGAGCAGATAGGGTCAAAGTAGTGGAATTGGTAGTGGGTATTTAATGAGTGTAGGGTTAGTTGGAAGGGTGTTTTTTTGTATTATTATAATTTCCCCTTTTCCCATTTTGTATCACAAAGTATAATGGATTTATATTATAGTCCAGTTTGGGGCGGTAATGCAACATATTGGATGCCAACCGCCGTTAAACTCCAAAGAAGAAGAACCGTTATATTATGGCTATGTACAGTGTTGTAACGATGTCTCTGTCTCTCTCATTCATTAACTTTCGCGGTAGTTGGTTGTGTGGGTCTCTGGTTATGAATGGGGTGCTGACAGACAATTGTTGATGGATATTTATAGAGCTCTGATCAGGACGACAATTGATTACTGGTGTACAGTTTATGGAACAGAGGTAAAGACTTGCCTTCAGAACCTGGACAGAATCCAGTATATAGCTTTAAGGATATGTATTGGTGCATTTAAATCAACATCTGTATGTGCCTTACTGGTGGAGGCAGGAGAGATGCCTTTGGATATACAGCGTAAAAAATGGTCATTATCTTATTGGGTTGAAAGGCTGTGAGGTTGAGCATCCCACTGCTACTGTTCTAGATGACTGTTGGGAATATACTAGTAGACAAGGCAGTGGTTTTGGTTGGACAGTTGGAAAGCTTGCTGATGAGAGTGGTTTGAGGGAGTTGGAGGTTGGCCCTTCTGTGGTGATAGGGGATGTTCCTCCATGGTTACTCCCAGACGCTGTTGTTGATCTAACCTTGGTAGAGAAAAGGAAAGATTGGTCAGAAGTCAGTGATATAGAGAAACTGGTTGACAATTACATTGGTAGAAGTTTTTATGCTTTTCTACCGCTTTTCACAGACGGATCCAAGGACCCAGATAGTGGGCTCACAGGAGCAGGCGTTTACCTTCCTGAATTTGATGTGCAGATATGTAGAAGACTAACAGATGAACTGTCAGTATACTCAGTTGAACTGTTGGTGATAATAGTTGCCCTCCAGTGGGTGAATTATAGTATGCTCAGATTCTCTGTCTGTATTGAATAGTTTATCATCTGGGAAATCTAATAGGAGTTACCTGCTATTGGAGGTATTAATGTTATTATGGAGAATTGAGAGAATGGGTGTAGTAGTGAGATTCTGCTGGGTCACAGCACATTTGGGTGTGGAAAGGAATGAAATTGTAGACCAGTTAGCTAAAAGAGCTTTGAAACGAGATATAATTGATATTAATGTTCCACTGGGTAGAGGTGAGGCCAAATGTAAGATCAGAGACATTTTGATAGATGTGTGGCAGAAGAGATGGTACTCTGAGCACAAGGGCCGGCATTTATATGAATAGTTTACAGTTTTACAGAAAGGTCGATGGACCAAGATTCAAAGGTCAGATTAGGAAGGAAGAGGTGGTGTTTACTCAATTGCGCTTAGAACATTGTACAATGATCTCGTCATTACATCTGGTTGGCAAGCATGGGAATGATTTGTGTCTGGAAGTTATGGTCGATGAAACGGTGGAACATGTGTTGTTATATTGTTGTAAGTATGTTGAAGAGACGGAAAGATTGAAGTGTAGGGTCATTGAGGTTGGGGGGGTTTGGAAGGGATTTTGGGGATGGGGGAGGGTCTATTTTGAAGTTAGTAGGGCTCTTCTTTATTTTCTCAGAAGTACTGAGTTAGGTAGGAGGATTTAGAAATGTTGGAAACCGTGATTGACCACACACTCCAGCACAGTAGGTGGCGGCATGCACTTTTTAACGTTGGTTTGTGGACCGCCTTTATATCATAGAAGAAGAAGTTGGTTGTGTGAGAGTTTTGTGGTTCGTGAGGAGGGCTACTATTCTTTTTTCTTTTGGTTCTTGCGTATTTTCTGAATTTATTTTCTCATGGTGGAGGGTTTGTTTATTGGTTTCCACTGTTTATCGTTTAGATTTGAGGGGGGAGTAGGGGTAGTTTGTTAGGGCGGCGTGATGGCCTCAACCGAGTGGAGAAGAAACGCTGTCTCTTCGGATGCGTTCCGGAGAACGGTGTGGAGGAAGTTTTGCTCATGGTCGGCGAACAGGTTAGAGCAGAACATCTGCACTCTGCATCCAGAATGAACAAGGCGGTGGTTGTGTTAATGAAAAAGGTTTGTCTTGTTGTGAGTGGGATTTTTGTGAGGGGTGTGTTGGTGCAGATGTCGCCTCTTTCGATAAGAGTTGTGGTGGCTAATCTGCCTCCGTTTATTGCTTACGAACAGACCGCAAGTAATTGGTTAGTTTTGGTAAATTTGCAAGTGGTTTTCGTGTGCTCTCGGCTGGGTGCCAAGCGGAATCCGTTAAACATGTCTCTTTTCGTAGACAAGTGTTTGTTTCTTAACAAACTTCAAGGTTACGCAGGGGAGGGGTGGAACATGGGGTTTGCTAGCACAGATAGTTTTCGGTGTTTCTAGTGTGGGGATCATCAGTTATAGGCTACAAGCAGCAATATGATTGATAGGTAGGACAGGTATTGAACCCCGGCCAAATAATCCCTACTCAGATGCGCTAACCTCAACCCTAGTAAACATGCATTATAAAAACATTCTATATAAAATTATCTCATATTGGGAGTAAATAGCCTCTGAATAGAAAAGAAAAAACACAGCATCTTCCAGCCCACCAATAAATTACATAATGCAACCGTCGCGGTTAGCATATTTACCTCAACATGCCCCTCGCTTGCGAGAGAAGGCAGAGTGCTCGATGCTGGTTGATGATTGCAAAAATATCTGAAGCTGGAGACACTTATCTCCCTCACTAACTTTAAGCATCAGTTGTCAGACCACCTTACCGATCACTGCACCTGTACACAGCCCATCTGAAATTAGCCCGCCCAACTACCTCATCCCTGTATTGTTATTTATTTTGCTCATTTGTACCCCAGTATCTCTATTTGCACATCATCTCTTGCACATCTATCATTCCAGTGTTAATACTAATTGTAATTATTTTGCACTATAGCCTATTTATTGCCTTACCTCCATAACTTGCTACATTTGCACACACTGTATATATATTTATTTCTGTTGTATTTTTGACTTTGTTTTGTTTTTTTATGTAACTCTGTGTTGTTGTTTTTATCGCACTGCTTTGCTGTATCTTGGCCAGGTCGCAGTTGTAAATGAGAACTTGTTCTCAACTGGTTTACCTGGTTAAATAAAGGTGAAATAAAAAATTAAAAAATGAATTTGACAATTAATGTACTAGGAAAATATGTTTTTGTCGACCAGAGGTGACTGAATTAATGTTCAGGCGTATTGATAATCATTATAGTAATGAAGTATAATTTCAAAACATGACCATAAAAACAGGTAATAATAAACATGAATCATCATTATATTACTTCACAGTAATGTGTTTTCAGTCCTTCCTCTTGCATTAGCAGTGTGGAAAGGGACAGTAAAAAGCTCAGGCAGGAGTTTTCCTGTGAGGTGGAGTGGTGGTGTATCCAGGGAGAGAACTAAACTAATCTTCTGAAATGTCATTCATGGTCTTATGCTGCCATCTATTGGAATTATTAAGCAACTGCAGTAGTACTGAATAAAGTGTTTTCCCTTACTAATCCTTACTAAAGTAGTGATTACTCAGAATT
Organism: Coregonus suidteri; assembly: GCA_036851935.1. Classification (NCBI taxonomy): domain Eukaryota; kingdom Metazoa; phylum Chordata; class Actinopteri; order Salmoniformes; family Salmonidae; genus Coregonus; species Coregonus suidteri. The sequence goes on along the minus strand of CM072235.1, from coordinate 43,097,952 downwards.
GCAAAATAAATGGCAGGGGTACCAGGAGGGAGGAGAGTATTTTTTTTAACAATTTAGTCATTTAGCAGATGCTCTTATCCAGAGCGACTTACAGTTAGTGAGTGCATATATTTTCATACTGTCCCCCCATGGGAAACGAACCCACAACCCTGGCGTTGCAAGCGCCATGCTCTACCAACTGAGCTACACGGTAGTAGTAGTAAAGCGGTGGTGGGGAGGGTTGCAGCTGGGCTACATGAGCTGAGGCAGGTTTCTGTAGTAACAGAGGCTTGGTGGGCTCATCCCAGGAAATATTGCCTGTCATTGGGGAAGAGGCTCTGATCAGGGGAGAAGTGCAGGGACTGGGGAGGAGGAGGACGGTACCGTGCCAATGGAGGAGGAGGAAGAGGGGGGAGGTGAGTCTGCGGGAGCGGAGGACAAGGCGTCTCGTTTTCAGACGGCTCATTGGATCCAGAGCTGACAGCCAGTCAGGCTGAGGGCCCAGTATATACGGTGAGATAACTTTCTAGGATCCTGATGGAGACTAAAGGGGAAAAATAAGGTTCTGCTGGAGTCTTATTTGATTGATCCTGGAAGGTTTGGAAGGTCAGTACAACACGTGATGAAGAATGAGGGTTTAGTGTCCTCTCACCCAGGAAGCGGTATAGGCTGAGAAAATGGGTCATGGGTTCTTAAGGGCATGTCTTCAGAATCTGCTTAAATTGATGTTTTTTTCTGGCATGGCGGCTTTATGGGCTTCTCTACTGGTTTCTGATTGTGGTGATTTCCCTCCCACCTCTTATGGAGATTTCACGGTTAGACTTCCTTAACATGAACGGCGGCAAAGACTGGGGGAATATGTAAACCAAAAACATTCAAATGCCATGGCAGAAATCTTAGTGGAGGGGTAGCAAAAGCGGTGTGTAAGGGTAGGTTGTTAGTGTTTAGAGCCCAAATAATGACCTTGTCTTTGCTTTCATGAATGTGTCTGCACCTGGTCCTCTGTAGCTCAGCTGGTAGAGCACGGCGCTTGTAACGCCAGGGTAGTGGGTTCGATCCCCAGGACCACCCATACACAACAACAATTTTTTTTTATATATATATATATGCACGCATGACTGTAAGTCGCTTTGGATAAAAGCTTCTGCAAAATGGCACTTTATATTATATTATAGTACAGGGCTCAGTTCTCTGTTTCACCAGAGGGGTTGGAAAAACAGAGTGGGGAAACCAAGAAAATCCCTTGTTTTACGTTTGTCTGATGGGCGGGTAACTTCTGTTGTGGGGAGATGAGGGAGCCTGATGGGTGGGTAACTTCTGTTGTGGGGGAGATGAGGGAGCCTGATGGGTGGGTAACTTCTGTTGTGGGGAGATGAGGGAGCCTGATGGGTGGGTAACTTCTGTTGTGTGGGAGATGAGGGAGCCTGATGGGTGGGTAACTTCTGTTGTGGGGAGATGAGGGAGCCTGATGGGTGTGTAACTTCTGTTGTGGGGGAGATGAGGGAGCCTGATGGGTGGGTAACTTCTGTTGTGTGGGAGATGAGGGAGCCTGATGGGTGCGTAACTTCTGTTGTGGGGGAGATGAGGGAGCCTGATGGGTGGGTAACTTCTGTTGTGGGGGGAGATGAGGGAGCCTGATGGGTGGGTAACTTCTGTTGTGGGGGAGATGAGGGAGCCTGATGGGTGGGTAACTTCTGTTGTGGGGGAGATGAGGGAGCCTGATGGGTGGGTAACTTCTGTTGTGGGGGAGATGAGGGAGCCTGATGGGTGGGTAACTTCTGTTGTGGGGGAGATGAGGGAGCCTGATTGGTGGGTAACTTCTGTTGTGAGGATATGAGGCTGTGGAGTTGTACTCTGATTTATAGAGGGCAGAACTCTGTGGTCATCTGTAGCTCAATTGGTAGAGCATGCCGCTTGTAATGCCAGGGTAGTGGGTTCGATCCCCGGGACCACCCATATGTAAAAATGTATGCACATGACTGTAAGTCGCTTTGGATAAAAGCGTCTGCTAAATGGCATATTATTATTATTATTATTATTATTATTATCTGGGTTTTCTCAGGTTCTACTCACAGACCTTTCCAAACTCTCTCTGTCACAGATAAATCAAATAGACATTTCCCTGGCCTTTCACAAACTCTCAGCTGCTGTCTCTCAGACGGTCTGCCTGTGGATTTTTATAAAAAGTTCTGGGGAATTATTTTACAGGACGTGTGTTGTGTGAGTGCGTCGGGGTGGGGGAGCTGTCGCTAAGCTGTAGACGGGAGGCTTTGACTCTCCTGCCCAAACAAGTAGATTTGAGCGACTTAAAGAACTGGAGGCCTGTGGCATTGCTCTGTTTGGACTATAAGGTCTTTACCAAGGTCCTCGTTAACAGACTCAAGTCCCACCTGGACTCTATTGTACACAAGGACCAAACGTACTGTGTACCAGGACGCTCAAACACAGACAATCTGTTCATAATCAGGAGAAAGCCTTTGATAGGGTGGACCATGAATATCTGTTCAATGTGTGTTGTTTTTGGTTGTGGGGAGAATTTTGTGGCCTGTGTTCAAATGCTGTACGCTGGGGCTTCATGTATGGTCAAGGTGTGGGGAGGGCTCAGTAGGCCAGTCTGGGTAGGGAGGGGCATTCACCAGGGATGCCCTCTGTCAGGGCAGCTATACACTCTTGTTATTGAGCCCTTTCTGGGCCTGCTACGCAGGAGGCTACAGGGAGTGTGGGAGCCAGGCATAGGGTTGGGGACAGGCATAGCAGTGTCAGCATACGCTGATGACGTCTGTGTTGGTTAGGGATGAGCAGAACCACCAGGCCCTGGAGAATAGTTGGAGGGTGTACGAGGGGGCGTCTTCTGCTTAGGTAAACTGGGGCAAGAGTGAGGCTCTGTTATGTGGGGCATGGAGGGACAGGGCACCTCCGCAGCTTCCAGGGGGGTTGCAATGGGGCTGTGAGTGGCTCAAGATGATTGGGGTGTATCTGGGCTCGGAGGGTTGGGATAGGAAGAACTGGGAAGGAGTGTCACAAGCGGTGGTGTCGAGGCTGACGAAGTGGAGGTGGCTCATCTCCCAAGTGGCATACAGAGGGACGGTGCTGATCATCAACAACTTGGTGGCATCCTCTCTATGGCTTAAATTGGCCATTCTCAACGTCCCCGGTGGTCTGCTTGTGGACCTGCAGCGCAAGTTAGTGAATTTTTTCTGGTCAGGGTGGCAGCGTTCTAACTCAGCAGCACAGAGGCTACTGTACCGTACGGAGGTGGGCTGGAGGGAACCAGCATGTGCTCTGTTGAGGAGGGCTGGTGTTTTGGGGCTGGATCAGCAGCTCTTCATCATGCGGCAGGAGAGACTCAATACAGCAGGGGTCTCTGATTTCTATGCTGCAGTACTGAGGGCTGGAGCAGCCTGAGGAGGGGCCACCACCGTTTCCACCACTGCAAGTGACAGCAGAGACTGGGGACTGGCAGGAGAGTCCGGAGGACTTACTGACTTTTAACACTCTGAGCCTGGGGGAGTTTGAGGAGGTGGGGGGTAAGGTGCTGTACACCCTCAGTGTCAAGGTTAGACACATCAGGAGCTTAGCGGGAGTGAAGGGGCATCAGTGGCAGGGGGTTGTGGGGGCTGAGAGCATGGCAGGTATATAGTGGAGGGTGCTCTATAAGCTCCCAGTGCTGGAAAGGTCAGGGGTCCTCCAGTGGAGGGTATTACATGGAGCCCTGGACACCAATAGCTGGTTGGCTCGGGTTGACCTGGGAGTTGGGGAGGGGTGTCCGTTTTCTGCAATGACAGACTGTCCATCACGTTTTTTCTGTGTTGCCAGGGTAATGCCATTAATGTTGACGCCTTAGGATTGAGTTTGAGTTGTACAAAATGATCAACAGTGTGGAGATGTTTCAGGAGGTATGGGGGCTCAGGGGGGCTGTCTGTACGGCTGGAGAGGAGGGGTTGGATGGACGGTTGGAATGTAGTGCTGGATGGTGTATTGTACTGTGGTGTTGGGTACTGGATAATGTGATTGTATAGAGGTTGTGGTGTCACGCAATGTGTTTTTAGGGGTGGGGGTGTTAGTGTAATGAGGATGGCTCATTAAAGTAAGACAAGTCTCTCTCTCTCTCTCTCTCTTAACAGAGCTCTGCACAGGCAGCAGTGGTGGACAGTGATAAGATCTTTACTGAGCTGATCCGCTCCATTGTGAGAAGGCGCTCTGAGGTGAAGGAGCTGATCAGAGCCCAAGGGAAGGCTCAAGTGAGTCAAGCTGAAGGACTCCTGGAGCAACTGGAGCAGGAGATAGCTAAGCTGAGGAAGAGAAGCACTGAGCTGGAGCAGCTCTCACACACAGAGGATCACATCCATTTCCTCCAGGTAACTCAACTGCCTTGATACATGTGATATGAAATTAAAACTCTCAATCATTTGGTTCTGCTCCCTCTCACTCTCTCTCTCTCTCGCTCTCTCTCCCTCTCTCTCTCTCTCTCTCTCTCTCTCTCTCTCTCTCTCTCTCTCTCTCCAGAGTTATCAGTCTCTCTCCAGTACCAGTGTATCTTCAGACTTACCCAGCATCGTTGTCCGTCCTCTTCAGTACTTTGGAGATGTGAGTAAAGACTGTGTCTGAACTGAGAGAGAAACTAGAAGACATCCTTAAAGGAGAATGGACCAAGATCTCCACTACAGGTCTGTTGAAAATAATAAGAACATCAACTTTAGACCATTGAAAGTTCCCTACTAGTCATATACATGTGGAATATGGTATGATGATAACATTCCCTCTCTCTGTGAATGTGTTTGTGTGTCTGTAGTGAATATAGTGGATGTTGTACTGCCTCCAGAGCCCAAGACCAGAGAACAGTTCTTACAATGTGAGTCTCTTTATTCTGAAGTAACTAACAGTCTCTTTTTACTGACACTCCTAACAATCCCTCTAGAAATATATAGCAATAGTAGATCTAATCAAAGACTGGGTATCTATCTGACTCCTCATATTTCTCTGATTTGATCTCTGCTGTGCTCTAATCAAAGACAGGGTAGATACAGTATCTGACTTAACTTATTGTTCTAACTCCCCTCATTGGTCTCTGCTCTGCTCTTCTCCCAGATTCCTGTCAGCTCACACTGGACCCAAACACAGCAGGCACAGACCTCTCTCTGTCTGAAGGGAACAGAAAGGTGACACGTACAGACCAAGTCCAACCATATCCTGTTCACCCAGACAGATTCACCGACTACAGTATGGTTCTGTGTAGAGAGGGTCTGTCTGGACGCTGTTACTGGGAGGTGGACTGGAGTGGGGGGGGTGTTGTTACAGCAGTCTCATATAAAGACATCAGCAGAACAGGGACAGATGGTGCATTTGGAGAGAATGACAAGTCCTGGAGTTTACAGTGCTGTAGTGGTGGTTATTGGTTCATACACAATAATGTTGAGACTAAAGTATCAGGCCCTCAGTCCTCCAGAGTAGGAGTGTACCTGGATCACAAGGCAGGTACTCTGTCCTTCTACAGTGTCTCTGACACAATGACCCTCCTCCACAGAGTCCAGACCACATTCACTCAGCCCCTCTATCCTGGGTTTTATCTCTATGGTACTGCTGAGCTGGTTAAACTGTAGTAGGGTCCACATAGATACTAGTCATGCTGGTGTAGTCTATAGCTGAGCTGGTTAAACTGTAGTAGGGTCCACATAGATACTAGTCATGCTGGTGTAGTCTATAGCTGAGCTGGTTAAACTGTAGTAGTGTCAATGTAGATACTAGTCATGCTGGTGTAGTCTATAGCTGAGCTGGTTAAACTGTAGTAGGGTCCACATAGATACTAGTCATGCTGGTGTAGTCTATAGCTGAGCTGGTTAAACTGTAGTAGTGTCAATGTAGATACTAGTCATGCTGGTGTAGTCTATAGCTGAGCTGGTTAAACTGTAGTAGAGTCCACATAGATACTAGTCATGCTGGTGTAGTCTATAGCTGAGCTGGTTAAACTGTAGTAGAGTCCACATAGATACTAGTCATGCTGGTGTAGTCTATAGCTGAGCTGGTTAAACTGTAGTAGCGTCCACATAGATACTAGTTATGCTGGTGGTGATGGTCCGCAGATAAAAATGCTGAATTTTTCTGTACAATTATTTTTGTCTGGCTGATTTAATCTTCAGAGTGTAATTAAAACATAATAACGTATTTTTATCAAATGCAGTGTTTTAATTGGCTACATTTACATGAATCATGATGTTTGCTGTTAATGTATGTTGGTTGTCAATCAGAACCATTGAAATATTTTCTCAATTGGTTCTCTGTCTCAATGTCATTTTCCTCAGTATCATGGAACAGGTAGTGTTACTTACTTGCTAATTGAACTATATGGGCCGGTTTCCCGGACACAGATGAAGCCTAGTCCTAGACTAAAAAGTATGTTCAATGGAGATGTCCGGGAAACCGGCCCTAAGTTTGGTATAATTTATTCTCCTATACTGCTCAGTCAAGCAACATTAAACCTGTCCAATAGGTGGTGCTGTTAACCCAACAATAAAAACAGCAGATATCTTGACTTGCCACTCAGTATATCAGTAATGTTCAGAATTGTACTTTAATATCATTAGAGATTGATGGTCTTTTTAATCCACTACCCAGAGTCAGGAACAGATGAAGTTAGGTCTGCTACTGTTCAGTTATTAAATATGATTCATGGTGATGGGAAATAAAAAATACATCTAGTAGTAGTTTTCCTTTGCTATTTATTCCAAGGTCTGTCTTTAACTTGTAAATGGATTGTGTTGAAGCTGGCATGTGGTGTGGATGATAGAATAGAGTGAATAGAGGAGAGAAGAGAGGAGGAGAGGAGAACATAATATAGAAGACAGATAAGATATAGAGAGAATTCATACCCAGGGGAGTTACTGACTCTGGCCCAAATGACACCCTGTTCCCTACGTAGTGCACTAGGCTACTTCTGACCAGATCTAAAGTAGTCTTCTAGATTTTACATGTTTTCTCCCTGTCATTAGAAAATGACAATATGGTAATGACTTTAGTGGTTTCCTCCCCCTTTGTTTTTATTGGTTGTGTGTTATGTGTGTTGTTGTGTTAGGTTTTCCCCCTGTATTCCTAATGGAAAATCCATTAACAATGAATCACAAACAAATTATGTTCCAGTTGTGTTTAGACAACTTCATGGCTGACATCCCCCAGTTCTATTAAGACCCATTGAACTGGGTCACATTCTAAATGGTCACCTGTATTGATAGTCCATACTGGGCCTAACTGGGTTAACCATACTGGAGGGTTTCTTTCTGCACACATATTCCCTCATCTCCAGAACTTTACCTGATGTCCTGTCTCTCTCTCTCTCTCTCTCTCTCTCTCTCTCTCTCTCTCTCTCTCTCTCTCTCTCTCTCTCTCTCTCTCTCTCTCGCTCTCTCTCTCTCTCTGTCTCTCTCTCTCCCCTCAAACCATATAGAAAGCAGACAACCTCAATATGGTTTCATTCCTGTAGTTATCAGGACACATGGGGTGTGTAACTATTATCTCCTTTCTAAGTTTGAACTTGTCCACTTCCCTTCATGGATTTAAAAGGAAATGACTGGTATATGTAAACTCCCTCTACCCCATGCCAACACCAATCCAATGCTGTTCAATTAATTCCATAGCTTAACATGGGAAATGCTCACTGCCTCCCATAAGAGTCATTGAAGCGTTGGATGAGATAGGACCCTGCCTTCACCAGGGGATATTTGTTGGACCCGTCACAACAGGTGAGGAGGGCCTCATCCTCCAGCTGCCCAAAGAAAGCCAGGGACTGCCTTGTGCTCCAGTCTCCAGCAGGGGGCAGAAAAACCCTATAGACCTGAAAGGGAAAGTGAGTAAAAACCTAAGGTGAATTTACATTGATGTTTCCATAGAGACCTGAGTCGTATTCACTAGGCACCAAACTGAAGATAATTAGCTGAAACAGGGAGGGACTAACTGAACCGAGAAAAGTTTTTTGATGGTTGTACTTTTAGGACTTTTCTATTGGTTCCATTACAACAGGCAAACTCAATCAAGCACTGCTTATTAAGTATTCAACATTATTTTAAATAGTATTTGAACGCAGGTCTGTTTCCACATGCAATAAGCCTGTAACATCTTGTATGATCGTATGAGTTAACAGTGTATCAAATGGAAGGGCAAGTCTCACCACTGAGAGGAAAATATCACTGGTCCACCTCTGCATCAGGTCAGCTATGTTGATCAGTACTGTCCCAGGGATGCTGGGAGCAGAGATTAACTCCCCTGACCTGGTACCCACCTATGGAGTTGTCATTTTAATATCAGTTTAACCTCATTACTGCTATAACACACATAAGCCATGTTAATAGAATGAAATGGATCCAGATTCCATTTATTCTACAATAGATTTACTGCCTGTGGAACACTTCTCAAAAGTGGTCTTAAATCAAGATGACTGCAGGTCTCAATCCCAAACGAATGGGGGAACAATTAATCAAATGGTCACTATTTACATTCTTGAACAGCATTGTTGGTTAAGGGTTTGTAAGTAAGCATTTCTACACCTGTTGTATTCGGCGCATGTGACACATTTTAATTACATTTTATTTTATTTTATTTGAAAATGGAAAAATCTAGAAAGATGTCATTTAGAGGTATGGAGAAACAAGATTCACACAACAGAGCTGACCACAACTGGACTGTACTGGCTGGGATATTTTCTTTACACATTGTCCTTTCAAGGATGGTTGCAGAACTTGGCATGACTCAGCTCTGTAGTGTTAGCCAGCCCTGCTTGACTCAGCTCTGTAGTGTTAGCCAGCCCAGTTGGGCCCTGCTTGACTCAGCTCTGTAGTGTTAGCCAGCCCAGTTTGGCCCTGCTTGATTCAACTCTGTAGTGTTAGCCAGCCCAGTTTGGCCCTGCTTGACTCAGCTCTGTAGTGTTAGCCAGCCCAGTTTGGCCCTGCTTGACTCAGCTCTGTAGTGTTAGCCAGCCCAGTTTGGCCCTGCTTGGCTTGACTCAGCTCTGTAGTGTTAGCCAGCCCAGTTTGGCCCTGCTTGGCTTGACTCAGCTCTGTAGTGAGAAACAGGCATCAGTGTGTTGGAGGGGATCAGTCTATTATTGATTGATATTATATTAGCATCATCATCACACTAGCATTAATGTTCACACTCTGGGGCTCATTTGTCCACATTTAAACTGGTCTTGGTCTCCTTACAGGTGAGACACATTTAAACTGGTCTAGGTCTCCTTACAGGTTGGACACATGGGTCTAGAGGTCACACAGGGCAGTCACCAGGGAAGTGAGGGTGTAATTACTGCACACAGGGCAGTCACCAGGGAAGTGAGGGTGTTATTACTGCCCACAGGGCAGTCACCAGGGAAGTGAGGGTGTAATTTACTGCACACAAGGGCAGTCACCAGGGAAGTGAGGGTGTTATTACTGCACACAGGGCAGTCACCAGTGGACAATACAGGATACAGCCAGTTCATAGAGGAGCTGAAGGTGCTTTATGCTCAATACTGGCCAGAGGATTCAGGAGCACTGTATGGAGAAGCAGTGATAGAATCTCTCTGCCAGAGGTTTGGCATTGACAGTCCACGTACGGTCCAACAGGCAGTACAGGGACACTGATAGTAATGATAAAGGAGACTTTCCAGATGGACTTAAAGAGATGTTGATGGAGGTCAGCACCATCCCCATCTCCAGATGGACTTAAAGAGATGTTGATGGTGGTCAGCACCATCCCCATCTCCAGATGGACTTAAAGAGATGTTGATGGAGGTCAGCACCATCCCCATCTCCAGATGGACTTAAAGAGATGTTGATGGTGCTCAGCACCATCCCCATCTCCAGATGGACTTAAAGAGATGTTGATGGAGGTCAGCACCATCCTCATCTCCAGATGGACTTAAAGAGATGTTGATGGTGGTCAGCACCATCCCCATCTCCAGTGCAGAAGGCCAGCAGGGATTTTCTCAAATGAATCTGATTTGCACCTCAACCCGCGCCTCTCTGCATACCTCCACCATATCAGGGCTACTCTATCTGAACCTTGTTGGCCCACCCCTGACCAAATTCAACCCAGTCCCTTATGTGAGGTCATGGATTGCTAAAGGACACAGATGTGTCACAGACACCAGGAGCAAAACAAGAGATAGGGAGGAGAAGACGCACCAGGAAATGGCCGTGTTGTGGGAGGTTCTGGAAAACTTTACAAACTTGTTCTGTACTGTGAAGTTAATCTGAATATGCGCTTCATATTATCAGATAGGCAGGAGGCCTATATACTATAATATGTGTTCTGCTGTAGCATACATTGATTTATTTTATTTGAAGTATATTCTGATATCAAATCAAATGTTTGTCCTACAGTGATGTCTTGAAAAGTATATGAAATGTGAGTATTGTAAGCCCCACCTCTGAGTATATGAAATGTGAGTATTGTAAGCCCCACCGCAGAGTATATGAAATGTGAGTCTTGTAAGCCCCACCTCTGAGTATGTGAAATGTGAGTCTTGTAAGCCCCACCTCTGAGTATATGAAATGTGAGTCTTGTAAGCCCCACCTCTGAGTATGTGTTCATATGCATATGGAGGGTGTTCTGCAGTGACACCTAAAAATGTTGCTGTACATTGATGTCTTGAAAATTAGGCTGTAAGAAATTCAGACTTGTAAGCCCCACAGCTACACTAGAGTATGTGGGTATAGTATATGTTGGTGACGGTGGCTGTGTGAGAAGCACGCCTGTATCTCTCACATAACTAGAATGAGATTCACTTTCTATGATCTCTCTCCCTCTCTGCTCTGATAGACAGGAGCCTGAACTCTCATCTCTCAAGTGTTGCACTTCATCATTTATTTAGACTCTATGCTGTAGGCCACCAAAAATATTTGATAACTTCCAAATATTGTTTTTACAAAAGATAGAGAGAGAGGTAGGCTTTTGGCACGAGTGCATCGGCCATCACCAGTGAGGGAGCTGTGCATCATTGGGTGAGTCAGTGAAACTGGAAAGCATTTTTAGGACTATAATTTCCTCCTTATATTGTAGCCTACAATATGTGTCTCCACACACCTAGGCCTCGGCTATTGATGGATTCAAGACAAGGTCGTTTTTATTGATCTGTGATTCTCAGTTTGTCATTGTAGCCTGCCATTTCCATCATTTGTGTGGTATTAACAAATACTCTACCAAAGTCTCGTCATGTAAAATGACATAGAATTGCATCAAATGCGTTTATAAAAGGCCAACATTTTCTCGGCCATTATGCTACTAAAAATGTCCCCCATGTGTCCAACTTCTGTAAGTGCCTCTACTCTACTGCTCTATGCCACTACGCAAATGTGATGATATGAATGCAATGCTTTATCATAAAGGATATATATATTTTTATGCATTCCAGTACCTCAGATCCCCCAGGTCACCACCCTCTCGTGCTCACTGTTTGTAAAATAAGGTGCAGGACGGCAGATTAATTCCCTTCAGTGATATTACTTGCTGACACGTTTTGGAGAAAGCTTCTTCGTCAAAGCACTATTGTAAACAGGGTTAGAATGTTACAAATACACATTGACATTGAAAGGGAAGCATGATTATAGATTCATATTTTAAATCCTCAGAATTCATACAGTATAGAACACCATCTAGAAGACATAGACATATCATTACATACAGTATAGAACACCATCTAGAAGACATAGACATATCATTACATACAGTATAGAACACCATCTAGAAGACATAGACATATCATTACATACAGTATAGAACACCATCTAGAAGACATAGACATATCATTACATACAGTATAGAACACCATCTAGAAGACATAGACATATCATTACATACAGTATAGAACACCATATAGAAGACATAGACATATCATTACATACAGTATAGAACACCATATAGAAGACATAGACATATCATTACATACAGTATAGAACACCATATAGAAGACATAGACATATCATTACATACAGTATAGAACACCATATAGAAGACATAGACATATCATTACATACAGTATAGAACACCATCTAGAAGACATAGACATATCATTACATACAGTATATCATAGATGACATGTATAAATGCTTCCTTTATATTTCCTGTAACACTTTCCATTACAGTAGCCTTATTACTGGCTAGGGTTACTGCTGCTAGTACAGTGTAAGAATGAGGCATCACAGTACTTTTACACCACTGTACTAACAGGAATAATTACACACCAATAAACACACTGTAATGTAAAGTGTTACATCATTCCCAATGATCAGTCAATACATACGGTATTCATTTCAGCTACAGTACATTGTATCCATTTCAAGTCCCCCCCCCTCCCCCATTGTAGCTAATTATCTATAACACATTGTAGAGTTTTACAACCACGTATTAGTTATTATGGATGGTTATAGTTAGTGTCATAGCACATAAGTTTAAGGCATTACACAATTAATTAAAAGCATTATACATATGTACTTCATAGAAACTGTTACCCTTCATATATTCTAACCACTCTATTTAATTTATTCCATATTAAGGGCCCTAACCTAGGAACACAAATCTTTGTCTCTATTAACATTGTGGACAGTTCTCTCTCTCTCTCTCTCTCAATTCAATTCAATTCAATTTAAGGGCTTTATTGGCATGGGAAACGTATGTTAACATTGTCAAAGCAAGTGAAGTAGATAGTAAACAAAAGTTAAATAAACAATAAATATTAACAGTAAACATTACACTCAGAAGTTCCAAAAGAATAAAGACATTTCAAATGTCATATTATGCATACATGCAGTGTTGTAACAATGTGCAAATAGTTAAAGTACAAATTGGAAAATAAATAAACATAAATATGGGTTTTATTTACAATGGTGTTTGTTCTTCACTGGTTGCCCTTTTCTTGTGGCAACAGGTCACAAATCTTCCTGCTATGATGGCACACTGTGGTTTTTCACCCAGTAGATAAGAGAGTTTATCAAAATTGGGTTTGATTTCAAATTATGTGTGGATCTCTGTAATCTGAGGGACATATGTGTCCCTAATATGGTCATACATTCGGCAGGAGGTTAGGAAGTGCAGCTCAGTTTCCAGCTCTCTCTCTCTCTCTCCCTCTAACCCCACCCCTCTGGCAGAACCAGGAAGCCCCTCCCCCCCACACAAACTCTCTTCTGAGGAAGCAACTGATCTGAGTCTCTGTGTCGTCTGTCTGTGTGACAGTGAACAACCGTCCAAATGGCTCAGCAGGGAGTTCTGCTGGACCAGGACCAGTTCTGTTGTTCTGTCTGTCTGGATCTACTGAAGGAGCCGGTCACTACTGCCTGTGGACACAGTTACTGTAGAAGCTGTATTGAGGGCTGCTGGGATCAGGATGTTCTGACCAACAATTTGTGATTTCAGTTTTGGCACAATGGTAATAAAACATAAATATCAGTCCCCTGGTCCTCCAGAGTAGGAGTGAACCAGGACCACAAGGCAGGTACTCTGTCCTTCTACAGCGTCTCTGACACAATGACCCTCCTCCACAGAGTCCAGACCACATTCACTCAGCCCCTTTATCCTGGGTTTGGGATTGGTACAAAATCATATCTCAATAATTACCAGTAGGTACAGATGATTTCAACCATTTCAGACATATTGATGGAGAGCTTCTGGGTTATTAACAGTCTTCCAGTAGGCCTATGATCTGGTTCAATTCCCCTTTTTTAACGTTATTGTAAAAAAAAAAATAATAATAATAATTAGACATAGCACATTCTTTGTAGCCTGGTCCCAGATCTGTTAGTGGTCTTGCTAAACAGATGGCATGATAGCACATACAGACTGACACTCAGGCTTCAGACTTTTACTGTCTACCTGATCACCTCTTGGCTGTTGCAATCCTCTGTAAATGTGTCTCTTTTTCTCTTGATGTAAACTGTAGTACTGGCAAACCAGTCAAATCAGAAACTGGGATCATTGTTGATCCATTTATGATCAGATGAGAATATTTAAGTCACCCATGTACATGTATGAATCCAAACAATTCAGTATTCTGAATCAATTACTGAATCAATGTGATCTTTCAATATAAAAGTCAAAATCATGACATTGGAATTGCTCTGTTATTGAATTGATTGTCACAATGAATCAGCTATTTCCAGTCATCTATGTAGCAGTATATCCACAGGGGGAGGAAGTGCAGTGAGATGCCTCTGATATGACTGGGTGTCAGGTGGAAGGAGATCACAGAGCCTGGAACAGAGAAGAGAGGAAGGCTGGGAAGAGAAAGAAGCATTGATTTGTTTCAAACGTCTCTTGTCTGTCTCTAATACACCAGTAGGGGGCATCCTAACCCTAGCTTCCAGAGGTCAGAATACTATCCTCCATGTTGGCAGTTGGTTCCAACACTCCACATTTTAACTTCATCCCAACTACATATGGTGTCCATTGACATTCTAAATCTCAAACCCAGTTTGTCTCTGTGTACGAACAGTGTAGCAGCAATAGGTGTGTCAGAAATACGTGCTGGCTCTCTGTCACTCACAGGCAGGGGTGACGAGGGCCTCAGCCAGCCCCAGTAGGATGTACTGGGGAGCCAGCTGGAAGCAGGCCATGGAGGACACCTGGAGCACCTTCCCTGACAGGGCCTGCTCCGTCAGAGGATAGCCCTTCCTGTGGACCTCAGACAGGCCCGCTACCAGGACAGACTGGGCCGCACACGCATGACCCAGCACTGAGAGAGGAGAGGAGGGAGGGGACAGGGAGAGAAACAGAGAGAGAGACATTAACATTGACTGCCTCATTGATGTGGATGGTATTTGTGCATGTGTGTGTGTGTGTGGCTGTGTGTGTGTCTGTGTGTGTGTGTGTCTGTGTGTGTGTGAGTGTGTGTGTCTGTCTGTCTGTCTGTCTGTGTGTGTGTGTGTGTGTGTCTTTCTCTGTGTGTGTTTGTGTGTGTATCTGTGCCGTGTGTGTCTGCTTACTGATGACTCTGGCGGGGGAGAAGGGTGTTTTCTCCATGGACAGGTAGCAGGAGGTGACACACTCCATGAGAGGGGCCAGCAGCAGCAGAGGTAGGATGCTGATGACGTTCATGGCACTGATGGGGCAGGAGGAAGCTGTTCAGGTGGCAGGGTTAGAGTTCATGGTCTGAATGTAGTAACCTGATGGAATCTGTGGGAGAGGTCAGGGTAACAACAGGTTCTAGGACAACTTTATGGAGCATAAATAAACATTATAGATTTGCCAGTTTTACACCCAACGTCTGAAAATAATGTATTTGGACTTTCCACTGAAAACAAACAATGACCTGAAAATGTTCTAAAAGTCAATGAATGAATGGAACCATTTATTTGTCTCTACAGTTTGAAGGAAGTTTCTAACTAACATTAGCGCTATGAAGTCTATAGTAACTGCTAGCATGCCATAGACTTCCAGTCATTGCTCTAACGCTAGTTGGCATTGGCTCCCAAAACGACCTCTAACTTCCTTCATACAGGATGCAGAGACATTAAAATGGTATCCATGATTTCATCTGACTCTGGGGAAGAAGATAAAGGGCTTCATTGCCTAAATCCCCTCATCCCGAGAATCCCCTTTAAATTGAGTTTTTAAGTGATTGCAATTATTAATTTTTGCAATTACATTTACATTGTAATCATTTAGCAGACACTGTTATCCAGAGCGACTTTCAATTATTGCAAAATGTGAATCACAATTTTAAAAAATGGTATAGAAAAGTATTTAGTATTTTGAAATGTTTAGTTCAGCCCAGTGTGATTCAAATGACAAAATACTCAGAAGTAATTAAAATACGTATTTCAAATAGATGTAAGAGAAATACTGAACATCTCTGGCTACTACCCAACACTCTGTCACACAACCCCTCTACATACAGAGTACACAGTCAAGTAGGAAGCCCCTCCCTGTCCTCTGGTGTAGAGTTCCATGAAACACAAAGTAATCTTTGACACTGCCATTGCTTAACCTACGGGAGAGAGAACCAAAATGGCAGAGAATCAGGAACTGTTCTGTTGCTCCATCTGTCTGGATCTACTGAAGGATCCGGTGACTACTGCCTGTGGACACAGCTACTGTATGGGCTGTATTAAAGAAAGCTGGGATCAGGATGATCTGAAAGGTGTCTACAGCTGTCCACAGTGCAGACAGACCTTTACCCCAAGGCCTGTTCTGAACAGAAGCACTGTGTTGGCTGAAGTGGTAGACAAACTGAAGAAGACAGGACTCCAGGCTGCTCCCCCTCCTGCTCTGTGCTATGCTGGACCTGGAGATGTGGCGTGTGATTTCTGCATTGGGACCAGAAAGCAGAAAGCCCTCATGTCCTGTCTGGTGTGTCTGGCCTCTTACTGTGAGACTCACCTCCAACCTCACTATGAATTTCCTGCTTTGAAGAAGCACCAGCTGGTCAAAGCCATCGCACAGCTACAGGATCAGCTTTAACATTGCAGATATATTGGGGCTTCTATCTGTGTAATTGTCTGCATCATTTCCAATCCCCCATATATATGTTTTGTAAATATTATTTTAAATATATTTTCCTTCTTTATTATTTTCCCCTAACCCTACCACCCCTCCTAAACTAATGGACAAACAATACTTAGCCTTCCACTTCCAGCTTATAAATGTACATACTACATACATTTCACAGACACTACATTTTACATTCGTTATCTTTTGTTTGTTTTTAGTCCCCGCCTTCAGCTACCCTCAGCCCCTCCCATCTATCTCTGAAGACCATCCAGTTTGGATTTCTAGCTGCCATACAGTGCATTCGGAAAGTATTCAGACCCTTTAACTGTTTCAACATTTTATTACGTTACAGCCTTATTCTAAAATTGATTAAATAAAACATTTTCCTCATCACTCTACCCACAATACCACATAATGACAAAGCGAAAACAGGTTTTTATTTTTACACACTTATTGAAAATACAAGACAGAAATACCTTATTTACATAAGTATTGAGACTCAAAATTGAGCTCAGGTGTATCCTGTTTCCATTGATCATCCTTGAGATGTTTCTACAACTTGATTGGAGTCCACCTGTGGTAAATTTAATTGATTCGACATGATTTGTAAAGGCACACAGCTGTCTATATAAGGTCCCACAGTTGACAGTGCATGTCAGAGCAAAAACCAAGCCATGAGGGTGAAGGAATTGTCCGTAGAGCCCTGAGACAGGATCGTGTTGAGGCACAGATCTGGGGAAGGGTCCCAAAAAATTTCTGCAACATTGAAGGTCCCCAAGATCACAATGGCCTCCATCATTCTTAAATGGAAGAAGTTTGTAACCACCAAGACTCTTCCTAGAGTTGGCCGCCTGGCCAAACTGAGCATCGGGGGAGAAGGGCCTTGGTCAGAGAAGTGACCAAGAACCCGATGGTAACTCTGACAGAGCTCCAGAGTTCCTCTGTGGAGATGGGAGAAACTTCCAGAAGGACATCCACCTCTGCAGCACTCCACAAATTAGGCCTTTATGGTAGAGTGGCCAGACGGAAGCCACTCCTCAGTAAAAGACACATGACAGCCCGCTTGGAGTTTGCCAAAAGGATCCTAAAGTACTCTCAGACCATGAGAAAGAAGATTCTCTGGTCTGATGAAACCAAGATTGAACTCTTTGGCCTGAATGCCAAGCGTCACGTCTGTAGAAAACATGGCACCATCCCTATGGTGAAGCATGGTGGTGGCAGCATCAGGCTGTGGGGATGTTTTTCAGAGGCACGGACTGGGAGAATAGCCAGGATCGAGGGAAAAATGAACAGAGCAAAGTACAGAGAGATCATTGATGAAAACCTGCTTCAGAGCGCTCAGGATCTCAGACTGGGGCGAAGGTTCAACTTCCAACAAGACAACAACCCTAAGCACACAGCCAAGACGCAGGAGTGGCTTCGGGACAAGTCTCTGAATGTCCTTGAGTGGTCCAGCCAGATCCTGGAGTTGAACCCGATCGACCATCTCTGGAGAGACCTGAAAATAGCTGTGCAGCACTGATAGCAACAACATTCACCGTAGAAAAGTTGGCTGTGTTTACAGACAGACAGACAGAGGTTGTTTACTATGACTGGATGAAGGGATACAGTGTTGAAGGCTTCCTTTAGGTCTCCTGGTCTCTTGGGATTTAATCTGTGAATACAGTGAGATAGTCCTAACCATTCAATCAATGTA
>CM072235.1:43061763-43079331 GCA_036851935.1 Coregonus suidteri | reverse complement strand
ACCCCCAGTGGAACTTTAAATATCAATTATATCTCTTTTTAAACTTTTTTAGCTAACTGGTCTACAATTTCTTTCCTTTTCCCCCCCGTATGTGCTGGGCCCCCGCAGAATTCACACACACCTTTTCTCCAATTTCCATAAAACAATAATACCCCCAATAGCGGCACCCTTTTAGATTTCCCAGATGAAAAAACATCAATACGAAGGAATTGAACATATTAAAATTCAACAGGTTGTACGTCTCCCCCCACGGAGGGAAATATTATCGGCAACAGTTCAACTGAGTATACTACAGTTCATTGTTAGTTTTCACATATTGCACAAAAAATTTCAGGAACGAAACCCCTTGTCCTGTGGCCCCAAATTTCTGGGTCCTTTGGATCGTCTGTGAAAAGCTTTTAAAAAGAAATAAACATTTCCCCCCCAATTTTAATTGACAACCATTTTTCATATATCATGATTTTGACCAATTTTTCCTTTTCTCTCCCAAAGGTTAGATCAACAACGGGGTCTGGGAGTAACCTGGGGAACACCCCCATCACCACGAAGGGCCAACCCTCCAACCCCCTAAACCACTTCAAGCAAGCTTTCCAACTGTCCAAACCAAAACCACTGCCTTGCTACAGACAGGGGGAAAAAAGTATTAGTACCCAACCAATTGTGCAATTTCCCCACTTAAAAAATGAGAGGGGCGAATTTTTCACATAGGTACACGCAACTATAAGACAAAATGGGGAAAAAAACCCAAAAAAAAAATCACTTTGTAGGATTATTATGAATTTTTTGCAAATTATGGTTTTGGGAAAAAAGTATTTGGTCAAAAACAAACAAGCAAGATTTTTGGCTCTCACAGACCCATAACTTTTTTAAGAGGCTCCTCTTCCTCCTTTTACCTGTATAATAGCATGTTTGAATTGTTTATCAGTAAAAAACCTGTCCCCCAACCTCAAACAGTCACACTCCCAAATACCCCAGGGCCCAAGGGCCCAAAAAAACTGCTAAGGACACCGAAAAAAAATTTTGACCGCACCCGGGGGGGAAGACTGAATCTGCAATAGGTAAGCAGTTTGGTTGAAGAAAACAATGTAGGAGCAATATTGGGAAAAGGAAGACATACAAGACCCCTTTAAAATTCCCCCGATCTGGGGCTCCCCCGCAAGATCTCACCCCGGGGGTCAAAAAGACACAAGAACGGCTGAGCAAACATCTCAGAGAACACACGGGGGGGACCTATGAAATGACCTGCAGAGAGCTGGTGACCAAAGTAACAAAGCATACCATCAGTAACACACTACGCAGCCAGTGACTCAGACTCCTGCAGTGCCAACGTGTCCCCCTGTTAGCCAGTACATGTCAGGACCGTCTGAAGTTCGCTAGAGTGCAATTGGATGATCCAGAAGAGGGATGGGAGAATGTCATATGTCAGATGAAACCAAAAATAGAACTTTTTGGTAAAAAAGGACAAGATGCTGATTTGCATCCAAAGAAAACACCATACTACTGTTGAAGCATGGGGTGGAAACATAATGCTTTGGGGCGGTTTTCTGCAAAGGTACGGACGACTGATCCGTGTAAAGGAAAAGAGGTGACATCGGGGCAATGTCAGCTGAGATTTGAGCAGTTGAAAAACCTACCTGCCATCCAGCACGGGCATTGAAAGATGAAACTTGGCTGGGTCTATCATCATGACAATGATCCCAAAACACACCGCATCAGGGCAACGAAGAGTGGCTTCGTAAGAAGCATTTCAAGGTCCTCGGAGTGGCCTAGACGGTCTCCAGATCTCAACCCCATATAAAATCTTAAAGGAGGGAGTTGAAAGTCCGGGTTGCCCCAGCGACACCCCAAAAACATCAATGCTTCTGAGAGGAAGATCTGCATGGAGGGAATGGGCCAAAAAATACCAGCAACCGTGTGTGAAAAACCTTGTGAAGACCTTACAGCACACGTTTTTTGACCTGTGCCCATGCCCAACACAGGGCATATTAACAAAGTATTGAGAAGAAACTTTTGTTATTGACCAAATACTTATTTTCAACCATAATTTGCAAATAAAATTCATTAAAAACCTTTCATGTCGATTTTTCTGAATTTATTTTCATCTTGTCTGTCATAGTAAAACTTGACGTGTAACCTATGATGAAAATACAGGGCCTCTTCTCTCATCTTTTTAAGTGGGAGAACTTGCACAATTGTGGTGACTAAATACTCTTTTTCACCCACTGTAAGTATTTGATACCTAACCAAACCGGGAAGAATTCCGTCTCCTCACAGACCTGTTAGTTTTTCTTTAAGAAAACCCTCCTGTTCTCACTCTACCTGTATTAACTGCACCTGGTTTTTAACTCGTTACCTGTAAAAAGACACCTGTCCACACAAATCAATCAAACAGACTCCCAACCCCTCCACAATGGCCAAGACCCGAGAGCTGTGTAAGGACATCAGGATAAATTGTAGACCTGCCAAGGCTGGGATGGGCTACAGGACAATAGGCAAGCAGCTTGTGAGACGGCAAAAAACTGTTGGCGCAATTATTAGAAATGGAAAGAAGTTCAAGATGATGGTCAATCACCTGGTCTGGGGCTCCATGCAAAATCTCACCTTGTGGGCATAAATGATCATGAGGAAGATGAGGGATCAGCCCAGAACTACACGGCGGACCTGGTCAAAAACCTGAAGAGAGCGGGCCACAGCCCAAAAGAAAAACATTAACACACAAGCGTCATGGTTTAAAAATCCTGAGCGCACGCAAGGTCCCCCGGCCAAGCCAGGCATGTCCGGGCCCCGTCTGAAGTTTCCCAATGCCCATCGGATGATCCAGGGAGGAAGGGGAGAAGTCTGGGGTCGATGAGAAAAAAATAGAGTTTTTTGGTCTAAACCCACCGCCGTTTTTGGAAAAAGAAGAAGGATAGTACAACCCCAAAAAACACCACCCAACGTGAAGCAGGGAGGTGGAAAATCATTTTTTGGGGGACTTTCTGAAAAAGGGAAGGACGAATGCACCGTTTTGGGGAGGGGAAATTTGGGGGGGGCCCCAGTATGCGAGATCTTGGCCAAAAAAACCTCCTTCCTCAGTAAGAGCATTTAAGATGGGCGTGGTGGGTCTCAAGCATGACAACGACCCGAAAAACACAACCAGGGAAATAAAGATTTGGGTCCGTAAGAAGATACAATGTCCTGGGGGGCCTAGCCAGTTTTAGACTGAACCCAAAAGAAAAACTTTTTGGGGAGGCTGAAAGTCCCTATTGCCCAGCGACAGCCCCGAAACCTGAAGGATCTGGAGAAGGTCTGTAGGAGGAGTTGGGCCAAAACCCTGCTGCAGTGTGTGTCAAACTGGTAAAGACCTGAAAGAAACGTATGATCTCTTTAATTTTGCAAAACAAAGGTTTCTGTACCAAATATTAAGTTCTGCTTTTCTGATGTATCCATATAATATGTCCTAATGACAATAAAATGCAAATTAATTCGTAAAAAAAAATCATACAATGTGGTTTCTGGATTGTTGTTTTCAGTTCTCTGTCTCTCACAGGTTGAAGGTGTACCTTTGATAAAAATTACAGACCTCTACATGCTTTGTAAGTAAGGAAAAACCTACAAATTCAGCAGTGTATCAAATACTTGTTTCTCGCCCACTGTATGTGATGGAGGTAGCCCCGACTTTCGACTTCAAATCAGTTGTCGGACCCTCTGGCCAAATAGCGGCATGTCCTCGTTGGTGTAAACGGTCAAAGATGTTGTTTTCCTCTCACCTCAGTAGACCCGTGTTCATATCCCGACAGGTTACATTAAGCAGTATGGGTTTCGGTGTTAAACGATCCATCTACTCTACATCGATGTATCTAATTGATATTCATATGATCCAACTACATCGATCTGTGCTCGGCGAGTTGGCCTTTTGGACAACATATATCGATCGAACAATCGTTTTAAAATTATAATAAATCGATTGTATCGATACTAGGAAATAACCCATTGGATTTAAGCACGTCTCAGACATGGTATATGCAGGGGTGCACATAAGCTGGTAGAAGATCCGCATATCCACCCAGTAAGCTGCGACAAAATCAGGCCATGACTGGGCGGTTAATGCCAACTATGTGTTACTACGCTGCCTTTTGCGTACTTGACCGACTTCTCATCTAACCTTACACATGACATGTTGCTTGTCAACTACTGTCAGGGATGTCGCAAAAGCAACAGACATAAGCAGCTTCTTTTGGCGTTTCGCCTACCTACAAAGAACGCCAAACTGGAGCCAGAGCCGAAGAGAAAAATATTTTTTCGGAAAAGTGGCTCCAAAGATGTGCAGTGGCTTGAAGCTGAACGATGAGCGCACTGAATGTGGGTGCAAGATTTGCAGCTCAAATCCACATCTAGCAGACAAAACAGGTGCATTTTATAAAGGCTCAAAGAATTTTCAACCATCCTTTATTTGGACAACATGAAAAGAGCAAGGAGGCACAACGAATGTGGCGCAAGCCATTGCTAAACGCTAGCTGAGAATAAATGTCCAGTCGCCCTACTTGCCAGATGGCGATGACAAGCTGAATGAAGGAACAGCGGCAAGCTCTGTTTAATATTTTTCTCTTTTTCCATAAAGCTAAACACGCACGTCCCCATGTCTTCCTATTTTGAGGATGTTCCCTTTACTGAATGCTTTTTGATGGATCTGAGGACATCACAAAAACTGAGCAGGAAATAGTTTACATTGTGTCTGTGTCCAGCAACGGAGAGTTTACTTCGGACTTTATTGGACTGATTGAATTGGGTGCTGACCGAACCGCACAGGCCATAACAGACGACTTGTGAGACTTTTCCAGGACACAGGCCTTGGATGACTGGACAACAAATTTGGTCGCTGTGTGCCCAGGACAGGGCTGCTGTCAAACGTAGGTATCTACAACGGCGTTGTGCCAAAAAAACTAACCGGCAACATGCTGCGGTTGGAGACTCCCTTGTGCACATTCTGTGTGCACCGCACACACACTGGAGAATTGCGCGAAATCAGCTGATCGCAACGTTCCTTACTGTGAGACATTTCATCGCTCTGGTGGTCAGAGCTGCTGCAGTTTTATTTACAAAAAGGTGGAGCAAAAAATACTGCTGCACTGAATAAAGCTATGTGAAGAAAATGGATCTCCTTTGTGGAACTGGGTAAGTTTCATAATACCAGATGGTCTGCATGGAGGCATGAAAACACTGTTAAATATCAAGACTATTGCCAGCCATTAAAATGCAACTGTTACCAGGTATTTATTTCAGTCACACTGGTTGAATTTTTGGCTAAAAGGTTTGCTGAATCGATTTCAAGTCACTGAATCGTTTCGGATCGTATCGTTCTAAATGAACCAATATCGTCCTTGAATCGTATCGACAACCACGAATCGTGATACAATCGAATCGTTGTTAAAAACGAATCGTTACAAACAAATCCCCCTATCTTCTCTGAAAGAGGGGAACCCAGAACAGCCTGTTCCCAACAGTGGGGTCAGTGGGATTGGATAGGGGCCCTCTCCCTCTCTCTCTCTCTCTCTCTCTCTGACTGGAGGAGATGTGCAATGGTGTGTCTCCTCTGGTCAACAATACTCACCTTGAGAGACGTCCACAATCCACAAGCCTGTTGGAGCTCCTTCAGGTCCTTCTCTCTCTCCTGGAATCTCTGCTGGACCTTCTGTGCTGACTCATCCCCAGCTGCCTCTGTGGATAATCACTCTTCAATGAGCTATCAAGCTTTATTTGTCCAGTAGATCAATAGTATAGTAATGTGACATAGGGCCCATAGAAGATAGGGATTAAAATGTTGAGGAAGAGTGTGTGAAATTATATTATTAAGTTGTTATGTGAATGATTATAGTTTTAACAGTGCACAAAACAGGGGAGCTGATTGGGTGTTTGATAACGAATGATGATGGTGTTTGACTTTAGAAAATGGTGATACATTTGGAGACTCTGGGTTAACATATCTATATAATCAAGGTTTGTGTTCATATTTATTCTGCTGAGGATCGATTTCATTTGAATTATCTCATATTCAAAACCAGCCTTAGTTCCTACTGTAATTATTATTTGTTTAACAGACAGTCACCCAACAAGTAGTTCTGGTCTTACCCTGTTTCTCAGCCCTCTCTGCTGCAGCTGACACTGTATCATGGCCTTTATGGTTCATCCATTGTACACAGATAACAGATACACTGCTGATCGGGTACGACAGTAAACCTCCAGCAGTTTTGTCATGATCAGAGCAGATCTTCTCCTGTAGTTGGCGGTGGCTTTGACAAGCTTGTGCTTCTTGAAAGCAGGAGATTCATAGTGAGGTTGGAGGTGAATCTCACAGTAAGAGGCCAGACACGCCAGACAGGACATGAGGGCTTTCTGCTTTCTGGTCCCAGTGCAGACATCACACGCCACATCTCCATGTCCAGCATAGCACAGAGCAGGAGGGGGAGCAGCCTGGAGTCCTTTCTTCTTCAGTTTCTCCACCACCACTCAGCCACAACATGTTATTTTTCCTCAGATAGGCCTTGTAGTGAAGGTCTCTCTGCACTGAGGACAGCTATAGACCCCTTTCAGAACATCCTGATCCCAGCAGCCCTCAATACAGCTCCTACAGTAACTGTGTCCACAGGGGATGGTGACCGGCTCCTTCAGTAGATCCAGACAGACAGAACAACAATAACTGGTCCTGGTCCAGCAGAACTCCCTGCTGAGCCATTTGGACGGTTGTTCACTCTCACACAGACAGACGACACAGAGAATCAGATCAGTTTTCGTTTCCTCAGAAGACAGTTTGTTGTGCAGGGGGGGCTGGACTTCCTGGTTCAGCCAGAGGGGTGGGGTTAGAAGGAGGGAGGGAGGGAGGGGTTAGAAGAAGGGAGGAAGAGAGAGAGGAACTGCATGCAACAGGAAGAGGCAGAGACAAATAGTTTTGTTTCTAGGTTAGAGTCTGAAGATACAACTGATACTGGAAGAGAGACTGATAGCTCTGGAGAGAGACTGATAACTCTGGAGAGAGAGAGAGAGAGAGAGAGAGAGAGAGAGAGAGAGAGAGAGAGAGAGAGAGAGAGAGAGAAGAGAGAGAGAAGAGAGAGAGAGAGAGACGAGAGAGGAAGAGATATGAGAGAGAAGAGAGAGAGAGAGAGAGAGAGAGAGAGAGAGAGAGAGAGAGAGAGAGAGAGAGAGAACTGTCCCAATGTTAATAGAGACAAAGATTTGTGTTCCTAGGTTAGGGCCCCTTAATATGGAATAATTAAATAGAGTGGTTAGAATATATAAAGGGTAACAGTTTTCTATGAAAGTACATATGTATAATGCTTTTAATGAATTGTGTAATGCCTTAAACCTATGTGCTATGACCCTAACTAACTATAACCATCCATAATAACTAATACGTGGTTGTAAAAACTGTACAATGTTTTATAGATAATTAGCTACAATGGGGGAGGGGGGACTTGAAATGGATACAATGTACTGTAGGTGAAATGAATAGTGTATGTATTGACTGATCATTGAGAATGATGTAACACCTTACATTATTGTCTTTATTGGTGTATTTGATATTTGGTATTTTATTAGGATCCCCATTAGCTGTTGCAAAAGCAAAGCAGCTACTCTTCCTGGGGTCCACACAAAACATGAAACATGACATAATACAGAACATTAATAGACAAGAACAGCTCAAGGACAGAACTACATACGTCTATGTCTTCTAGATGGTGTTCTATACTGTATGTAATGATATGTCTATGTCTTCTAGATGGTGTTCTATACTGTATGTAATGATATGTCTATGTCTTCTAGATGGTGTTCTATACTGTATGTAATGATATGTCTATGTCTTCTATATGGTGTTCTATACTCTGTATGTAATGATATGGTGTCTATGTCTTCTATATGGTGTTCTATACTGTATGTAATGATATGTCTATGTCTTCTAGATGGTGTTCTATACTGTATGAATTCTGAGGATTTAAAATATGAATCTATAATCATGCTTCCCTTTCAATGTCAATGTGTATTTGTAACATTCTAACCCTGTTTACAATAGTGCTTTGACGAAGAAGCTTTCTCCAAACGTGTCAGCAAGTAATATCACTGAAGGGAATTAAGGAGCCGTGCTGCACCTTATTTTACAAACAGTGAGCACGAGAGGGTGGTGACCTGGGGGATCTGAGGTACTGGAATGCATAAAAAAATATATATCCTTTATAATAAAGCATTGCATTCATATCATCACATTTGCGTAGTGGCATAGAGCAGTAGAGTAGAGGCACTTACAGAAGTTGGACACATGGGGGACATTTTTAATAGCATAATGGTCCAAGAAAAATGTTTGCCTTTTATAAAACGCATTTCATGCAATTCTATGTCATTTTACATGACGAGACTTTGGTAGAGTATTTGTTAATACCACACAAATGATGGAAATGGCAGGCTACACTGACAAACTGAGAATCACAGATCAATAAAAACGACCTTGTCTTGAATCCATCAATAGCCTAGGCCTAGGTGTGTGGAGACACATATTGTAGGCTACAATATGAGGAGGAAATTATAGTCCTAAAAATGCTTTCCAGTTTCACTGACTCACCCAATGATGCACAGCTCCCTCACTGGTGATGGCCGATGCACTCGTGCCAAAAGCCTATCTCTCTCTCTCTCTTTTTGTAAAACAATATTTGGAAGTTGATCAAATATTTGGTTGGCCTCCAGCATAGAGTCTAAATAAATGATTGAAGTGCAACGCTTGAGAGATGAGAGTTCAGGCTCCTGTCTATCAGAGCAGAGAGGGAGAGAGATCATAGAAAGTGAATGTCATTGTCACGACTTCGGCCGATGCTTAGCCAAATCATCCTCCTTGTCGGCAGAGGCAGACGACATAGCTTTGGCGTTCGTCGTCACCTGGCTTACTAACCACTGCTGCCCCCCAATCATCATCACAATTGTCTTGTCTTGTCAATCACACACACCTGGTTCCTATCCCCTAATTAGTCAGTGTATAAGTGTTCCCTCTACCCCCTTGTCCTTGTGGGGGATTGTTAATTGTGAGAGTAGTGTAGCTCGGTGGAGCTACTCATAACATTGTGTTGCCAGGGTAGATTTCCCCCCTGTGCCTATGTATTATTGGATTCCGTTACAGTGTATTTGCCAGGGATGTTAGTTTGCCCTGTGCCTGTTTCGTTGATCGCTATTGGAGCGCATTTGTGTGTCAACGGAAAGAGAATAAACTCTGTATTCGGTGGTTACCCTCCTGCGCCTGACTCCTTCCACCACACTCATCACACAGTCATTCTAGTTATGTGAGAGATACAGGCGTGCTTCTCGGCTTCTCACACAGCCACCGTCACGCGTCGGCCACGCGTTTGTTCTCCAACATATACTATGCCCAACATACTCTAGTGTAGCTGTGGGGCTTACAAGTCTGAATTTCTTACAGCCTAATTTTTCAAGACATCAATGTACAGCAACATTTTTAGGTGTCACTGCAGAACACCCTCCATATGCATATGAACACATACTCAGAGGTGGGGCTTACAAGACTCACATTTCATATACTCAGAGGTGGGGCTTACAATACTCACATTTCATATACTCAGAGGTGGGGCTTACAAGACTCACATTTCATATACTCAGAGGTTGGGCTTACAAGACTCACATTTCATATTCAGCGGTGGGGCTTACAAGACTCACATTTCATATACCTTTTTACAAGACATCACTGTAATGTAGGACAAACATTTGATTTGATATCAGATATACTTCAAATAAAATAAATCAATGTATGCTACAGCAGAACACATATTATAGTTTATAGGCCTCCTGCCTATCTGATAATATGAAGCGCATATTCAGATTAACTTCACAGTACAGAACAAGTTTGTAAAGTTTTTCCAGAACCTTCCACAACACGGCCATTTCCTGGTGTGTCTTCTTCTCCCTCCCTATCTCTTGTTTTGGTATCCTGGTTATCTGTGCGACACATCTGGGTCCTTTAAGCAATCCATGACCTCACATAGGGGACTGGGTTGAATTTGGTCAGGGGTGGGCCAACAAGGTTCAGAAAGAGTAGCCCTGATATGGTGGAGGTATGCAGAGAGGCGCAAAGGTCAGATTAATTTTGAGAAAAATCCCTGCTGGCCTTTCTGCACTGGAGATGGGATGGGTGCTGACCACCACAACATCTCTTTAAGTCCATCTGGAGATGGGGAATGGTTCTGACCTCCATCAACATCTCTTTAAGTCCATCTGCAGATGGGGATGGTGCTCTGACCACCATCAACATCTCTTAAAGTCCATCTGGAAATGTCTCCTTTATCATTACCATCAGTGTCTCTGTAAGTGTGGCATTCTGTAGATGGCCCGTGTAGCTACCCGTACTGGACTGTCAATGCCAAACCCTCTGCAGAGAGAGTATATCACTGTTTCTCCATAACAGTTCTCCTGAAGTCCTCTGGCCAGTGATTGAGCATAAAGCACCGTCAGCTCCTCTATGAACTGGCTGTATCCTGTATTGTCCACCGCCACTTCCTCCTTGAGAGAACCTTCCTGAGCCTCTGGCCATGTTCCTCGACCAAGCTCCTCTAGAAAAACTCCCTCTGATCTGGACTCTGTCGCTGGTGATCTTTGTCCACAGTAATTCAGTTTGACTCCTTGGAAATAGAGTGTCTCCTGAATCCCTCTCTGGCTGAGTTGTTGTGTCGGCCTGGCTGCTCTGGCAGTGGCACTGAAAACCCATCACTCTCCCTGGTGACTGCCCTGTGTGCAGTAATACCACCCTCTCTTCCTTTGGTGACTGCCCTGTGTGCAGTAATAACATCCTCACTTCCCTGGTGACTGCCCTGTTGTGCAGTAATAACACCATCACTTCCCTGGTGACTGCCCTGTGTGCAGTAAAGACACCCTCACTTTCCCTGGTGACTGCCCTGTGTGCAGTAATAACACCATCACTTCCCTGGTGACTGCCCCTGTGTGCAGTAATAACACCATCCTTTGGTTTTCCCTGGTGACTGCCCTGTGTGCAGTAATAACACCCATCACTTCCCTGGTGACTGCCCTGTGTGTGCAGTAATAACACCCTCACTTCCCTGGTGACTGCCCTGTGTGCAGTAATAACACCCTCACTTCCCTGGTGACTGCCCTGTGTGCAGGTAATAACAACATTCACTTCCCTGTGACTGCCCTGTGTGCAGTAAATACCACCCTCACTTCCCTGGTGACTGCCCTGTGTGCAGTAATAACACCCTCACACTTCCCTGGTGACTGCCCTGTGTGCAGTAATAACACCCTCACTTCCCTGGTGACTGCCCTGTGTGCAGTAATAACACCCTCACCTCCCTGGTGACTGCCCCTGTGTGCAGTAATAATTGACCACACTCAGAATCCCTGGTGACTACTGTGGACTGCCCTGTTGTTGAAGTAATATAATAACACCTCACTTCCACACGGTGACTGCCTGTTGCAGTAATAATACACCCTTCACTTTCCCTGGTACTGCCTTGCTGTGCGCAGTACTAACACCGCTCACTTCCCTGGTGACTTGCATTGTTGTCTTTATTTTGGATGCTCGGAAGTCCTGGTGACTGCCTGTGTGATGCACTTCAATGAACTAAGACCTAGATTTGTTACCTGCATGCGTTGATATCCCATGGTGGCAAGGCAAGGGAAGGGCCACTATAGCTCTGACCGGTCCACGCCGTCGCGGGAGGCATCCTCTGATGATCTGCCCTTGGGTCCGCAATAGTTTAATGACCACTTCCCTGTTGTATGAGACCAAATACAGTTTAAAAACAGATCTCTCCACCTTGCGTATCTGTTGGACCTAACCTTGCCTTCGTAATAGTTGTTGAACGTGTAATCAGACATAAGACCTAGTTTGAATTTCTCTAACCCATGGGAGGAGACCTAGACCAGTTTAAATGTGTCTAAGATCATATAGCTGTGATGGTCCTAGCCATTTACCTTGCATCTTACCTGCTGGTGTTGATCAAGGGTTTCTCTGAATCAGAATGGTATATTCACATTCTTTGCCGCTTGGTATTGGGCATGTTCAAAAACCCATTACAGTGAAATGGCTTGCTTTGTGCTTTTTGTACGTCACATGCAGGAACAGTTTTAAACATTCCAAGTGAAGATTAAACAATTATAAAGCCTCCAGTGTTGGAGAAAAACAAGCTCCAGAAGTATAATGCCATGTTGACAGTGACGTGGTAGCTTTGAATATTGTTGACAGTCAAAGGTTATAAGTTTGCTTGGTCTGAACTGAGCCTGCTATATTGCCGGCTCCGTTTGCACCCGTGCTCCGTGCACTTCGTCGGTTGATGGAACATTATGTAGAAATAAGAGAGCATGGTCTGAAATCAATGGGGGAAGGATTAGGATGACTTGCCACAGAAAGGATCAGCAGCGCTTTTAACATGATGGTTTTTCTGGGAGGGCTGGAGAAATAACCAGGGTAGCGGCAACTTTGATGTAAACAGTCTGATTCGCTTTTTTAAATGTTTTACAGTGTCAACACGTTGGACCTAGACTTGTACTATATAATGGCTTGCCGTGAGGTACGCAGGAGCGGGGCAAATAGGTGCCTGGAACAAATGAGGTCAAATCTGAGAGGTGCCAGATCCGCCTGGTCCAAATTAAGCACGGAAACCCAGTTCTGGAAGCATCTGACGTTGGTGGTTTTCTGGGCCGAACTATACCTACGAGAGATGAGACACAGGGGACTGATTGGAACAGAACCAGTCTTGAGCCATACCAGGCTTGAACTCAAACCAGTCAGGATTGCTCTCGATGGTGCATGTGCTGGTATAACCTTTAAGGAGGATCTGAGGACCCAATCCAAATCTTTTTAGTCCTCCTGGGGGGAGACCTAGGCCCAGTTTAAATGTGGCAAATGAGCACCAGACTTGTGAACTTTCGTTGGTAGTGTGTGATTGACCATGTAGTACAGCACTAGTGTGGTGAGTTTCAGAGTTGGTAAGTAAATTCCTCATAGGGGATGGTCATTCTAGTATCCAGAGTCCCCCCCCCCCCTGTGGATCTTCATCACATGGGGGGATTCATGATCTCAGTCCTCTTTGCAGTCAATAAATAGTCCCAATCCATCTAGCTTTGTCGCTTTTATCCAAAGCGAATGACATCATGAGAGTGTACATTGTCCGGTGCACCACAACGGCCCGGGGATCTGACCTCCTACTTGGGCTTCGTCGAATAAAAAGCGGCTGGACTCTACCACTCTGAAAAACAGAGAATCACATACTCAACAATCGTTGACTCGTTGATCAGGCCTACCACTTGCATGTCAAACAAGATATATGAACTCTAATGAGTGTGTCCAAGAGTCAGTGATTCTGGCCATGCCTCTCTTGATCAGAATGATCCCCTCCAGTACACTGATGCCTGTTTCTCACACGTAGAGCACGATTCAAGCCCAAGCGAGGCCCCGTGTTGGGCTGGCTCAACAACTACAGATGTGTGAGTTAACTAAGGCCTTACGCAACTGGGGCGGCCGTACAGAGAAGAGTCAGATCCAGGGCAGACTGGGCTGGTGTTAGTCCCGACAGACTTAGCTTATGCATGAGCTTACTGGGCTGGCTCAAAACTACAGAGGCTGAGTCAACAGCAGTTGCCCAAACTCCTTACTAAGCTTTAAGGGACCTAGACCAGTTAAAGCAGTGTCCAACCTGTGGAGACCGGCTAACAGTTTAGAGCTGAGTCTACCAGGGGCCAAACGGACCAAGACCTATTTTACAGAGCTGAGTCAACCTATGCAGAGACCACAACCAACTTTAAATGGCTAACACTACAGAGGCTGAGACCCAGCAGTGTGAACATTTTGGGGGGGGCTAGTGTGCCCTGACGCTTTATGCTGAGTCAAGTACAGCCATAGTGGGCTGGCTGACACTACAGAGTTGAGTCAAGGCAGGGCCTCATAGGGGCTGGTTTCCATTATATGGAGTAGTCAGTGATCTCATGACCATTGTGGCATGTTTGAGATCAAATCCTTGCAGTCAACTGCCAGACTCACTAATCTACACATCCACTTGCATCTCAAAAAAAAAAATATTTTGACTTCAGCTAAGTGGGGCCGATCAGTGATTCTGTGACTCTCACTGACAGAACTGAATCCCCTCCACACACTGCCCAACCTGTTTTATTCTAACACTATAGAGCTGAGTCAAGAGCCAATCAGGGGGCCAAACTTGGGCTGGCTAACACCTACAGAGCTGAGTAAAAGCCAAGCAGGGCCAACACTGGGCTGGCAACACTACAGAAGCTGAGGTCAAGCAGGGCCAAACTGGGCTGGCTTACACTACAGAGCTGAGTCAAGGCAGGGCCAAACGGCTGAATAACCACTACAGAGCTGAGCCACAGCAGGGCCAAACTGGGCTGGCTAACACTACAGAGCTGAGTCAAGCAGGCCAAACTGGGCTGGTTAACACTACAGAGCTGACGTCAAGCGGTGGGCCAATACTGGGCTGGCAACACTACATGAGCTGAGTCAAAGCAGGGCCAAACTTGGCTGGCTAACACTTACAGAGTGTGTCAGCAGGGCCAAACTGGGCTGGCTAAGAACACAGAGCTGAAGTCAAGCAACCCCCAAAACGGGCCCCTGGCAAACACAAACAGGGCTGATAACCCCCAAGCGGGGCCCAAACTGGGCTGGCTAACACTAACAGAGTTTTGAAAAAGAACCCGGGCCAAACTGGGCTGGCCCCCAAAACACTACAGAGCTGAGTCAAGCAGGGAAAAACCCTGGGCGGGCCCCTAAACACTACAGAGTGAGTCAAGCCAAGAAAAAAAGGGCCCCAAACTGGGCTGGCTAACCACTACAGAGTTTGAGTCAAGCAGGGCCAAACGGGCCCCCTGGCCCTAACACTACAGGCTGATTTTAAAAGGGGGGGCCCCAAACCCTGGGCTGGCTAACACTCCCCCAGAGCTGAGCAAGCCAAACAGGGGCCAAACTGGGCTGGTTTAACCCATTACAGAGCTGATTTCAAGAGGGCCAAACGGGCCCCTTGGCCCCTAACACTACGGGACCCCTGAAGTCAAGTAAACCCGGGGGCCAAACTGGGGGGGGCCCAAAACACTACAGAGCTGACCCAAGCCAAGCAGGGCCAAACTGGGGGGCCCTAAACTCCCCAGAGTTGAGTCAACCCAACCGGGCCAAAACGGGCTGGCAAACCCCTACAGAGCTGAGTAAAGGGGCCAAAGCGGGGCCCAAACTGGGCTGGCAAACCGTTTCCCAAAGCTAAATTTCCAAACCCGGGTCCCCAAAACTGGGCTGGCCCAAACACTACGGGAGCGGAGTAAAGTCAAGCAGACCCCCAAAACGGGGTTTGGCTCCACTACAGAGCTGAGCCCAACCCAAGCGGGGCCCAAATTTGGGCTGGTAACACTACAGAGCTGAGTAAAAACAGCCCCAAACTGGGCTGGTTTAAAAAATAAAAAGCTGGAGTAAAGCCAAGTTTGGCCCCCATCCCTTGGGAAAGGAAAAATTGTAAAGAAAATATCCCACCAGTCCATTCCATTTTGTGGTCACCCTCTGTTGTGTGAATCTTGGGTTCCCATACCTTTTTAAATGCCATCTTTTAAAGTTTGGTCCCCATTTTAAAATAAAATAAAATAAATGTAATTCCCTTTGCAAAATTCGCCCGAATACAACAGGGTGACCTTCCCGTGAAAGTTTAATTACAAACCCTTTAAAACCAAACAATGCTTTTAAAGAAATATTTTTTTTAAAAGAAAATATTTACAAATAAACGAAATTTAAAAAAAATAAAATAAAAAAGTTAACACAATAAAAAACTAACAAAAAATAAGGCTAAAATACAGGGGGTCATTCTAGAGGTGGAGTACCCCTCTCCCGGCCCAATGTTTGGGGTTTAAAAAGGTTAGTTGAGGTCATTTGAAAAAGTGACAAAATGGCATAAAAAAACAGCAATTAGCAGCGGGGGGGGGGGGGGGGTGGGGGGGGGGGGGGGGGGGGGGGGGGGGGTTAAATGTAAAAAAAGTCGGGTTTGGTGGCCTTTTCATTAATTCTTCCCCCATTCGTTGGGTTTGAGCCCTGCAGTCACCTTGTTTTTTAAACCATTTTTGAGAAGTGTTTCCACAGGCAAAAAATTTTTGGGAGAAAAAATGGAACCTGGATCCATTTCATTTATTAAAACCGGGGCCCCTTGTGTGGTTATAGCAGTAATGGGGTTAAACTATTTTAAAATGACAAAAAATCCCCAATAGGGGTGGGTTTACCGGGTCAGGGGATTTTCACCCTCTGCTCCCAGCACCCCTTGGGACAGAAATAATAAAATACCCGGCCCTGATGCAGAAGGTGGAACTGATTTTTCCCCCCTTCAATGGTGAGACTTCCCCTTTCCCCCTTTGATACACTTTTAATCCTAAACCCTTTACAAGGATGTTACGGCCCTTATTCCCCATGGGGAAACGATTGCGTTCAATTATATTTAAAATAATGTTGAATATTTAAATTTAAGCCAATTGCTTGATTGATTTTTCCCTTTTTTGAAATTTTGGAACCAATAGAAAACCCCCAAAAAAAGTAAAAAACATAAAAAATTTTTCTCGTTCATTTTAGCCCCCTCCCTGTTTCAGCTAATTATTTTTCCAGTTTTGTGCCTAGTAAAATACGACCAGGTTCTATGGAAAACAAATGAAAATTCACCTTTGGGTTTTTTAATCCTCATTTTTCCCCTTTTTCAGGTCTAAAAAGGGTTTTGCTCCCCCCCTGCTAGCGACTGGGGGCAAAAGGGCAGTCCCTGGCCCTTTCTTTTTTGGGGGCCAGCGGGAAAGGATGAGGGCCCCTCCTCACCTGTTGGGGACCGGGCCCCCAAAAAATTTACCCCCGGGGGGTTTAAAGGGAAAGGGGCCCTTTTATCTAATCCAACCTTCAATGCCTTTATGGGGGGCCCAGTGAGCTTCCCCCATTTTAAAGCTAGGGAATTTAATTGGGGGGGTACGGATGGTGTTGGAAATGGGGTAGAGGGATTTTAAAATTTTCCCAACCCTTTCCCTTTTTTAAAACCCCATGAAGGAGTGGAAAAAGTTCACATTAAGAAAGGGAGGATAAAAAGTTCCCCCACCCCCATGTGTTGAATAAACTACGGGAAATGGAACCAAATTGGGGTTAGTTTTTCCCTTTCTAAAATTCCCCTTTTATGGGAACGAGAGAGAGAGGGGCCTAGAGAGAGGAAAGGCAGAAAAGGAGAAAAGAGGAGGGAAAAGAGGGAAAAGAGAGAAAAGGGAAGAGGGGCCAGGAAAAAGAGAAGAGAGCGAAGGAAGAGAGAAAAGAGAGAGAGAGGGGAGAGGCAGAGAGAGAGAGAGAGAGAGAGAAAAAGGAAAAAGGGGAGAGGAAGAAAAGAAGACAGAAGAGAGACGGAGACCCCGAGCAGAGACAGAGACAGAGAGGGGAGAGAGAGAGAAGGAAGAAAAAAGAGAGAAGGAAAAGAGGGGGGGGGAAGAGAGAGGAGGAAAGAGAGAGAACAAAAACTTTAAATTGTACAAAGCCCCTGGAGAAAATTTTT
Organism: Coregonus suidteri; assembly: GCA_036851935.1. Classification (NCBI taxonomy): domain Eukaryota; kingdom Metazoa; phylum Chordata; class Actinopteri; order Salmoniformes; family Salmonidae; genus Coregonus; species Coregonus suidteri. Next base: position 43,061,797 of record CM072235.1, on the reverse strand, counting down.
ATTTGAAGAAGAAACCCCTGGGGAACATGGAAAC
>CM072235.1:43029908-43061263 GCA_036851935.1 Coregonus suidteri | reverse complement strand
TTCACAAACGCCTTTGATGGTTCTGTGTAGAGAGGGTCTGTCTGGACGCTGTTACTGGGAGGTGGAGTGGAGTGGGGACTGGGTTTTTACAGCAGTCTCATATAAAGACACATCAGCAGAACAGAGAAGATGGTGGATTTGGAGAGAATGACAAGTCCTGTGTTATGATTTAACTGGATAAGAACCCAAATGCAGACAAGTACACCAAGCCAGAGAAGTTTTAACAGGTTTATTTACAATGTTCAAAGTCCAGGTTTCCAAATATAGGGGAAGAGCAAGTCCAGGTTACAGGGAGGGTAACAGATCCAGATCAGGGCAGGTGTGGTACCGTAATGTCCTAGTGTCCGTGGTGAGTCACAAAAGAGAGGTCCGGTAGTGGAGAGCAGGATGGTGGTGGCAGGAGTGAAGCGGAGGCAGGAGTCAGGTTCCAAATATATGGTCGTCTTTACTATGATCTGACGATGAGTGGTAAGTTTGACCGGGTCTTAAAGGCTGAGGTGATTATGGTGAATGAGCTGCAGCTGGAAACCCTGACTCCCGCACACCAGACTTCACTCCTGCAATCAAGGACAGACAGAGGGGAGGGAGAGAGCAGAGAGAGCTACCTAGCAGCAGTAGGCCTAACAGTACCCCCCCCTCTACGGACGCCACCTGGCGGCCGAAGGGGTTTATCGGGATGTAACCTATGAAAACTCTCGGACCAGAGCAGGATCCACAATGAAGCTCCTGGGCACCCAGGAACGTTCCTCAGGACCATAACCCTCCCAATCCACCAGGTACTGGAAACCACGACCTCGGCGGCGAACATCCAGAAGTCGCCGGACAGTGTAGACCGGACCCCCACCCCACGATCCTGGGGCGGAGGAGGGGGACGAGAGGGCGGGCACAGAGGGCTAACCGACACAGGCTTAATCTGGGAAACATGAAAGGTGGAATGAACCCGTAGGGAGGCAGGAAGCTGTAGCTTAACCGCGCAGGGGTTAACAATAGACAGTATCTTGAACGGTCCTATAAAATGAGGCGCCATCTTCTTAGACTCCACCTTCAATGGAAGGTCCCGTGACTTCAGCCATACCTCTTGACCAGGAGAGTAACCGGGAGCCTGGGACCGGTGACGGTTGGCTTGCCTCTGCATGTACGCCGAAGCTCGGGACAGAGCTACCCTGGCCTTCCTCCAGACCTTGAAGCAGCGGCACATGTGGGACTGCACCGAGGGTACCGCCAGTTCCCTCTCTTGGGAAGGGAACAGGGGAGGTTGATAACCCAGAGCACACAGAAAAGGAGACAAACCAGAGGAAGCGTTAGTCAAGGTGTTATGAGCATATTCCACCCAGGGGAGCATGGAGCTCCATGACCCAGGGTTAGACCCAGTGACACAGCGAAGAGCGGTCTCCATCTCCTGGTTCGCTCTCTTGGCTTGCCCGTTGGTCTGGGGGTGATATCCAGAGGACAGGCTGGATGTAATGCCCAAAGCTTTACAGAAAGCTTTCCACACCTGGGAGACAAAAATGGGGACCCCTGTCAGAGACAATATCCGTGGGTAGACCATGAGAGCGGAACACATGTTCAACCAAAATATCAGCCGTCTCTCTGGCAGTGGGCAGTTTAGGTAGGGCCAAAAAATGAGCGAACTTAGAAAAACGATCAATCACCGTAAGAATGACAGTCTTTCCAGACGAGGGGGAAGTCCAGTGACAAAATCCATAGCGATATGCGACACCAGGGCCGGCTGGGTATAGGTAGAGGTCGTAGATGACCAGCGCTGGCCTGGGTGGAGTTTTTACTTCGTGCACATACCGTACAAGCAGCAATGAAGGCTCGAGTGTCCGCCTCCATCGTGGCCCACCAGAACTTCCGTCGCACAAAAGTCAAGGGTCCGCGAAACTCCAGGGTGACAGGTAAGGGGAGACGAGTGAGCCCACTGAAGTACCTGGGAGCGAGCAGACTCAGGGACAAACATCCGGTTAGGAGGACCCCTCCCAGGGTCCAGCTTGATGATGTTGAGCCTGTCTAACAATCCCCTCGATGTCACATGTGATGACCGCAATACTGCAGGTAGGAGGCAAAATGGGTTCAGGGTTACTACCAGTATCAACAGCCGAATGAACACGAGACAGGGCGTCAGGCTTGACGTTGCGTGACCAGGGACGGTAAGACAGAGAAAAATGTAATCTCCCAAAAAATAGTGCCCACCTGGCTTGACGGGGGTTGAGCTGCTTCGCTGACTGGAGGTAAGCCAGATTCTTATGATCCGTCCAAACGATGAAGGGTAGTTCCGCCCCCTCCAACCAATGTCGCCACTCCTCGAGAGCCAGCTTAACGGCGAGCAGTTCACGATTGCCAACATCATAATTCCTCTCTGCCTGAGAAAGTTTCTTGAGAGAAAAGCACAGGGATGCAGTTTGTTATCTTCAGGAGAACGTTGTGTGACAACACCGCACCTACCCCAGTGTCGGATGCATCCACCTCCACGACAAACTGGCGGTCGGGGTCGGCTGCATCAGTATGGGGAGCTGAGGCGAAGCGATGTTTCAGTTCTTCGAAACGCTGATTCGGCCCCTTCATTCCAAGCGAACGGTCGTGAGATGGAGGTGAGAGCGGTGAGTGGCGCCGCAATGCGGCTGTAGTCCTTGATGAACCTCCTATAGAAGTTCGCAAACCCCAGGAATCGTTGAAGTTGTTTGCGGGTAGAGGGAGCTGGCCAGTCCGTGACAGTAGAGATCTTAGCTGGGTCCATCCGCAACTCCCCCTGAGCTATGATGTAACCCAAAAAAGAGGTCTCAGACACATGAAATTCACATTTCTCCATCTTTACAAACAGTTTGTTCTCCAACAACCTTTGCAACACCTGGCGCACATGCAGTTCATGTTCCTGGGAGGACTCTGAGAAAATCAAGATATCATCCAGATAGACAAAAACAAACCGATTCAACATGTCCCGAAGGACATCATTGACTAGTGCCTGAAAAAACAGCAGGGGCATTGGACAACCCAAAAAGGCATAACCAGATACCCAAAATGTCCCAAGGGTGTGTTGAAGGCAGTCTTCCATTCATCACCCTTACGAATGCGCACCAGGTGATACGCATTTCGTAGATCCAGTTTCGTAAAGATGGTAGCACCATGAAGGAGGGGAAAAGCAGAATTAATCAAAGGCAGAGCATACTTGTTCTTAATGGTGATGTTGTTAAGTCCACGGTAATCAATACAGGGTCTGAGGGTCTTATCCTTCTTAGCAACAAAAAAGAATCCCGCTCCTACAGGTGACGAGGAAGGACGCATAATACCTGCCGCCAAGGAGTTCCGAATGTAGTTCTCCATAGCCTCCGTCTCCGGCCGGGAGAGATTGTACAGGCGACTGCTGGGGAGCGGGGCTCCTGGCTGGAGGTCAATGGCGCAGTCGTAAGGCCGGTGAGGAGGAAGAGAAGTAGCTCTGTGTTTGCAAAAAACGGATGCCAGGTCATGATACACGTCAGGAACTGCAGAAAGATCCATGGACTCCAGTGGAGGTTGAGGCACAGTACTGGCAGGAGTCTGAGCAGAACACAAACAATTCACATGACAAAATGTGCTCCATGAAACAATGCTACCTGTCACCCAATCAATGTGTGTATTGTGTCTTATGAGCCAGGGGATACCAAGGACCAGGGGGGTCTGTGGGCAGTCGATAATATGGAATTGAATGTTCTCCTGATGATTTCCCGACACTCTAAGACAAACAGGAACAGTCTGATGGGTAATACGGGTCAACAATTGTCCATTTAGACCCTTAGCCTGCAGCGGACAGTCCATAGGAACAGTCTCCAAATCCATTTGTTGAGCCCACTCTCTATCCAAAAAGCTTTCGTCGGCACCAGAGTCAATCAGCGCACTAACAGAGAAATTCTGGGACTGCCACTGGAGGGATGCCTGGAGCAGAATGCGGGGAGAAGAGGAAGAATCCGCTGCTCGGCTCACCAAAACTTCTCCATTAATGATGAGCCGGCCTTTTTCCCGGACGAACTGGGCAGGAAGGAACGAAATGACCAGCTTCTCCACAATACAGGCAGACCCGAGCCTGAATACGACGTGCACGCTCCTCTGAGGACAACCGTGCACGACCCACCTCCATGGCTTCGGGTTCAGTGCTCCTCGTATCGACTCGGGAAGACACGGCTTTCTCCGTAGGGAAGATGCAGGGAGGAGTTTGTTGATGACAGACAGGTTGCTTGGAACTAACCACTCCTCTCCCGGCGGCGCTCCCGAATCCGATTATCCAACCTGATAGTGAGTGAAATAAGATTATCCAGCGTAGGCGATTCATCATATGACACCAATTCATCTTTTAAAGTCTCAGACAAAGCATTGATGAACACTCCTTGTAATGCCTCGTCATTCCAACCACTCACTGCTGCTAAAGTCCGAAACTCCACTGCCATCTCCGCCACACTACGAGCCCCCTGCCGAAGAGAAAACAACCGTTTTCGCAGCCTCCTTGCCTCGTACGGGGTGGTCAAAAACCTTCCTCATCTCCGTGGTGAAGGAACGTAAGCGTTGCAAATGTCCGACTGACTCTCCCAGACCGCGGATCCCCAGGCACGAGCGGAACCGCTAGTAGAGTTGATAAGGTAGGCAATACGGGCTCTTTCTGAGGCGTAGGTGAGGGGCTGTTGTTCAAACACTAACGAGCATTGAGTCAAAAAAATCGCCACAGGTTCCCATGTTCCCGTCATAGCGCTCTGGAGCAGGAACAAAAGGCTCTCTGATCTGGGCTGAAGGGGTAGTAAGGGCAGACACTTGATTGGAGAGTAATTGAACCTGATTAAGCAGCACCTGACTGTCCTCAGCAATCGTCTTAAACAGGGTATCATGTTGGCCAAGTAAAATGCCCTGATTGGCTATGGCAGTCCAAATTTGAGTGCACTCTGGGGTGGTATCCGAGCTACTGTCTGCTGGGTTCATGATGGTCAGATCATAATGTTATGATTTAACTGGATAAGAACCCAAATGCAGACAAGTACACCAAGCCAGAGAAGTTTTAACAGGTTTATTTACAATGTTCAAAGTCCAGGTTTCCAAATATAGGGGAAGAGCAAGTCCAGGTTACAGGGAGGGTAACAGATCCAGATCAGGGCAGGTGTGGTACCGTAATGTCCTAGTGTCCGTGGTGAGTCCAAAAGAGAGGTCCGGTAGTGGAGAGCAGGATGGTGGTGGCAGGAGTGAAGCGGAGGCAGGAGTCAGGTTCCAAATATATGGTCGTCTTTACTATGATCTGACGATGAGTGGTAAGTTTGACCGGGTCTTAAAGGCTGAGGTGATTATGGTGAATGAGCTGCAGCTGGAACCCTGACTCCCGCACACCAGACTTCACTCCTGCAATCAAGGACAGACAGAGGGGAGGGAGAGAGCAGAGAGAGCTACCTAGCAGCAGTAGGCCTAACAGTCCTGGTGTTTAGTGTGCTCTAGTGGTGGTTATTGTTTCATACACAATAATGTTAAGACTAAAGTATCAGGCCCTCAGTCCTCCAGAGTAGGAGTGTACCTGGATCACAAGGCAGGTACTCTGTCCTTCTACAGCGTCTTTGATACAATGACCCTCCTCCACAGAGTCCAGACCACATTCACTCAGCCCCTCTATCCTGGGGTTTGGCTCTCTGGTACTGCTGAGCTGATTAAACTGTAGAAGGGTCCACATAGATACTAGTCATGCTGGTGTAGTCTATAGCTGAGCTGGTTAAACTGTAGTAGGGTCCACATAGATACTAGTCATGCTGGTGCAGTCTATAGCTGAGCTGGTTAAACTGTAGTAGGGTCCACATAGATACTAGTCATGCTGGTGTAGTCTATAGCTGAGCTGGTTAAACTGTAGTAGGGTCCACATAGATACTAGTCATGCTGGTGGTGATGGTCCCCAGATGTGATGATTCATTCTGCTCTGTTTTTATGTACAATGATTTGATTGATTTGATCTTCAGAAGATGTTATGAATTACATTTCAATGCATTCATATTTTTTTAAAGTGCAATGTTTTAATCTTATATATTCACATTAATCATGATGTTTGCTGTTAATGTATGTTGGTTGTCATTCAGAACCATTGATATGTTTTCTCAATTGGTTCTCTGTCTCTATGTCATTTTCCTCAGTATCATGGAACAGGTAGTGTTACTTACTTGCTAATTGAACTATATGGGCCGGTTTCCCAGACACAGATGAAGCCTAGTCCTAGACTAAAAAGCATGTTCAATTGAGATGTCCGGGAAACCGGCCCTAAATTTGGCATCTTTTATTCTCCCATACTGCTCAGTCAAGCAACATTAAACCTGTCCAGCTGGTGGTGCTATTAACCAAACAATAAAAACAGCAGATATCTTGACTTGCCACTCAGTATATCAGTAATGTTCAGAATTGTACATTAATATCATTGGATATTTATGGTCTTTTTAGTCCACTACCCAGAGTCAGGAACAGATGAAGTTAGGTCTGCTACTGTTCAGTTATTAAATATGATTCATGGTGATTGGAAATAAAAAATACATCTAGTAGTAGTTTTCCTTTGCTATTTATTCCAAGGTGTGTCTTTAACTTGTAAATGGATTGTGTTGAAGCTGGTATGTGGTGTGGATGATAGAATAGAGTGAATAGAGGAGAGAAGAGAGGAGGAGAGGAGAACATAATATAGAAGACAGATAAGATAGAGAGAGAATTCATACCCAGGGGAGTTACTGACTCTGGCCCAAATGACACCCTGTTCCCTACGTAGTGCACTAGGCTACTTCTGACCAGATCTAAAGTAGTGCACTACATAGGGAATAGGGTGCCGATTGGAGATTTGCTCACTGTCATTAGAATGAAGATTTCCATCCAGGAGTTACTGTCCCTGTCCCAAATCTCACCCTGTTCCCTGCATAGTGCACTAGGCTTCTTTTGACCAGATCTAAAGTAGTCTTCTAGATTTTACATGTTTTCTCCCTGGCATTAGAAAATGACAATATGGTAATGACTTTAGTGGTTTCCTCCTCCTTTGTTTTTATTGGTTGTGTGTTATTGTGTGGTGTTGTGTTAGGTTTTTCCCCTGTGTTCCTAATTGAAAATCCATGAACAATGAATCACAGACAAATTATGTTCCAGTTGTGTTTAGACAACTTCATGGCTGACATCCCCTAGTTCTGTTAAGACCCTTTGAACTGGGTCACATTCTAAATGGTCACTTGTATTGATAGTCCATACTGGGCCTAACTGTGGTTAACCATACTGGAGGGTTTCTTTCTGCACACATATTCCCTCATCTCCAGAACTTTACCTGATGTCCCGTCTCTCTCTCTCTCTCTCTCTCCTCTCTCTCTCTCTCTCCTCTCTCTCTCTCTCTCTCTCTCTCTCTCTCTCTCTCTCTCTCTCTCTCTCTCTCTCTCTCTCTCTCTCTCTCTCTCTCTCTCTCTCTCTCTCTCTCTCTCTCTCTCTCTCTCTCTCTCTCTCTCTCTCTCCACACCTTTCAGTGCCTGTATTGATAGTCCATACTGGGCTTTACTATGGTTCTACATACAGTACCTGTATTGATAGTCCATACTGGGCTTTACTATAGTTCTACATACAGTACATGTATTGATAGTCCATACTGGGCTTTACTATGGTTCTACATACAGTACCTGTATTGATAGTCCATACTGGGCTTTACTATGGTTCTACATACAGTACCTGTATTGATAGTCCATACTGGGCTTTACTATGTTTCTACATACAGTACCTGTATTGATAGTCCATACTGGGCTTTACTATGGCTCTACATACAGTACCTGTATTGATAGTCCATACTGGGCTTTACTATAGTTCTACATACAGTACATGTATTGATAGTCCATACTGGGCTTTACTATGGTTCTACATACAGTACCTGTATTGATAGTCCATACTGGGCTTTACTATGGTTCTACATACAGTACCTGTATTGATAGTCCATACTGGGCTTTACTATGGTTCTACATACAGTACCTGTATTGATAGTCCATACTGGGCTTTACTATGGCTCTACATACAGTACCTGTATTGATAGTCCATACTGGGCTTTACTATGGTTCTACATACAGTACCTGTATTGATAGTCCATACTGGGCTTTACTATGGTTCTACATACAGTACCTGTATTGATAGTCCATACTGGGCTTTACTATGGCTCTACATACAGTACCTGTATTGATAGTCCATACTGGGCTTTACTATGGTTCTACATACAGTACCTGTATTGATAGTCCATACTGGGCTTTACTATGGTTCTACATACAGTACCTGTATTGATAGTCCATACTGGGGCTTTACTATGGTTCTACATACAGTACCTGTATTGATAGTCCATACTGGGCTTTACTATGGTTCTACATACAGTACCTGTATTGATAGTCCATTCTGGGCTTTACTATGGTTCTACATACAGTACCTGTATTGATAGTCCATACTGGGCTTTACTATGGTTCTACATACAGTACCTGTATTGATAGTCCATACTGGGATTTACTATGGCTCTATATTTTTGTTAGTTTTTCCTTCTCTATAAACTCCAACGCGAAAGGTACTGTTTACTTTAATTTTCATAATGTCAGTACGATGTACAGTATCTCTATTTTTGTAAATATTTGAGTACATCTTTTCATGTGACAACACTGAAGAAATGACACTTTGCTACAATGTAAAGTAGTGAGTGTACAGCTTGTACAACAGTGTAAATTTGCTGCTCCTTCAAAATAACACAACACACAGCCATTAATGTCTAAACCGCTGGCAACAAAAGTGAGTACACCGCTAAGTGAAAATGTCCAAATTGGGCCCAAAGTGTCAATATTTTGTGTGGCCACCATCATTTCCCAGCACTGCCTTAACCCTCTTGGGCATGGAGTTCACCAGAGCTTCACAAGTTGCCACTGGAGTCCTCTTCCACTCCTCCATGACGACATCACGGAGCTGGTGGATGTTAGAGAACTTGCACTCCTCCACCTTCCGTTTGAGGATGCCCCACAGATGCTCAATAGGGTTTAGGTCTGGAGACATGCTTGGCCAGTCCATCACCTTTACCCTCAGCTTCTTTAGCAAGGCAGTGGTCGTCTTGGAGGTGTGTTTGGGGTAGTTCTCATGTTGGAATACTGCCCTGCAGCCCAGTCTCCGAAGGGAGGGGATCATGCTCTGCTTCAGTATGTCACAGTACATGTTGGCATTCATGGTTCCCTCAATGAACTGTAGCTGCCCAGTGCCGGCAGCACTCATGCAGCCCCAGACCATGACACTCCCACCACCATGCTTGACTGTAGGCAAGACACACTTGTCTTTGTACTCCTCACCTGGTTGCCGCCACACATGCTTGACACCATCTGAACCAAATAAGTTTATCTTGGTCTCATCAGACCACAGGACATGGTTCCAGTAATCCATGTCCTTAGTCTGCTTGTCAGCAAACTGTTTGCGGGCTTTCTTGTGCATCATCTTTAGAAGAGGCTTCCTTCTGAGACGACAGCCATGCAGAAAAATTTGATGCAGTGTGCGGCGTATGGTCTGAGCATTGACAGGCTGACCCCCCACCCCTTCAACCTCTGCAGCAATGCTGGCAGCACTCATATGTCTATTTCCCAAAGACAACCTCTGGATATGACGCTGAGCACGTGCACTCAACTTCTTTGGTCGACCATGGCGAGGCCTGTTCTGAGTGGAACATGTCCTGTTAAACCGCTGTATGGTCTTGGCCACCGTGCTGCAGCTCAGTTTCAGGGTCTTGGCAATCTTCTTATAGCCCAGGCCAGCTTCATGTAGAGCAACAATTCTTTTTTTCAGATCCTCAGAGAGTTATTTTTCATGAGGTGCCATGTTGAACTTCCAGTGACCAGTATGAGGGAGTGTGAGAGCGATGACACCAAATGTAACACACCTGCTCCCCATTAACACCTGAGACCTTGTAACACTAACGAGTCACATGACACCGGGGAGGGAAAATGGCTAATTGGGCCCAATTTGGACATTTTCACATAGGGGTGTACTCACTTTTGTTGCCAGCGGTTTAGACATGAATGGCTGTGTGTTGTGTTATTTTGAGGGGACAGCAAATGTACACTGTTATACAAGCTGTACACTCACTACTTTACATTGTAGCAAAGTGTCGTTTCTTCAGTGTTGTCATATGAAAAGATATACTCAAAAATTTACAAAAATGTGATGGGTGTACTCACTTTTGTGAGATACTGTAACAGCATTTGTTGTTAGTTTTTCATCCTCTCCCCCCAGTCCACTTTAACTTTTCTTATTTTATTCCCCGTGTGCTGCCACCTAGTGTCTGGAATACAACTGTATTAAGCCCCTTACAGATGCGCTCATAAATGTACTGCTATTCACAACATATTTCAGAGATATCAAGATATTATAATGCGTGCATTTAATCAAATGCTCACAGTCAAACAACCAATAATACTGTTTGGTCCGGACTGCGTTGACACCTGCAGCAAATCGCACCACGGTACTACAGCACCAAGGGGTATGAATGGAAACGGAACGAGACCACTCCTTTTGAGCCAACCTAGGTGCATTGTTTGGTGTGCTCCCGAGTGCGTATAGTGTTCACACCAGTCCAAACAAGTTCGAAAAACCCCCCCAGCTCCAAACCAATTTAGTGTGAAAGCCCCCTTAGTGAGTCATTATTTAAGATGCAAGGGGATTTGTAGATGAGTGAGTCTGTGCAGTTGACTGCAATGGATTTGATCTAAAACATGCACAATGTCATGAAGACCACTGCTACTCCATAGAATGAAACCATCCCCTATGAGGACTAATGACCAACTCTGAAACTCACCACACTATGCTGTACTGACAGCATCATCATCACACTAGCATTAATGTTCACACTCTGGGGCTCATTTGTCCACATTTAAACTGGTCTAGGTCTCCTTACAGGTGAGACACATTTAAACTGGTCTAGGTCTCCTTACAGGTTGGACACATGGGTCTAGAGGTCTCTAGTGGTTGAGTCTTAGTCTGGGTCTCACTAGTTCTGTTCCAATCAGTCTTGTCTCCATCTATGGTATATTCAGTAAGAGAGACACACAGGGCAGTCACCAGGGAAGTGATGGTGTTATTACTGCATACAGGGCAGTCACCAGGGAAGTGATGGTGTTATTACTGCATACAGGGCAGTCACCAGGGAAGTGAGGGTGTTATTACTGCATACAGGGCAGTCACCAGGGAAGTGAGGGTGTTATTACTGCACACAGGGCAGTCACCAGGGAAGTGAGGGTGTTATTACTGCACACAGGGCAGTCACCAGGGAAGTGAGGGTGTTATTACTGCATACAGGGCAGTCACCAGGGAAGTGAGGGTGTTATTACTGCACACAGGGCAGTCACCAGGGAAGTGAGGGTGTTATTACTGCACACAGGGCAGTCACCAGGGAAGTGAGGGTGTTATTACTGCACACAGGGCAGTCAACAGGGAAGTGAGGGTGTTCAGTGCCATGGCCGAGCAGCCAGGCCGACACACAATTCAGCCAGAGAGCGATTCAGGAGAACTCTTTCCAAGGAGTCAAACTGAATGGTGGAAGACCCAGCGACAGAGTCCTTAATCACTATAATATGTGTTCTGCTGTAGCATACATTGATTTATTTTATTTGAAGTATATTCTGATATCAAATCAAATATTTGTCCTACAGTGATGTCTTGAAAGGTATATGAAATGTGAATATTGTAAGCCCCACCTCTGAGTATATGAAATGTGAGTCTTGTAAGCCCCACCGCTGAGTATATGAAATGTGAGTCTTGTAAGCCCCACCTCTGAGTATATGAAATGTGAGTATTGTAAGCCCCACCTCTGATTATGTGTTCATATGCATATGGAGGGTGTTCTGCAGTGACACCTAAAAATGTTGCTGTACATTGATGTCTTGAAAATTAGGCTGTAAGAAATTCAGACTTGTAAGCCCCACAGCTACACTAGAGTATGTGGGCATAGTATATGTTGGAGACAAACACGTGGCCGACGCGTGACGGTGGCTGTGTGAGAAGCACGCCTGTATCTCTCACATAACTAGAATGACTGTGATGAGTGTGGTGGAAGGAGTCAGGCGCAGGAGGGTAATCACAGAATACAGAGTTTATTCCTTTGTTGACACACAAATGCGCTCCAATAGCGATCAACGAAACAGGCACAGGGCAAACTAACATCCCTGGCAAATACACTGTAATGGAATCCAATAATACATAGGCACAGGGGGGAAATCTACCCTGGCAACACAATGTTATGAGTAGCTCCACCGAGCTACACTACTCTCACAATTAACAATCCCCCACAAGGACAAGGGGGTAGAGGGAACACTATTACACTGACTAATTAGGGGATAGGAACCAGGTGTGTGTGATTGACAAGACAAGACAATTGTGATGATGATTGGGGCAGCAGTGGTTAGTAAGCCGGTGACGACGAACGCTGAAGACTGCCCGAACAAGGAGGAGAGGCAGCATCGCCGAAGTCGTGACAATGACATTCACTTTCTACGATCTCTCTCCCTCTCTGCTCTGATAAACTGAGTTTAAATGTATATGGCTAAGGTGTATGTAAACTTCCGACTTCAAATGTAACTAGAATGAGATTCACTTTCTGTGATCTCTCTCCCTCTCTGCTCTGATAAACTGAGTTTAAATGTATTTGGCTAAGGTGTATGTAAACTTCCGACTTCAAATGTAACTAGAATGAGATTCACTTTCTATGATCTCTCTCCCTCTCTGCTCTGATAGACAGGAGCCTGAACTCTCATCTCTCAAGCGTTGCACTTCATCATTTATTTAGACTCTATGCTGGAGGCCACCAAAATATTTGATCAACTTCCAAATATTGTTTTACAAAAGAGAGAGAGAGAGGTAGGCTTTTGGCACGAGTGCATCGGCCATCAACAGTGAGGGAGCTGTGCATCATTGGGTGAGTCAGTGAAACTGGAAAGCATTTTTAGGACTATAATTTCCTCCTCATATTGTAGCCTACAATATGTGTCTCCACACACCCAGGCCTAGGCTATTGATGGATTCAAGACAAGGTCGTTTTTATTGATCTCGGATTCTCAGTTTGTCAGTGTAGCCTGCCATTTCGATCATTTGTGTGGTATTAACCAATACTCTACCAAAGTCTCGTCATGTAAAATGACATAGAATTGCATGAAATGCGTTTATAAAAGGCCAACATTTTCTCTGCCATTATGCTACTAAAAATGTCCCCCATGTGTACAACTTCTGGAAGTGCCTCTACTCTACTGCTCTATGCCACTACGCAAATGTGATGATATGAATGCAATGCTTTATTATAAAGGATATATATATTTTATGCATTCCAGTACCTCAGATCCCCCAGGTCACCACCCTCTCGTGCTCACTGTTTGTAAAATAAGGTGCAGGACGGCAGATTAATTCCCTTCAGTGATATTACTTGCTGACACCTTTTGGAGAAAGCTTCTTCGTCAAAGCACTATTGTAAACAGGGTTAGAATGTTACAAATACACATTGACATTGAAAGGGAAGCATGATTATAGATTAATATTTTAAAGACATAGACATATCAGAAGACATACATACAGTACATAGTATAAACACCATCTAGAAGACATAGACATATCATTACATAGAGTATAGAACACCATATAGAAGACATAGACATATCATTACATACAGTATAGAACACCATATAGAAGACATAGACATAGACATATCATTACATACAGTATAGAACAGTATAGAACACCATCTAGAAGACATAGACATATCATTACATAGAGTATAGAACACCATCTAGAAGACATAGACATATCATTACATACAGTATAGAACACCATAGAAGACATAGACATATCATTACATATATAGAACACCATCTAGAAGACATACATATCATTACATACAGTATAGAACACCATCTAGAAGACATAGACATATCATTACATAGATTATAGAACACCATATAGAAGACATAGACATATCATTACATAGAGTATAGAACACCATATAGAAGACATAGACATATCATTACATACAGTATAGAACACCATATAGAAGACATAGACATATCATTACATACAGTATAGAACACCATCTAGAAGACATAGACATATCATTACATACAGTATATCATAGATGACATGTATAAATCCTTCCTTTATATTTCCTGTAACACTTTCCATTACAGTAGCCTTATTACTGGCTAGGGTTACTGCTGCTAGTACAGTGTAAGAATGAGGCATCACAGTACTTTTACACCACTGTACTAACAGGAATAATTACACACCAATAAAAACACTGTAATGTAAAGTGTTACATCATTCCCAATGATCAGTCAATACATACTGTATTCATTTCAGCTACAGTACATTGTATCCATTTCAAGTCCCCCCTCCCCCATTGTAGCTAATTATCTATAACACATTGTACAGTTTTACAACCACGTATTAGTTATTATGGATGGTTATAGTTAGTGTCATAGCACATAAGTTTAAGGCATTACACAATTCATTAAAAGCATTATACATATGTACTTCATAGAAACTGTTACCCTTTATATATTCTAACCACTCTATTTAATTTATTCCATATTAAGGGCCCTAACCTAGGAACACAAATCTTTGTCTCTATTAACATTGTGGAAAGTTCTCTCTCTCTCTCTCTGTCTCTCTCTCTCTCTCTCTCTCTCTCTCTCTCTCTCTCTCTCTCTCTCTCTCCTCTCTCTCTCTCTCTCTCTCTCTCTCTCTCTCTCTCTCTCTCTCTCTCTCTCTCTCTCTCTCTCTCTCTCTCTCTCTCTCTCTCTCTCTCTCTCTCTCTCTCTCTCTCTCTCTCTCTCTCTCTCTCCCTCCCCCTCCCTCTAACCCCACCCCTCTGGCAGAACCAGGAAGTCCCTCCCCTCCACAAACTCTCTTCTGTGGAGACGAAACTTATCTGATTCTCTGTGTCGTCTGTCTGTGTGAGAGTGAACAACCGTCCAAATGGCTCAGCAGGGAGTTCTGCTGGACCAGGACCAGTTCTGTTGTTCTGTCTGTCTGGATCTACTGAAGGAACCAGTCACCATCCCCTGTGGACACAGTTACTGTAGAAGCTGTATTGAGGACTGCTGGGATCAGGATGTTCTGAAAGGGGTCTATAGCTGTCCTCAGTGCAGACAGACCTTCACTCCAAGGCCTACTCTGAGGAAAAATAACATGTTGGCTGAAGTGGTGGAGAAACTGAAGAAGACAGGACTCCAGGCTGCTCCCCCTCCTGCTCTGTGCTTTGCTGGACCTGGAGATGTGGCGTGTGATGTCTGCACTGGGACCAGAAAGCAGAAAGCCCTCATGTCCTGTCTGGTGTGTCTGGCCTCTTACTGTGAGACTCACCTCCAATCTCACTATGAATTTCCTGCTTTCAAGAAGCACAAGCTGGTCAAAGCACCACACAACTACAGGAGAAGATCTGCTCTGATCATGACAAACTGCTGGAGGTTTACTGTCGTACCGATCAGCAGTGTATCTGTTATCAGTGTACAATGGATGAACATAAAGGCCACAATACAGTGTCAGCTGCAGCAGAGAGGACTGAGAAACAGGTAAGACCAGAACTACTTGTTGGTGACTTTCTGATAAACAAAGAATTAAAGATACAGTAGGAACTAAAGCTCTTTGAATATGAGATCATACAAATGAAATTCAATCCACGGCAGAACAAATATGAACACAAACCTTGAGTATATTGGGTTTGCTCCAAATGTTTCACAATTTTCAAAAGTCATACAACATTATCATTCCGAATGCCCTTTTATGAGTCCAAAGTTCAGCCTCAACCCCTTGATACATGCACACCTACCATAAAAACTATAATCATTCACATAACAACATAATAATATAATTTCACACAGACACTTCCTCAACATATGAATCCCTATCTTCTATGGGTCCTATGTCCCATTACTATACTATTGATCTACTGGACAAATAAAGCTTGATAGCTCATTGAAGAGTGATTCTCCACAGAGGCAGCTGGGGATGAGTCAGCAGAAGGTCCAGCAGAGATTCCAGGAGAGAGAGAAGGAGCTGAAGGAGCTCCAACAGGCTGTGGAGTCTCTCAAGGTGAGTATTGTTGACCAGAGGAGACACACCATTTCACTTCTCTCCTCCTGTCAGAGAGAGGGAGAGAGACAGGCCTCTATCTAATCCCACTGACCCCCCTGTTGGAAACAGGACCCCTTTCAGAGAACACACGGCTTAATGTAACTGACGGGATATGAACCCGGGTCTACTGCGGGAGAAACCAACATCTTGGGGGTTCGATCCCCGGGACCACCCATACGTAAAAATGTGTTCATACATGACTGTAAGTCGCTTTGGATAAAAGCGTCTGCTAAATGGCATATTATATATTATTATGTTACACCAAGAGGATATTCCTTACTGGGCCGACACTGATTTTAAAGTCACAAGTGGGGCTACCTCATCACATAACCATGCGTAACCATGAGTGACTCATGTCCGCTATACATTAACAGAGCTCGCTCTCTCTCACTCTCTCTCAATTCAATTAAATGGGCTTTATTGACATGGGAAACATGTTACATTACCAAAGCAGGTTAAATAAATAATAAACAAAAGTGAAATCAATGATCAGAAATTAACAGTAAATGTTACACTCACAAACGTTTCGAAGTAATAGAGACATTTCAAATGTTATAATTCAAGTGAAAACAGAGTGAGCCATTCGCCAGACTTGTCAGGGTTGAGTGTAGAGGTAACGTGGAATCACACGCAGGACACACAGAGGTTCGAAACAGATGTCTTTAGTGAAGTCCAAGGAAACAAGCCAACCACGGCAACAGGCCACAGGCGAACAATAACGCACACTGGTAAGTACCAAAAATAAAAGCGCACAAAGTGCGGGACTCTCTCTAACAAAACGAATACAGAGAGAACAGAACAGCGAACTAATACAACACGTGACATCGAACAATTACACACAACACCTGACCAAACACAAGAGAACTAAATAGGACGCATAATGAACACTAACAAGGAACAGGTGTAACAAACAGACAAAACCAATCAAACATAGAAACATAGAACGGTGGCAGCTAGTACTCCGGAGACGACGACCGCCGAAGCCTGCCCGAACAAGGAGAAGGAGCAGCCTCGGCCGAAACCGTGACAAGACTGAGTTCTGGAGGTGAAATGGAAATGAATGAGGGAGAGTTAAGTGGGGTAGAAGGTGTGGTGATGAGCTCAGAACCAGAGCCTGGTATCAATGGACATGATAAAGAAGAATCTGGTGCAGTAGGAGTTACATTGTAGGAGAACGTGGATCCATTCCTTTTGGCAGATCCATTTGTAGTTTCAGGGTGGGTGGGAAAGGAGTTGCGTGCAGTTGAATCAGTGAAGGTAACCTGTAGTGGACTTGTGATATTTGTTTGTGTTTCTTCTGACCAGAGGGAGTGGGCGCTCCGTGTCACGCAACTTGGGTCAAGATCTGTTTCTTGCTTTGCTCTTAGGAACAGGGCACCATTGAAAGGAGTGATTTCTGGGGTAGCGTTAAGTGTGGAGGTGGAGTAATTAAGGTTGAAGAAGTGTTTGTTATTCCCGCCGTTTGGTGCAACACAGACCCGGTGGTGAGCGTGGTGAAACAGAGGAGTCACTGTCAGTCCTTTTGAGTTTTGAGTCTTTACCCGATAAAGTCATGGTAGGATATCAGTTATCCTGTTAGAGCTTTTGTGCCGAATCCACTGCACTGATTCAGGTGCAACGTTTATGATCATGTTGCAGCAGTTTGTAGGAGGGAGATTCCAAGATGTGGGAAGTGTGCAGGAGGGCATGGGATAGAGGATTGTGTAGTTTTGGTGGATAAAGTTGTGTGTCAACTGATGGGATGCCCATGTTAATGGGGATCGAAAGTGTCCGGTGCGAGAGAGGCAGGTTGAGGTGGCTAGAGTCAGAGTAGTACAGAAGGTGTCGTATGCTGAGGCAGTGAAGAAAGTAGAGGAGGATGGGTCAAGGGTGAGAGATCCTGAGAGGATCCCTGTGAGTAGTAGATCTGTGCCAGCACAGAGGGTTAGGCCAACGAGTGATATATGCTTTAGTAAAGTTAGCTTCTTAGCGTTCATAGCAATGGTTATCAACTGTACCGCAGAAATGGAACGTAAATCACAGAAAATGGATGTTGTGGTGGCAGCTGCAGAGAAGTATTTGGCCGTATAATATTTGACTTCAGAAGAGTTACAGGGTGTGTTGAGTGGTGGTGTCCCGTCCTCCCAGGCCGTTGGCATGGTGCAGGATCAGATAGGTCAAATTAGTGGAATGGGGTACTGGGTATTTAATGTGTAGGGTTAGTTGGAAGGGTGTTTTTTAAAAATTATTATAGTTTCCCCTTTTCCCATGTTGTATCACCAAGTAAAATGGATTTATATTATAGTCCAGTAGGGGCGGTAATGCAACATATTGGATACCAACCGCCGTTAAACTCCAAAGAAGAAGAAATATTATATTACGCTATATACAGTGTTGTAACGATGACTCTGTCTCTCTCATTCCATCACTTTTGCAGTAGTTGGTTGTGTGGGTCTCTGGTTATGAATGGGGTACTGACAGATAATCGTTGATGGATATTTATAGAGCTCTGATCAGGACGACAATTGATTATGAGTGTATATTTTATGGAACAGCGGCAAAGACATAATCCAGTATATAGCTTTAAGGATATGTATTGGTGCATTTATATCAACATCTGTATGTGCCTTACTGGTGGAGGCAGGTGAGATGCCTTTGGATATACAGCGTAAAAAATGGTCATCATCTTATTGGGTTAGGTTGAAAGGCTGTGAGGTTGAGCATCCCACTGCTACTGTTCTATAAACTACTGTTCTTTATAGATCTGACACAGTTGCTACCTCAGATAATGAGCCTAGCAAGTGTCGTGAATGAGGTACAGTGGGGAAAAAAAGTATTTAGTCAGCCACCAATTGTGCAAGTTCTCCCACTTAAAAAGATGAGAGAGGCCTGTAATTTTCATCATAGGTACACGTCAACTATGACAGACAAATTGAGATTTTTTTTTCTCCAGAAAATCACATTGTAGGATTTGTAATGAATTTATTTTCAAATTATGGTAGGAAAATAAGTATTTGGTCACCTACAAACAAGCAAGATTTCTGGCTCTCACAGACCTGTAACTTCTTCTTTAAGAGGCTCCTCTGTCCTCCACTCGTTACCTGTATTAATGGCACCTGTTTGAACTTGTTATCAGTATAAAAGACACCTGTCCACAACCTCAAATAGTCACACTCCAAACTCCACTATGGCCAAGACCAAAGAGCTGTCAAAGGACACCAGAAACAAAATTGTAGACCTGCACCAGGCTGGGAAGACTGAATCTGCAATAGGTAAGCAGCTTGGTTTGAAGAAATCAACTGTGGGAGCAATTATTAGGAAATGGAAGACATACAAGACCACTGATAATCTCCCTCGATCTGGGGCTCCACGCAAGATCTCACCCCGTGGGGTCAAAATGATCACAAGAACGGTGAGCAAAAATCCCAGAACCACACGGGGGGACCTACTGAATGACCTGCAGAGAGCTGGGACCAAAGTAACAAAGCCTACCATCAGTAACACACTACGCCGCCAGGGACTCAAATCCTGCAGTGCGAGACGTGTCCCCCTGCTTAAGCCAGTACATGTCCAGGCCTGTCTGAAGTTTGCTATAGTGCATTTGGATGATCCAGAAGAGGATTGGGAGAATGTCATATGGTCAGATGAAACCAAAATATTACTTTTTGGTAAAAACTCAACTTGTCTTGTTTGGAGGGCAAAGAATGCTGAGTTGCATCCAAAGAACACCATACCTACTGTGAAGCATGGGGGTGGAAACATCATGCTTTGGGGCTGTTTTTCTGCAAAGGGACCAGGACGACTGATCCGTGTAAAGGAAAGAATGAATGGGGCCATGTATCGTGAGATTTTGAGTGAAAACCTCCTTCCATCAGCAAGGGTATTGAAGATGAAATGTGGCTGGGTCTTTCAGCATGACAATGATCCCAAACACACCGCCTGGGCAACGAAGGAGTGGCTTCGTAAGAAGCATTTCAAGGTCCTGGAGTGGCCTAGCCAGTCTACAGATCTCAACCCCATAGAAAATCTTTGGAGGGAGTTGAAAGTATGTGTTGCCCAGTGACAGCCCCAAAACATCACTGCTCTAGAGGAGATCTGCATGGAGGAATGGGCCAAAATACCAGCAACAGTGTGTGAAAACCTTGTGAAGACTTACAAAAAACGTTTGACCTGTGTCATTGCCAACAAAGGGTATATAACAAAGTATTGAGAAACTTTTGTTATTGACCAAATACTTATTTTCCACCATAATTTGCAAATAAATTCATTAAAAATCCTACAATGTGATTTTCTGGATTTTTCTTTCTCATTTTGTCTGTCATAGTTGACGTGTACCTATGATGAAAATGACAGGCCTCTCTCATCTTTTTAAGTGGGAGATCTTGCACAATTGGTGGCTGACTAAATACTTTTTTCCCCACTGTATGTAGTACCCACAGAAGGCCACAGGGAGGAGCAAGGGAGCTATAAACCTATTCATTTTTTTTTGCTTTAAAAATACCCTAAACCTAACAATCAATCAATCAAATGTTTATAAAGTCCTTTTTACATCAGCAGATGTCACAAAGTGCTATACAGAAACTCTAACCCTACTTATAACCTATTTTAGCCTTAACTCTAACCCCTAACCCTAATTCTAGGGGAGGGTAGCCTAGAACACGTTTAGAAACTATTTTAGTAATAATTTTATGTTATTAAATAACATTATAGTACTAAATAGCATTTATTGTTATTTTTTAAATAAAACCTATGTAACTTTTATTAGTCATTTTATTATATGTATTATTGCAAGGCAGAACACTTGATAAACAACACATTTGTTTTATTTTTTAAATGTGGTTTGAACTGGGTGTGACCTAGTAACCTCTATGTGAAAGTCCAGCAATTGGCATGTCATAGGTGGGGCAGGTTTGAGACTGATCTCCAGAATTAATACGAAAAATACACTTTATTTCTCAGCTGCCTCACCAATGTCTTAACGTGAATTAATAACTTTTAATTGCTAAATGTTTCCAATAGATGGCTGCATAAGACCACAAAGCATCAGTTATAGGCTACAAGCATAAAATAGCATGCAACCAAAGACTATCTCCTATGATTTTCTAAAAAGGTCACTCATTACTTTACAGTTAGCTATATATCTCGTATTAGGCCTGTGTTGTTTTTGGGAGAGCAACAAAATATTAACTCTAGCAGGTATTGAACACCGGCCAAATAATCACTAGTCAGATGCGCTAACCTCAACCCTAGTAAACATGCATTATGACATCATCTTAATATCTCATATATTCCAGCCCACCAATAAATCATGCAACCATCGCGGTTAGAAAATGTACCTCAACATGCCCCTCGCTTGTGCTAGAAGGCAGAGTGCTCACTGCCGCTGACGGCTCAAGCTTTTTGCGGGGCTTGTTGAGTTGGCTACTTGTTCGAGAAGGCAGAGTGGCTCTGTGCTGGTTGATGAATTTGACAATTAATTTACTAGAAAAATACATTTTTGTCGACCAGAGGTGACTGAATTGCTGCTGGAGAGAGTCATGGGGGAGGTCCAGGAGGCTCTGCCTGACCCAGTGAGGAGGGGGCTGGAGCAGCCTGAGGAGGGGCCACCACCGTTTCCACCACTGCAAGTGACAGCAGAGACTGGGGACTGGCAGGAGAGTCCGGAGGACTTACTGACTTTTAACACTCTGAGCCTGGGGGAGTTTGAGGAGGTGGGGGGTAAGGTGCTGTACACCCTCAGTGTCAAGGTTAGACACATCAGGAGCTTAGCGGGAGTGAAGGGGCATCAGTGGCAGGGGGTTGTGGGGGCTGAGAGCATGGCAGGGTATAGGTGGAGGGTGCTCTATAAGCTCCCAGTGCTGGAAAGGTCAGGGGTCCTCCAGTGGAGGGTATTACATGGAGCCCTGGACACCAATAGCTGGTTGGCTCGGGTTGACCTGGAGTTGGGGAGGGGTGTCCGTTTTCTGCAATGACAGACTGTTCATCATGTTTTTTCTGTGTTGCCAGGGTAATGCCATTACTGTTGACGCCTTAGGGTTGAGTTTGAGTTGTACAAAATGATCAACAGTGTGGAGATGATTCAGGAGGTATGGGGGCTCATGGGGGCTGTCTGTACGGCTGGAGAGGAGGGGTTGGATGGACGGTTGGAATGTGGTGCTGGATGGTGTATTGTACTGTGGTGTTGGGTACTGGATAATGTGATTGTGTAGAGGTTGTGGTGTCACGCAATGTGCTTTTAGGGGTGGGGGTGTTAGTGTAATGAGAATGGCTCATTAAAGTAAGACAAGTCTCTCTCTCTCTCTCTCTCTCTCTTAACAGAGCTCTGCACAGGCAGCAGTGGTGGACAGTGATAAGATCTTTACTGAGCTGATCCGCTCCATTGAGAGAAGGCGCTCTGAGGTGAAGGAGCTGATCAGAGCCCAAGAGAAGGCTCAAGTGAGTCAAGCTGAAGGACTCCTGGAGCAACTGGAGCAGGAGATAGCTGAGCTGAGGAAGAGAAGCACTGAGCTGGAGCAGCTCACACACACAGAGGATCACATACATTTCCTCCAGGTAACTAAACTGCCTTGATACATGTGATATGAAATTAAAACTCTCAATCATTTGGTTGTGCTCCCTCTCACTCTCTCTCTCTCTCTCTCTCTCTCTCTCCTCTCTCTCTCTCTCTCTCTCAGAGTTATCAGTCTCTCTCCAGTTATCCAGTACCAGTGTATCTTCAGACTTACCCAGCATCGTTGTCCGTCCTCTTCAGTACTTTGGAGATGTGAGTAAGACTGTGTCTGAACTGAGAGAGAAACTAGAAGACGTCCTTCAAGGAGAAGGACCAAGATCTCCACTACAGGTGTGTTGAAAATAATAAGAACATCAACTTTAGACCATTGAAAGTTCCCTACTAGTCATATACATGTGGAACATGGTGTGATGATAACATTCCCTCTCTCTGTGAATGTGTTTGTGTGTCTGTAGTGAATATAGTGGATGTTGTATTGCCTCCAGAGCCCAAGACCAGAGAACAGTTCTTACAATGTGAGTCTGTTTATTCTGAAGTAACTAACAGTCTCTTTTTACTGACACTCCTAACAATCCCTCTAGAAATATATAGCAATAGTAGATCTAATCAAAGACTGGGTATCTATCTGACTCCTCATATTTCTCTGATTTGATCTCTGCTGTGCTCTAATCAAAGACAGGGTAGATACAGTATCTGACTTCACTTATTGTTCTAACTCCCCTCATTGGTCTCTGCTCTGCTCTTCTCCCAGATTCCTGTCAGCTCACACTGGACCCAAACACAGCAGGCACACACCTCTTTCTGTCTGAAGGGAACAGAAAGGTGACACGTACAGGCCAAGTCCAACACTATCCTGTTCATCCAGACAGATTCACAAACTACAGTATGGTTCTGTGTAGAGAGGGTCTGTCTGGACGCTGTTACTGGGAGGTGGAGTGGAGTGGGCTGTTTGTTTATACAGCAGTCTCATATAAAGACATCAGCAGAACAGGGACAGATTGTGGATTTGGAGAGAATGACAAGTCCTGGAGTTTACACTACTATAGTGGTGGTTATTTGTTCAGACACAATAATGTTGAGACTAAAGTATCAGGCCCTCAGTCCTCCAGAGTAGGAGTGGACCTGGATCACAAGGCAGGTACTCTGTCCTTCTACAGTGTCTCTGACACAATGACCCTCCTCCACAGAGTCCAGACCACATTCACTCAGCCCCTCTATCCTGGGTTTTGGCTCAATAATGGTACTGCTGAGCTGGTTAAACTGTAGTAGGGTCCACATAGATACTAGTCACACTGGTGTAGTCTATAGCTGAGCTGGTTAAACTGTAGTAGGGTCCACATAGATACTAGTCATGCTGGTGTAGTCTATAGCTGAGCTGGTTAAACTGTAGTAGGGTCCACATAGATACTAGTCATGCTGGTGTAGTCTATAGCTGAGTTTTTAAACTGTAGTAGGGTCCACATAGATACTAGTCATGCTGGTGTAGTCTATAGCTGAGCTGGTTAAACTGTAGTAGGGTCCACATAGATACTAGTCATGCTGGTGTAGTCTATAGCTGAGCTGGTTAAACTGTAGTAGGGTCAACATAGATACTAGTCATGCTGGTGTAGTCTATAGCTGAGCTGGTTAAACTGTAGTAGGGTCCACATAGATACTAGTCATGCTGGTGGTGATGGTCCCCAGATATAATACTCTGTTTTTCTGTACAATTATTTTTGTCTGACTGATTTAATCTTCAGAGTTTAATTAAAACTTAACGTATTTTTATCAAATGCAATGTTTTAATTGACTACATTTACATTAATCATGATGTTTGCTGTTAATGTATGTTGGTTGGCATTCAGAACCATTGATATGTTTTCTCAATTGGTTCTCTGTCTCAATGTCATTTTCCTCAGTATCATGGAACAGGTAGTGTTACTTACTTGCTAATTGAACTATATGGGCCGGTTTCCCGGACACAGATTAAGCCTAGTCCTAGACTACAAAGCATGTTCAATGGAGATGTCCGGGAAACCGACCCTAAGTTTGGCATCTTTCATTCTCCCATACTGCTCAGTCAATCAAACATTAAACCTGTCCAGCAGGTGGTGCTATTAACCAAACAATAAAAACAGCAGATATCTTGATTTGATGCTCAGTATATCAGTAATGTTCAGAATTGTACTTTAATATCATTGGAGATTGATGGTATTTTTAATCCACTACCCAGAGTCAGGAACAGATTAAGTTAGGTCTGCTACTGTTCAGTTATTAAATATGATTCATGGTGATGGGAAATAAAAATACATCTAGTAGTAGTTTTCTTTTTGGCTATTTATTCCAAGGTGTGTGTCTTTAACTTGTAAATGGATTGTGTTGAAGCTGGCATGTGGTGTGGATGATAGAATAGAGTGAATAGAAGAGAGAAGAGAGGAGGAGAGGAGAACATTATATTGAAGACAGATAAGATAGAGAGATAATTCATACCCAGGGGAGTTACTGACTTTGGCCCAAATGACACCCTGTTCCCTACGTAGTGCACTAGGCTACTTCTGACCAGATCTAAAGTAGTGCACTACATAGGGAATAGGGTGGAGATTGGAGATTTGTGTGTCTTTAACTTGTAAATGTGTTGAAGCTGGCTAGTAGTGTGTCTTTAACTTGTAAATGTGTGGAAGCTGGCTAGTGGTGTGTCTTTAACTTGTAAATGTGTGGAAGCTGCTAGTGGTGTGTCTTTAACTTGTAAATGTGTGGAAGCTGCTAGTGGTGTGGGTGATAGAATAGAATGAATAGGGAGGATGGGAGGGGAAATGGGCAGATATATAAGACAGATGAGGGAGAGAGAGATTTCCATCCAGGAGTTACTGTCTCTGTCCCAAATCTCTCCCTGTTCCCTACGTAGTGCACTAGGCTTCTTTTGACCAGATCTAAAGTAGTCTTCTAGATTTGACATGTTTTCTCCCTGTCATTAGAAAATGACCATATGGTAATGACTTTAGTGGTTTCCTCCCCCTTTGTTTTTATTGGTTGTGTGTTATGTGTGTTGTTGTGTTAGGTTTTCCCCTGTGTTCCTAATTGAAAATCCATTAACAATGAATCACAAACAAATTATGTTCCAGTTGTGTTTAGACAACTTCATGGCTGACATCCCCCAGAACTTTACCTGATGTTTTCTCTCTCTCTCAAACCATACACATTTACGTCATTTAGCAGACGCTCTTATCCAGAGCAACTTACCGTTAGTGCATATATATATATATATATATTATAATATATATATATCCATGACTGTATGTCGCTTTGGATAAAAGCGTCCGCTAAATGGCATATTATATATATTTTTCATACTGGCCCCCATGGGGAATCAAAACCCACAACCCTGGCATTGCAAACACCATGCTCTACCAACTGAGCTACATCCCGCTGGCCATTCCCCTCCCTACCCTGGACCAATTTGTGCCGCCCGCCCGGGGGGGACTGGGGTCGCTGACGGCTACGGGTGGGGACAGAGCCTGGATTTTGAACCAAGATCCTATATAGTGGCACAGCTATCACTGTGATGCAGTGCATTAGCGACCACTGCGCCACTCGGGAGACTATAGAAAAGCAGACAACCTCAATATGGTTCATTCCTGTAGTTATCAGGACCATGGGGTGTGGAACTATTATCTCCTTTCTAAGTTTAAACTTGTCCACTTCCCTTCATGGATTTTAAAAGGAAATGACTGGTATATGTAAACCTCCCACTACCCAATGCCAACACCAATCCAATGCTGTACAATTAATTCCATAGCTTAACAGGGAAATGCTCACTGCCTCCCATAAGAGTCATTGAAGCGTTGGATGAGATAGGACCCTGCCTTCACCAGGGGATATTTGTTGGACCCGTCAAACAGGTGAGGAGGGCCTCATCCTCAGCTGCACAAAGAAAGCCAGGGACTCTCTACTTGTGCTCCAGTCTCCAGCGGGGGCAGCAAAACCCTATAGACCTGAAAGGAAAGTGAGGAGTAAAAACCTAAGGTGAATCTCCATTGATGTTTCCATAGAGACCTGAGTCGTATTCACTAGGCACCAACTGAAGAACATTTGCTGAAACAGGGAGGGGACTAAACTGAACGAGAAAAGTTCTATGTTTGTACTTTCCAGGACTTTTATATTGGTTCCATTAAACAGGCAAACTCAAATTCAAGCACTGCTTATTAAGTATTCACAATTATTTTAAATAGTAATTGAACTCAGATCTGTTTCCACATGCAATAAGCCTATAACATCTTGTATGATCTTATGAGGTAAAGGTTGTGTCAAATGGAAGGGCAAAGTCTCACCCACTGAGAGGAAAACATCACTGGTCCACCTCTGCATTCAGGTCCAGCTATGTTGTCAGTACTGTGCCGTCATTCTGTTACCAAACTTTGCATCTGCGCTGTTCTTCAAGTCAATGTGTTTTTGTTATTTTTTGTGTATATATTGTTAAAAGTAGTCCTTGTGCATAAAGTTGTAAGGTTGTTTAACTTTGCAATCATGAGTTTTTTTTTTGACGTACATTTTAAAGTGAAAAATCTGAGCGTCAGTGTCCACTCTATTTACCATGGAAACTTCAGTTTTAAATTCCTAGGACTGAGCAGCCCTTCACCCAGGTGTGATTGTACATAGATAACCCCCTGAGAGAGAGAGAGCTGTACTCACTCCCTATGTGTCTCGTCTGCACTCAGGAAGACCTCAGCCTTCCAGGCCCAGAACTGTAGGCCAATCACATGGAGCACCCGGAGACTCAGGTCCTTACAGCGCAGGAAGAATGATGACTGGATCTCACAGAATCCACTCACGTCTTCCCACGATGGCCATTTCTATAGACAGGAAGAAGTTGTGTAAGGAACAGTTAAATCAGAGCTATATACAATATAGGATATAAAATAATGACATGTTTTTTGACAACTGTCAATGTATTCCTATGGGTGACTGGTTGAGTTCTGTTCCAAGATGGAGGTCTTATCAGAGTGGTTGAACTCTGTATATGGGTCAGAGAGTGAGGTCAAATCACTTTGTACCTTGACCTTAACACTGATAGCAACAACAACCCACAGCAGAGAAAGTTGGCTGAATCTATATCTGTCCACATGGAGACGCAGACAGACAGACAGACAGTTTGGTTTACTATGACTGGATGAAGGGATGCAGTGTTGAGGGCTTTCCTTTTGGTCTCCTGGTCTCTTGGGATTTTAATCTGTGAATACAGTGAGATTAGTCCTAACCATTTCAATCAATGTACAGAACAAACAGTCATCATTAACACTATTACAGAGTGGGAGCCTATGGCTATAATATATTATCTTATAATATAATATAATAGAATGTTAAAATAGAATAGGAATAACTGTTTTGAGAATGAAAGCACAGTCCAGATGTTTTTGACTTGACAGTGTGTCTCTATTACCTCAGTCCTCTGTGAAAGACACCCAGCAATGGTTAGGATTATTAGAGAAGCTTTTTCCTGCTGAAATGGCAGTTTTCATTTCATCTGGTTTGCAGAAAACAATATATTGGATATGTTCATAAACCCGTCCACCTATAAGATGTGGGGGGTTTCTGTATAGACTATAAGAAGTATTACAAAGAACTCTGCTTGTAAAACGTCTTCTCTTCTTGTCCTAGATATGGCTAAGGGTTAGGGATACTGCTGAATGTAGTACCCTGACCCTATGAACCTAACAGTAAATAATCCACACTGTAGTAAATGTAAATTGTATAAAGTCTCGTCATAGTGTTGTGGCGAAAAACTAGTTAAATCTGTTAGATAGGTAACTCGTTGGTGCCACATGGTGCCACAGAGTCTGAATGCCAAGGATTCCATTATCTCGAGGGAGCTTACTAGTGGTTTATCTTAGAGAATGATTGCTAGATGGAATATACT
Source organism: Coregonus suidteri (assembly GCA_036851935.1). NCBI lineage: Eukaryota > Metazoa > Chordata > Actinopteri > Salmoniformes > Salmonidae > Coregonus > Coregonus suidteri. The sequence continues at coordinate 43,032,761 of CM072235.1, read as the reverse complement.
GACTTGGGTCGCAATGTTCATAACATCAGACGAAGTGGGGAGTGCCACTGATGGTTACCAGGTGTTGTTGAAGAAACGTGTAACCATGAAATATAAACTGAGAGAGTTCCTTCGTCCCAAGTTTCGGATGACAAGAGGCAAAGCACGTGCCGTTTGTTATACGAACCCGGTACCGTAATCAATTAATACTTTGGCATCACTCTCCATCTAGTTTTAATATCTTCTTTGCATCATTGATTATTTGATACCGAGGAAATCGTCATAACGATTGGAGTCTAAATGAACAGAAGCGTTTCCAGCTGAAAGAACAGTAAGCCAGACTTTCAATTATATTGATTCTTCAAATTCTCTTATCGTGGTAAAGCGAGCTGTAACGAACGTTTAAAATTTTTTTTTTTTGGGGAATGATTAGGGGGTTTTCAAGTATGTAAACATAGTAAGGAGAAATACAAAATTGACAAAGACATGGTGCTAGATTTAAAACAGGGGGTTTCAATAAGGTAAAAAAGCAAAAGAGTTAAATGGGGGCGCAGGACTTTTCCCTTTTGTGTAAGGCATTAAAACAGAGGGGGGCGCAGGACTTCCCTTTAAAGTGTAAAGGGTTATAAAAAAAGAGTGGGGGGCAGGGGCTTCCCTTAAAGTGAGGCATTATAAAAGAGTGGGCAGGATTCCCCTTTAAAGTGTAAGGCATTATAAAAACCCAGGGGGTTTTATTCCTTTTTTAAATACATTTTAAAAAGATTGGGGCCCCGGGATCCTTTGTTAAGAGAATTTTAAAAAAATAGGTTAGGGGGTTTGGGTGGTAAATCATCATAAAAAGAGGTAAGATTGTCCTTTTTGAATTACTCAAAACGAGCATGTTATCATGGCACCAATGACAAAAAAAAAGGCAAACAAAATTTTTTTAAAGATCAAAATTGGAGATTTGATTAAGATTTGATTTCTAAATTGCAAAACAAGAATAAATCAGAGTTATTTAAATCGGAGAGAGAGAAAGGGAAAAAACGAAATTATTACAGACAATCATTTTAAAAAAGGTTGTACTAAAATATCAAAACAGAGAATGGGCGAATGGATGTTAATAAAATTTGGATTTTCCTTGGGGGAACCACTCCAGTATGTGCGCATGGACCCCATAAGAGTATCCTCAAGAAGGGGTTTTTTTAAAGGGGTCAGTTACAATAGCGTGAAAAATATAATTGACAAAACCCCGTAAACAAAACCCAAATGGGATTTTGATATATGAAGAGGTTTAAAGCGGGATTTAAAAAGCGACGAGACCCAAAATAAGAATTTGGAGGGAAAAGGGTGCTAACGAAGTTAAGTAGTGGAATGGAAAAATGGTATTTTATTTTTAAAAAACAGCAAAAGTATTTTTAACTGAAGGGGGCATAAGAAATTATAAAAATTTTTAAACTGATTAAAAGTGGATAGAATTTTTGATTACACGAGTTAGGTCATAAATATCAAGGAGTGGTGGAGAGCATGAGGTTTTTTTAGAGAGGTGGAAAAGTCTGTATTTTTTTGGGAGGATCCAGACAGCCCGGGGGGTCCCGGAAAAATACAGTCGTTTTTTGGGTTTCCCCTGGGAGATTTGGGAAGTTGATTTTGTCATTGAGAAGAAAAAAAAAAAGGGGTTGTTTGAGTGAGTACCTAAAGGGTTTTTTAACGTTCTATATGGATTAGGAATATGAAAAAGTGGTGAATTGTTGTGTTTTAAGCGTTACTAAGATTTGACAAGTAATAAATTGGAATATTATTAGTATACAAAATGAACCCCAAAACGTAGCGTACGTTTGGGGTTTGAGAAACAAAAAAACAAGTTTTAGAAGTTTGGGCCGTTTTAGATCATGGATAGAGAAAAAGGTTTTAAAGGGAAAAAATGCCCATAAGGAGGGGGAAATTTTTAGACTTTTCTTATAACACAGTAAAGCAAAACAGGGTTTCCATTTAAAAACTGCTCAAAAAAATAAAGGGAACCTTTAAACAACACAATGGAACTCCAATCAATCACACTTTTGTAAACAAACTGTCCCTTAGAAGAACATGATGACAAACTTTTAATGCGTTTTGCAAAGGATAGACAACAGGGGGGAAATTATGGCAATTTGGGAAAACACCCCCAATAAAGGACTGGTTTTTCAGGTGTGATCACAACCACTTCTCATTCCTAGCTTTCCCGGGTGATTTTTTGGTCCCTTTTTTAAAACGGGGGTGCTTTCACTCTAGTGGTGCATGAGGGATTAAAAACCCAACAAGTGGGTCGGAGTGCGCTCATCCAGGTGGGACATCAATTTCAAAACTGTGGGGAAAAAGGTTTGTTCTGTCTGTCAAGTAGGTCCGAGCAGAGGCGCACCAGGAGAAGGCCGTACACAAAAGTGGAGGAGGCCCTAGGAGAGCAACAACCAGCAGCAGGGCCCTACCTCCCCTCTTTTTGGGAAGGGGGGAGCAGGGGGGAAACACTGCCAAAACCCCGCAAATGACCTCCCGCAGGCACAAAAGACATGTTTTTTGCTCAAAGGTCAGAAACGCTCCCTGAGTGGATAGGGCCCCCACCGCCAACAAGGGGGGGTTGTGCTTTCACCCAACACTGTGCAGGACGTTTGGGCTTTTTCCAAGACAAAACCAAGATTGGCAAATTCCCACTGCCCCTGTGCTCTTCCAATGAAAAAGGCACCACTAGCATTACAGGTACGAGTCGGGGACGCGGGGAACGTTCTGCTGCCTGCAACACCTCCCCGAGACCGGTTTTGGGGGTGGGGCAGTCATGTGTGGGGGGCATTTTTTGCGGGGCCCACAAACCCCCCATGTGCTCGCCGAGGTACCCGACTGCCATAGGGACCCCGGGTGAAT
>CM072235.1:42983440-43029408 GCA_036851935.1 Coregonus suidteri | reverse complement strand
TGGGGTTACTGCGAATGTAAAACTCAAACCCTGCCCTAGGGCTAACATAATACCCACACTGTAATTAAATATTACCTCTTCTAAATGTCAGTAAATACATCATATTCATTTAAACAAGTATATTGTATCATACAATCCCCCCCATTCAACCATTATGAATTATTTAGACATTATATCGTTTTATAACAAATTTATTAAAAGGGCATTATAAACTTTTTAAAAATTTTAAATATGTACTTCTAGGAACTGTTACCCTTTATATATTCTAACAACTCATATTTGTTAGTTTTTTCCAAAAAAAGGGCCCTAACCTAAAAACAAAATATTTGTCTCCTCTCCCTTGAACGCTTTCTCTCTCATCCCTCCCTCCCTCCCCCCTCCCTCTACCTCCCCTATCGGGCAATCCAAAAAGTCCTCGCCCCCCAAAAACTCCTTCTGTGGAAACGAACTGATCTGGCTCTGTTCGCTGTCTGTGTGAGAGTGAAAAACCCACCCAAATGGCTCGCAGGGGATCTGCGGGCCCAGCCCATTCTGTTTTCTTTCTGTCGGGACTACTGAAGGACCGTCACCATCCCCTGTGGACACAGTTACTGTGGGAGCTGTATTGGGGGGCTGCGGGGATCAGGATTTTTCAAAAGGGGTCTAATTGTCCTCTGCAGGAGACCTTCACTCCAAAGGCCTAATCTGAGGAAAAAAACATGTTGGCTAGATGGGGGAGAAGATCTAAAAGGGCCCTTTTTGAACTTGTTATCAGTATAAGAACCTGTCCAAAACCTAAAACAGTACACTCAAACTCCACTAGGGCAAAACCAAAGAGCTGTCAAGGACACCAGAAACAAAATTGTGCCTGCACCGGCTGGGAACTGAATCTGCAGCTTGTTTGAAGAAATAAACTGGGGAAGCAATTTTGGAAAAGGGAAACATAAAGCCCCTGTATTCTCCCTCGTCTGGTTCCCCCAAGATCTCCCCCGTGGGGTAAAAAATTCAAAAACGGTGAGAAAAAATCCCAGAACCACACGGGGGGGACCTAGTGAATTACCGCAAAGCTTGGGGCCAAAGTAACAAAACCTACCATCAGTAAAACACTACGCCGCCAGGGACTCAATCCCGCAGTGCCAGACTGTCCCCCCCTTAAACCGTACATTCCAGGGCCCCTCTAATTTTCTAGGTGCATTTGGATACCAAAGAGATTGGGGGAAGTCATATGGGCAGATGAAACCAAAAAAATAACCCTTTTTTTGGGAAAAAATCAACTCGTCGGGTTTTTGGGGGACAAAGAAAGCTAGTTGCATCCCAAAAAACACCATTCCCCCTGGAAGCATGGGGGGGGAAAAACTCATTTCTTTGGGGGCTTTTTTTTCGGCCCAAAAGGGAAACCCGGACGCTGATCCTGTAAAAAAGGGAAAAAATGAAAAGGGGCCCCTTAAACGTGAAAATTTTTTATTTAAAAACCCCCTTCCATCAGCAAAAGGGGAATTTAAATTAAACGTGGCGGGTTTTTTCAAACATGACAATGATCCCCCAAAAACCCGCCCGGGCAAGGAAAGGGGTGGTTCGTAAGAAAATTTCAGGGCCTGGGAAAGGTGTCCCTAGCCGTCCCAGATCTCAAAACCCCCTAGAAGATCCCTTTGGGGGGGAGTTTAAAACCGGTTTTCCCAGCGACAGCCCCAAAACATCAATGCTCTAAAGGAAAATCTGCATGGAGGAAAGGGGCCCAAAACCAGCAACGTGTTGAAAAACCTTTTGAAACTTACCCGAAAACGTTTGCCTGTGTCCCTTGCCAACCCAAAGGTATAAAAACAAGTATTTAGAAAATTTCCCTAAAGCCTAGAGTTTTTTATAGAGTAAGAACACCATATTTGAAAAACATAGACATATCTTACATACGTATAGAATACCATAAAAAGACATAGACATTCAAATTTCATCAGTATAGAATTACCCTAAGAAGCAAAAGGGCATTCAAATTTCAAAACAGTTAGAAACCCCCATCTAGAAAACATAAGCTATCTTACATCAGTATAGACACCATATGAAGGAAAATGACATATTTATTACAAAACAGTATAAAAACACCCTATAGAAGACATAGACATATCATTACATCAGTTTAAAAAACCACTAGAAACAAGACATTCATTTAAAAAGTATAAACACCATATAAGGGAAAACATTAATTCATTTCATACAGTATAAACACCAAAATAGAAGCATAGACATAAACTTCCTACCGTTAAACAAACCCCCTATAAACATAGACAATTTTTAATACAGTATAAACCCCATATTAAGAAAGACATTCATTACAAAAACGTTTTAGAACACCCCTATAGAAACATAGACATTTTTTTATTTTTTTTTTTTATTTTACCTTTATTTAAACCAGGTAACCCCCCTTGGGGAAAAGGTTCTCATTTTCCCCTGCGACCCGGGCCCAAAAACAAAACAAATTAAATTCAACAAAAACAACACAGATTTAATATGGGGTAAAAAAAAAAAAAACATAAAGTCAGAGATACAACAAAAATTATAATACATATCATTACATCATTCCCTACAAATATAGAACCCCTATATAAGACATAGACATATCATTACCCACAAATAAAAACCCAAATGAAGACATAGACATTCATTACATAGAGTATAGAAACCTATAGAAACCCTAGACCTTCTTTTCATCAGTATTAAACCCCATTAGAAGAAAATAGACATATCATTACCTACAGTATAGAACACCCTATAGAAGACATAACATATCATTACATACAGTAAAAAGAAACACCCTCTAGAAAACATGACAAAATCATTTAAAAATACAGTTTTGAAACCCATCTAGAAGACATAGACGTATCTTACAACATATAGAAACCCCCAAAATAAAGCCAAGAAATATCATTACATACAGTATAGAAAATCATCTAGAAGCCCTAGACAATCATTTCATACAGTAAGAACACCATCTAGAAACATGACATATCATTCCCTACAGTATAGAACCAAACCCTCTAGAAAACATAGACATATCCCTTACATACAGTATAAAACCATTTGAAAACATGACATATCATTACATAAAAAATAGAACCCCTATAGAAGACATAGACATATCATTACATACAGTATAGAAAACCCTCTAGAAGACATATACATTATACTACAGTAATAGAAAACCATCTAGAAGACATAGACTATCATTCATACAGTAAAAGAACAAACCCTATAGAAGACAAGACATATCATTCCCTACAGGTATGAAACCATCTAGACATCATAGACCTATCTTACATAGAGTATAAACACCATATAAAAAAATAGACCCTATCATTACATACAGTATAGAACACCATATAGAAACAAGGGCCCTATCAAATTCCCTTTAAAATAAAAGAACACCATCTAGAACATAACATATCCCTAATACGTTAAACCCCCAATAGAAAACATAAACATATCAAAACATACAGTATAGAACACCTCAGAAAAATCATAGGGCCTATCATTACCTAGATTTAAAAACACCATATGAAAACATAAAACATATCATTACTACAATAGAACACCTAATAAAGACATAGACATATCATTACATACAGTAAAAAGAACACCTATGAGACATAGAACCCATCAAATTTCATACCGTATGAACCCACATAGAAGACATGATATATCATTACATACATTTTAGAAAAACCCCCTAAGAAGAAAAACCCTATCATTACATAAATATAGAAAACATAACATATCATTACATACAGTTAAACCCAATAGAAAACAAAAGAAAATTCATTACAAAAGGTATGAAACATAGGACATATCATTACAAAATATAGAAAAACCCCTAAAACATAAAAAATTCATTACATTCGTATAGAACCCCCAAAATTTGAAGACATAGACAATTTTCATTACTAAGTATAAAAACCTATAGAAGACATAAACCTTCATTTCATACAGTAAAAGAAAACCATTAAAAACATAGACATTCATTACATAAGTATAGAACACCATATAGAAAACATAACCTAAACAAATTTCATACAGTTAGAACAACCATATAGAAAACATAGACATATCATTACATCAGTATAAACACCCTTTTAAAGAAAATGAAATTTTTACATAAATATAGAACCCCCATTAGAAGACCTAACATATCATTACCTCATTTTGAACACCATTTAGAAGACATAGACATATCATTAATACATATAGAACACCCTATTTGGGAAAACATAGACATTCATTAAAATACATATAGAACACCTATGAAAACATAGACATATCATTTCATGATATCAAAAACATAGACATATCCCTTACATACGTATAGAAAACCATATAAAGACATGACAAACCTTACATAGAGTATAGAAGCCTAGACATATCATTACTCCCGTATAGAACAAACCCTTAAAGACATGACATATCATTACATAGATTTTAGAAGACCAAAATAAAAACATAGACATATCTTCATCCCGTATGAACACCATATAGAAAAAATAGCCCTTCATTACATACAGTTAAAAGAAAACCATTTTAGAAGACATACATAAACATTTCCTAGAGTAAAGAACACCCTATAGAAACATACATATCATTACCTCAGTATAAAAACCATATAGAAAACATAACAATCATTACATACAGTATAAACACCATATAGAAGACATAAACATATCTTAAATACAGAAAAACCCCACCATATAGAAGACATAGTCATATACATTACTAGATATAGAAACACCTATATAAACATAGAAATCTATCTTTACCATACTGTATGGAACACCATATAGAAGACATAGACTATCCTTACATACAGTATAGTACATATAGGAATGGACTATCATTACTACAGGTAGATTTTTTTTTAGGACAATTAGAAAACATCATTACTACGTATGAACCCATTTAGAAGACTAGACATATCATTACATACATATAGACACCATATCGATACATGACATATCATTACAAAGTAATAGAACACCATATATTAAGAACATAGACATATCATTACTAGAGTCTAGAACACCATATAGAAGAATAGACATTCATTACATACAGTATAGAACACCATATAGAAGGACCCCCGACATATCTTTTTCATACGTATAGAAAACCATATGAAGAAAATAGACATTTTCATTAAAAACCCTTAGAAACCCTATAGAAGGGGGGGGGGCAAGGGGGGGGGCCTTAATTATTAAACCTTTCCCTCTAAGGGGGGGGGGGGAAAAACATTAATAGGGGGGGGAAAAATGGGGCAATTTTCATTACATACAGTTTTCGAACACCATATAGAAACATAACTATCATTAAAATCAGTATAGAAAACCCTATAGAAAGAAAAAAATAGAAACCCTTCATTACCTTTCAGGGATAGAACCCCAATAGAAGACATAGACATATCATTACATACGTTTTGACCCATATAGAAGACTAGACCCTACTTACAAAAGGTATAAAGACATAGACATATCAATTTCATACATTTAAAAAAACCCTCAAAAGACATAGACATATTTATTACATACAGTTAGAAAAACCCCTTTTTAGAAAAACTAGACATATCATTAATTTGAGTATAGAAGACCTTAGAAGACCCTAGACATATCATTCCCTACAGTATAGAACACCATATAGAAACATAGACATTAAAAAAATTTCATACGTATAGAAAACCATATAGGACTAACATATCATTACTAGAAAATAGAAAACCATATAGAAGACATTTGACTTCATTACATACAGTTGAACACCAATTTTAAAACCTAACATATCATTAAAAACAGTATAAACCCCCATATAGAAGACATAGACATATCCTTTTCCTTTCAGTATAGAACCCCCTATAGAAGACATGACAAAATTTTTACATACAGTATAAACACCCTAAAAGAAGACTAGACATTCATTCATACGTATAGAACACCATATTGAAGACATAGCCCTATAATTTCAACAGTTAGACAAACCCTAAAAGACATAGACATATCATTACTACAGTCCGTGGGGACTCCTGAAAAATTCTCAGGGGGGGGGAATTTTTTTGATGATTTTGGGGCCTACACACATTTTAAAAAAGAATGTCCAGCAACAACATAAACCGGGCAGCATATAATCAATGCCCGAAGCAAATTTTTTGACTGATCCAAAAATGTTGGCTTTCAAAAAACCAAAAAAAGTTTCACAGTAAAATAAACAAGGGGGTTTTTTTCACATTCCCCAACACTTCATAAACAATATTCATTTCCAAACAAAGAAATATCAGTTAAAAATACAGCATCTTGGTATTTTTTTTCAGATTGCAGGATAACAAGGAGCTTTTTCCCCATTTTTTGCCTCATGGTTTTAATTTGGAAAAATGTGAAACCCGGGGATAATTAAAAACAAGCAAGCAGGAGCTTTTTATTTGGGGGCTCTGAAAAAGGGGATGCAATTATTGGGAATAAAAAAATTTTTTATTTACTTTTCCTTTTTCTTCCCCCTTTTATAGATTTGTGAAAAAGAACAGGGGTAACTTTTGCCTGAAAAAAAGAATTTGAAAATTTTTTATAGAAAAGGTAAACACGCATCTGTATGGGTTTGGGAAAAAAGAAAAACCCCTATTCTGGCCAATTGAATTTTAAAATTTTTAAAAAATGACCCAAACCCCCTTTTTTGGGCCAAATTTTATAGATTTTTTAAAAAAGAACATGAAAAAATTTTTTTTTTTTTTTTAAATTTAAAAAAAAGGGAAAAAAAACATTTTAAAAAACATCAACTTTTAACTGATTTGGGGGTGTTGGTTTTTAAAGAACAGACAGGGAGGGAAAAAAGGGGAGAGAGGCTACATTAAATTTTACTGAAAATGTTCTCTTCTCTCTTTCCAAAGCAGCAAAGCGTCCAAAGACTTTCTCATTGAAATCAGGCATGCTGAACTATTCCCTCTCCATGGAAAACTGGCCAGTGCCTTCAGACGTTTCCTGGCCCCTTTAATTTCGCAGGGAAATTTTTAACTCGTGTCAAAGTTTTAGAAAAAAACTCTCACCCTTTAGCTGTTTTTCATGGGGTATTTTAAAGGGTGTTCAACAAGTCCCCAGTCCCAGGGGAACGTCCCCCTGGAGGTTGGCTCATGAGAACCCGGTACGTGCCAGTGCACCACAGTTTGACTTTTCGTCCTCGGCCAAAAAACCCTTCATTCCCCTCCAAAAGGGACACTGGGTTGGACTGAGGGTTTAATTCCGGGGAAAGGGAAGGGAAATCAAAAAACGCTCCTGCACTTTTTCCCTTGCTATCTAGTTTCCTCAGCACAACGAGAAAACGTCCCCGGGGCTCGTCCCGCTTTTGGGTAGCTACGAAATTTTGCCCCCTTCACCTCCTCCACAATTGTTTTCCCCCATGACCGTGCAAAACACTCCAGGGAAACTCGTTTTGAATGGGCTTTGATGTGAACTTTTTTTAAGAGACAATCGAGTTGCACTGAACACTGCCATCTTGATAGTAGTACGTGAATTGATTGACGCTGCTACCCGCTCTTTTCTTATTTTACGTTCATGGTTATGTTACGTATGACGAAAGCGCGTAAGTGCAAGCCCTCAGAAACCCATGAGATTGTATTGAAGCTCTGATTTTTTGAAAAAAAAAGATTTTACATGAGAGTCTATGAGATACTTCTGGGGCGATTTTCAACCTGGCTGAAATCGCACCAAAAAGGGGGGGGGCCATTTGAAGCACGACTTTAGCCTGATTGGAAAATTTAGTGGCAGATCAGACGTCTAATTGAACACTGATAACTACTGTTGCCGTGATATAATTGATTAGAAAAAATCCCTTCCTTTTCCCGTTTGGCAGTGCTCGCCCATTCGCCCTAATGAACCACCGCCCCTGCATACATATAGAACACCATATAGAAACATAGACATATCATTACATACATAAGAAACCCAAACTAGACGTCAAAGACATATCATTACATAGAGTATGAAACCATATAGAAACATAGACATATCTTACATACGTAAGAACAGCATATAGAAGACTAGACATATCATTACATAGAGTAGAAACCATATAAAAAAAATAGACTTCATTACATAGAGTATGAACACCAAAAGAAAACATAGACTATCTTTTACTACATTTAAAAACCCCAAATATAGAAGACATAACTATCATTACATACATAAGAACCCATATAAAAGCCCTAGACTATCATTACATCCCGTATAGAACCCATATAAAAAGACATAGACATACATTCAAGTATAGAACCCCCAAAAGGCGACATAGACAATCTTTACATAGAGTATAAACAATATAGAAACATAGACTATCATTACATAGAGTATAGAACACCATATAAAGACATAGCCCTATCTTTACATACAGAAGAACCCCATATAGAAGACATAGACATATCATTACATCCCTTTTAATAAAACACCATATAAGGACATATACATTCATTACTACAGTATAAAACACCATATGAAGACATGACATATCATTACATCCCTTATAAAAACACCATATAAAAGACTAACATATAAATTACATCCAGTATAGAACACCAGGGTGAAGACTAGCTATCTTCATACAGTTAGAACACCATATAGAAACTAGACATATCATACATACAGTATAGAAAAAACCATATGAAGACATAGACATACATTACATACAGTATAAAACCCATATAGAAGACATAGACATATCTTTAACATACAGTATAGAACCCCATTTGGGAAAACATAGACATACCCATTAAATACAGTATAGAACACCATATAAAAAGAAAAATAGACCTATCTTTACATCCAGTATGAACATCATCTAGAAACATGACTACATTCCAAAACAGTTAAAACCCCCACTAAAAGGACTGCAATTCCCATACAGTATAGAACACTATCAAAAGACATAGACGTACTTTAAACTACAGTATAGAACCCTATAAAGACTAACAATCATTACTAATATAGAACCCCATCTAGACGTCTAGACATATAAATTACATAGAGAAATTGAAGACCAATAGAAGACTAGACATATCTTTTCCATACAGTATAAACCCATATAGAAACATAGAAAATTCTTAAAATTACAGTATAAAAACCCCATCTAAAAGACAAGACATACCTACATACAGTTAGAAAAACCAATAAAGACATAGACATTAAAACTACATTATAAAACCCCACCTAGAAGTCATAAAAACATATCATTACATAGAGTATAGAACACCATTAGAAACTAGACATATCTTACATACTAAGAACGAATATAGAAACATAGACATATCATTGCATACAGATAGAACCCCATATAGAAGACATGGACATATAAATTACATACATTATAGAACACCAAAAAAGAAACATAGACATATCATTACTCCCGTATAAACACCATAAAAGGCTAGACTATCTTTTACATAGAGTATAAAAGACATAGCATATCATTACATACATTATAAACCATATAGAAGAATGACATACTTACTAGAGTATAAAAGCCCTAGACAAAATCATTACTCAGAAATAGAACACCTCTACAAGACTAACTTTCTTTACATACGTATAAACCCCTTTATAGAAACATAGCCCATATCATTAAAATAATTATAGAAACCATATGAAACTAGACAAAATCATGACAAAACAGAAATAAAAAACCATATAAAAAACATAGACATATCATTACTAAAGTAAAAGAACCCCTCTAGAAGACATAGACATATCTTTCATACAGTTTTAGAAACCATATAGAACCATGGGCCCATATAATTCTGAGAAAGGGGAACACCATCTAGAAACTTTAAACATATAAATTTACATACATTATAAAAAACCCATCTAGGGGACATAAAACTTCTTACAAAACAGAAATAGAACACCATCTAAAAACCTAAAATATCTTACTACAGTATAAAACCACCATCTAAGGGGACATAGCCCATATCATTACATACAGATAGAACACCATAAAGAAGACATGACATATCATTACAACATTATAGAAAAACCATTTTAGAAGACTAGCCCATATCATTACATACAGTATAAACACCACATAGAAACATAGTTATATCATTACAACCAAAATAGAACCCAATGAAGACATAGACATATCATTAATAGATTTATAAAAGACATGGCATTCATTAAAATACAGTTAGCCCCACCATATAACGACTTTAACATATCTTTCATAGGGGATAGAAGACAAAACCTATCATTACAAAACAGTATAAAACACCCTTTTAAAAACAAAACATATCATTACATCAGATAGAACCCCCTATAAAAGGGAAAAATGGCCCAATCTTACATAAGTATAAAGACCATATAGAAACATAGCATTTCATTACATCCCTTATGAACACCATATGAAGACATAGACATACCCTTACATAGAGTATGGAACACCATATAGAAGACATGACATATCATTACATACAGAAATAGAAAAACCAATAAAGGACTAGACTATTCATTTCCATACAGTTGAACACCTATAAGCCATAGACTATCATTCATACATATAGAAAACCATATAGAAGCCCATAGCCCAAAATCATTCCCTACGTAAAAAACACCTTTTTAAAAGACATAACATATCTTTCCCAAAAGGGTTATGGGAACACCATATGAAGACATAGACATACTTTAACATACAGTAAAAACCCCCCATATAAAGACATGACATACTTTTACAAAAGAGTTAGAAGCATAGACTATAATTACATACAGTAAACCCCTATAGGGGACATAGACATATCTTACATAGAGTATAAAAGACATAACATATCATTACATACGTATAAAACCCCATATAGAAGCCCTAGAAAATATCATTACATAATATAGAAGCCAAAATAGAAGACTAGACATATCTTTTAACATACAAAATAGAAACCATTTAAAAGCCCTAGACATATCTTTAAACTACATATAAAACCCCCAAAAATAGAAACATAGCATATCTTACATAGAGTATAAAAACACCTATAAAACTAAAACATATCATTACATACAGTAAAACCCCAACCATATAGAAGACATAGACATATCATTCCCTCCGTATGAACCCATCATAGAAAACATCCCCCTATCTTACTACAGTTAAAACCCCTGAAGACATGACTATCATTACAAAACGTTTTAAACACCATTTTAAAAACATAGCCCTATCTTTAAACATCTATAAAACACCATATAAAGGGCATAGACTTTACTTACATACAGTATAAAAACACATATAAAAGGGCCTAGACTATCAATTACATACTATAGAATCCCATTAAAAGGCATGGGACTTTTCTTTAAAAAACAGTATGGAACCCCACAAGAAGACATAGAATATCATTACTACAGTATAGAACCCCAACTAAAGACATAGACTATCATTCCCCATCATATAGAACCCCAAAAGGTTTTAACCCTAGCTATCTTTTACCTACAGTATAGAACACCATATATAAGCCCTAGACTATAAATTCATCCCGTATAAAACCCCCATAAGAAGACATAGACAATCATTACATACAGTATAAAACACCATATAGAAGCCCAATAGACATTCATTACTACGTATATAACACCTTTAGAAACTTGACATTCTTCATACATTTAGAACCCCAAATATAGAAACAGCCTATCCTTCATACAGTATAGAACACCATATAGAAGACATAGACTATCATTACATAGAGTAAGAAGACATAGACTTCATTACATACATTATAGAACCCCAAATATAAGAAAACATAGACTATCTTACATAGAGTATAAAAAACCCAAAATACAAACATGGCCCTATCATTACATACATTTATAGAACCCATTTTAAAAGGGCATGGGCATATCATTACATACAGAAATAAACCCCAAATTTTAAAAGCCCATAGACATTTCTTAAACATCCAGTTAAAAAGAACACCATTTGGAAGACATAGAATATCATTACTTTACATAAAAACCCCCAAATTGGGAAAAACCAAGACATTTCTTTACATCATTTAAAAAGAACCCAAAAGAAACATAAAACATATCTTTTAAATCCCTTTTATAGAACCCATATGGGAAAGACATAGACATTTTCCTTACATCCCCGTATAGAACCCCATATGAAAAAAAGACATATCTTTTACATCCCGTTTTAAAACCCCCCAATATAGAAGACTAGACATATCATTACAAAACTTTATAGAACACCATATAAAAAACATGACATATCATTACATAGAGTATAGAAGACATAGACAAAATAATTCCAAAAAATTTATAGAACCCCTCTAAAAAACATGACAAAATAAATTTACAACGGGATAGAACCCATAAGAAGCCCTTAGACATATCATTACATAGAGTATAGAAACCATATGGGAAGACATAAGACATATCTTTTAAAACGAAATAAACACCATATAGAATACATAGACAACTTTTACTAAAGTTTTAAACCATATAAAAGGACATAGACAATCTTTACTTTGGGAATATAGAACCCATATAGAAGCCAAAACATATCTTTAAACATACAGAAATAGAACACCCAAAATAGAAGACAAAACCCCATATCATTAATCATTATAAACACCATTAAAAGGGACTAGACATATCATTACATACTTTTAAAACCATATAGAAACTAGACTTCTTCCCCCCTACAGTATAGAAAAACCATATAAAAACCCCCAAAATATCTTTACATCAGTTAGACCCATATAGAAGACAAAAGACATATCATTACATACGGAAATAGAACCCATAAAAGAAGACATAGACTTTATTTCCATACGTCAGGGGCAGCTCCTAAAAAAATTTCGGGGGGGGAAAAATTTTTTTCTGATGTTTATTTTGACCTACCACTTTTTAAAAAACTAATGTCCACAACAACATGAAACAGGGGCAGCATAAAAGCCCAATCCCAAAGCTTTTTATTGCTGATCTCAAAGTGTTGGCTTACAAAAGCAAAATAATTTATCACAGTAAAAAAAATAAAAGGGGTTTTTTCCCACATTCCTCAAACTGCAAAAACAATAGGCTTTTCCAAAAACAAATGAAATATCACTAAAAATACGGGCACTTGGTTTTTGTTCAGTTTTGGGATCAAAAAAGAGCTTTTCCCCAACATTTTTTGCTCAGGGTTGAATTGGAAATATTTTGCCCTAAAGCATAATTCAAAACAAGCAAGCAGGAGTTTTTTGAAGAGGCTCTGAAAAAAATTGATGAAAGTTTTATTGTAATAAAAATTTTTTATAGACTTCCAGATTTTTCCCCTCTTGTTAGATTTGTGAAAATAAACAGTGATATACATTTTGCCTGAAACAAAAATTTGAAAAAAATTTTATAAAAAGGGTTTAAACACAGCTATCGGGTAGGGTTTTGAAAAAATTTAAACAACCATATTCGGCCCAAATTTGTATGATTTTTTTAAATAATGAACCCCAACCTATTCGGGCCCAATTGTATAGATTTGAAAAAATGAAAAAATGGGGGGGGGGAATTTTTTATTTTTTTTTTCCCTTTAAAAAAATAAAAAATAACTATTTTAAAACAACATCACGGGAAAACTGTTTTGGGGGCGTGTGGGGGTTAAAAAACAGACGGGGAGGGCAAAGAGAGAGAGAGGCTACTTTACTTGAAACTAAAACCTTTTCTCTTCTCTTTTTAAATGCAGAAAAGGGGCCCCAATTCCCTTTCTAAATTGAACAGGCATGCTGAGGACTTTTTTCCCCTCTCCATGGAAAGCATGGCCTTTGGCATTCAGACCCCTGGCCCTTTAAATTTTCCGCAGGAATGTTTTAAAACTCGTGTAAAAGTTGAAAACATCTCTCAGTTTTCAGCTTTTTTGTAAAGGGGAGAGTTATGGGGAATGTTAAACAGAGTCACAGCCCTCAGGGGAACTTTCTCCTGGAGGTTGTAGCTCTGAAACCCTGGTCCCTTGCCAGTCCCCCAAAATTTTGACTTCTCGTCCTGGGAAAAAAAGACCGTTCTTCTCTCCAAAAGCACACGTCGATTGGACTGAGGTTGATTCCGAGAGGGGAAAGGACTAAAAAAAGCGTTTCCTCATTTTTTCGTTCTATCTATGTACCCCCAAAAGCAAGAAAGGGTCCGGGGGTCTCTCCTTGGATAGCTAACGTTTTTTCCCCCATTTTCACCCCCTTTCCAAAATATTTTCCCTCTAACCGTTTAGCATACACCCCATTAGCTCGTTTTGAAGGGGTCTTTGATGAAAATTTTTTTAAAGAGAAAAATCGGTTGCATTTAACCTGCCATCTTAAAATAGTAGTATGAATTGATTGACGCTGCTACCCCGCTTTTTTTTCTTATTTTACGTTCAGGGTTTATGTTACTTACGAAAGCGCGTAAGTGAAAGGCCCTCAAAAACCCATAGAGTTGTTTTAAAAAAGCCCCTGTTTTTTAAAAAAAATAGATTTTCCCTGAGATCTTGAGATACTTCGGGGGGCGTTTTTAAAAACCCTTGGTTTAAAATGGGCCCCAAAAGGGGGGGGGCCCAAATTTTGAAGCACGACTTTACCTGTTGGACATTTGTAAAGATAACGTCTAGATTAGAACCCGGGATAACTCCTGTTGCCGTGATATAATTGATTAAAAAAAACCCCCTTCCCTTTTTTTTCCCCCTTTTGGCAGTGCGTGCCCATATCCCCCCCCCTAATAAACACACCCCCCCTGCATACGTATAAAACACCCATATAAAACATGGGACATTTTAATTACATACATATAAACACCAAAAAGAAAAAAAAACATAGACAAAACATTACTTTACAGTATAAAACCAGCATATAAAAGCCCTAGACTACCCATTACATAGAGTATAAAACCCACCATAAGAAGACTAGCCCTACCCTTACTAGATTATAAAAACCACCAATAAAAGACATAGACATATCATTACATACAGAAATAGAAACCATTTAGAAACATAGAAAACCCTTACAAAACGTATAGAACACCATATGGAAACATGGACCTAATTTCCCTACAGTATAGAAAAAACCATATAAAAACCCTAGACATATCATTACATACAGTATAGTAACAATAGACCATTAAGACGACATTTTTTTTATCCATTACATAGAGATGAACACCAATAGAAGACATAGACATATCATTACCTAGAGTATAGAAAACCCATAATATAAGACATAGACATATCTACATACATTAAAAAGACACCATATAGAAATAAAAAAAAGACAAAAAAAGAAAAAAAAAAACAGAAAAAAAAATTAAAAAAAACAACATATCATTACATACAGTAACGAACACCATATAGAGACATAGACATATCATTACATACGTATAGACACCATATAGAAGACATAGAAACATAATCAAAATGTTTAAAACAAATAACAGATGAACACCATGTAGGAAGACATAGACATATCATTACATACAGTATAGAACACCATATATAAGCATAGACTCTCAGTATTACAGTATAGAACACCATATAGCAACATAGACATATCATTACATAACAGTATAGACACCATATAGAAGAGCCTGACATATCATTACATACATAAAAAGAACCCATATGGGGAATAGAAAATTCATTACTTTACGTAATAAACCCCCATATAAAAAGGACATAAACCATATCTTTACAAAAAGGATAGAATCATCTGAAGACATAGACATATCATTACATACAGTTAGAACACCTTTCAAAGCCCAAGACATATCTTTACATACAGTTAGAACCCTATCTAGAAACTAGACAAATCTTTACATACAGTAAAAGGAAACCATATAAAAGACATAGACATATCTTTAAACATACAGTAAAAACACCATCTAGACGTCATAGACATATCATTCATGGAGTATGAACACCATATAGAAGACATAGAAATATCATTCCCTACAGAAATAGAACCCCCATATAGAAGCATAGACATATCTTACATACAGTATAGAACCCCAAAATAAAGCATAGACATATCATTACATACAGTTAAAACACCAAAATAGAAGACATAGCATATCTTTACTACTATGGGAACCCCATATGAAACATAAACCTATCTTTTAAAATACAGTATAGAACACCAGGTGAAGACATAGACATTCTTTCCCTAAGTATGAACCCCATATAAAAAGACATAGACATATAAAGTACATCATTTAAAACACCAATAAAAAACCATAGACATATCATTACATACAGTATAAAAACCATAAAAAACTAGACATATCATTACATACAGTTAAAACCCCCATATAAAGAAAAATAGCCCATATCATTCCCAAAACAGTTGAACACCATATAGAAGCCCTAGACATACCCTTAAACATACGTATGGGAAACCCACAAAAGAAACAAAAATCTTTAAACATACATTATTAAACACCTCTAGAAGACATAGCCATATCTTACATAAGTTAGAAGAAAATGGGACAAAATCTTTTAACATACAGTATAGCACCATATAGAAGACATAGCTACTTTAATAGAGAAAATAGAAAAACATGGACATATAAATTACATAAGAAAAAGAACCCTCTCCAAGACATGACATATCATTACAAAACAGTAAAAACCCATTAAAAACATAGCCCAATCATTACAAAAAGAGTATAAAAGACCTTAGAAGACTGGACATATCATAAACATACAGTATAAACACCTTTATAAAAGACATAGACATATCATTACATACAGTTTAGAAACCCCCCTCTAAAAACATAAAACATATCATTACATACATATAAAAACACCATATAGAAAAACATAGCCCTATCATTACATAATTAAAACCCCAAATCTAGTAGACTAAAAATATCATTAAAAACGTATAGAACCCCAAATTAAAGACATAGCATATCATTCCCTACAGTATAGAACACCATCTAGAAGAAAAGACATACCCTTAAAACCAGTATAAAACCCATCTAGAAGACATAGACATATATTACATCCCGAAAAAAACCACCATATGGAAACATAGCATATCATTACATACAGTTGAACACCATCTAGAAACATAGACATATCATTCATAAATTATAGAACCCATCTGAAGACATAGACAAAATCATTACATACAGTATAAAACCCCAAATATAGAAGACATAGAAATATCTTACATAAGTATAGAACACCAAAATTGAAACATGAAAATATCATTACATACAGTAAAAGAACCCCACTAAAGAAAGATCATATTTAAACATCAGTATAGAACACCATATAAAAAACATGCATATCATTAAAATACATTTTTTGGGGGGGGGGGGGGGGGAATACCATAAAAAAGACATAGACTATCATTCCCCTACGGGTTTTAAACACCAAAAGGGAAACATAGACATATCATTACAAAACAGTATAGAACACCATCTAGAAACATGACAAACCCATTACATATCCTATACCCTCAAAATGACATGTAAAAATCCTTCCTTTTATATTTCCTGTAAAAATTTTCCATTCCAGTGCCTTATTACTGGCTGGGGTTTACTGCTGCTATTAATGGAAAATGGGCATCACAGTACTTTTAAACACCACTGTGAAAATTTTCCCAATTCCCCCCTCCCCCATTGTAGTTTAATTATCTATAACACAGGTACGTTTTCCCAACCACTTATTATTATTATGGAGGGAAAATATTTAGTGTCTGCACATAATTTGGGGGCTTTCAAAATTTCTTTTAAAAAGCATTATACATATTTACTTCATAAAAAACCTGTTCCCCCTTTCATTCTCCACTCTATTTTTTTTTCCCATATTAAGGGCCCAAACTGGGAAACCCCCAACTTTTTTGGTCTCTTTTAAACTTTGTGGACATTTTCTCTCTCTCTCTCTCTCTCTTTTTCTCCCCTCTCTCCCCTCTCTCTCTCTCTCTCCCTCTCTCTCTCTCCCTCTCTCTCTCTCTCTCGCCTCTTCCTCTCTCGGTCTCCCTTCTTTTCCTCTCTCTTCTCTCTCTCTCGTCTCTTTTCTCTCTCGCCCTCTCTTTCTACTTTTCTTTTCTCTTCTCTCCCCTCTCTCTCTCTCTCTCTCCCTCCCTCTAACCCTCCCCCCCTCTAACCCCCCCTTTCTGGCAAAACCAAAAGTCCCCCCCTCCACAAACTTTTCTTTTTGGGGAAAACAAAACTGATCTAGTCTCTGTGTGGGTCTGTCTGTGTGAGGTAAACAACCGCCCAAATGGCTCAGCGGGGAATTTCCCTCCCTGGACCAGGACCATTCTGTTTTTCTGTCTGTCGGGATTTTACTAAAGGGCCGGGGGCTTTTCCCTGTGGACAAAGTTCGGGTGGGAAGCTGTTTTGAGGGCTGCGGGATCAGGATTTTTTCGGGAAAGGGGTCTAAGCTGTCCTCAGGGGCAGAGAGCCCTTTCATTTTCCAAAGCCTAATTTTGGGGAAAAATAACATTTTGGCTAGTTGGTAGAAACTGAAAAAACGGGAAACTCCAGGCTGCTCCCCCCCCCTGCTCTGTGCTAGCTGGCCCGGGGATGTGGCTGGGGGAATTTCTGCACTGGGCCAAAAAGCAAAAGCCCTCTGCCCTGTCCTGGTTTTCGGGGCCTCTTCTGTGAGCCACCTCCCCCTCCTATGAATCTCCTGTTTTCAAAAAGCCCAAGCTGGTAAAAGCCCCCGCCAACTACAGGAAAAATCTGCTCTCATCAGAAAAACTCTGGGGGTTTTTTCTGTCGTCCCGGGTCAGCAGTGTATCTGTTATCTGGGGTGTGATGGTGAAATAAGGGCCTGTAATTTGTCCTGCAGCAAAAGTTTGGACTGAAAACCCAGGAAAACCCCCAGAACACTTTTTTGGTGACTGTTTTATAAACAAAAAATTAAGAAAACGAGGAACAAAGGGCTGTTTGAATGAACCCATTAAAATTATATCGATCCACGGCAGAACAAATATGAACAAAACCTTAAATTTATGATATGCAAACCCAGATTCCCCAAAATGTATCACCCATTTTTCTAAATTTCAAACACCATTATCATTTGTTACCCAAAAAACCCAATCACTCCCCTTTTTTTGTGCACTTTAAAACTATAATCTTAACATAAACCCTTAATAATAAAAATTTTTTCAAAACAGACACTTCCCCCAACATTTGAATCCCCTATCTTCTATGTCCCCTATGCCCCCATTACTATACTATTGTTTTACTGGAAAAATAAACTTAAATAGCCCCTTTGGGAAGAGTGTTCTCCACAAGGCGCGGGGTTGAGCCCACAGAAAGTCCAGCAGAGATTCCGGGGGGAAAAAGGAGCTAAAGGGGAGCCCCAAACAGGCTGGGGAGTCCTCGGGGTGAGTATTTTTTGACCAGGGGAAACACACAACTTATTTCTCTCCTCCATAAAGAGAGGAGAGAAAAGGGGGCCCCTTCAAAAAAAAAAAACCCCAAACGGGCTCCACTGTTGGGAACAGTTTGTCGGGACCCCTTTCAGAGAATAACTGCTTAATGAAACCCGGCGGGTTTAAACCCGGTCTACTGGGAAAAAACCAAACCACTTAAACCTTTTATCCCAAAAGGGGTTTCATTCCCCATTAGGCTGCCCTTTATTTTAAAATCGAAGGCGGGGCCCCCTTCATCCATAACCACGAAAAACCATGCCCGACTCATTCCCCTATACTTTTCCGGAGCCTCTCTCTCTCTCCTCTCTCCTTCTCCCCTCTCTCCCCTCTCTCAATTAAAGGGTTAAAAGGCTTTATTGGAAAGGGGAAAACCTATTTTTTACTTTCCCAACAGAAATGAAATGATACTAAACAAAAGTGAAAAAAAACCAAAAAATAGATTTTTGTGGTGGCGCTGCAGAAAAGAAATTTGGGCATAAGATTAAAACGCAAAGAGTTTACAGGGTGTGTTGGGGTTTTGGTGTCCCTCCCCCCGGGGGCCGTTGGATGGTGGGGAGAAAGATGGGGTCAAAGTAGGGGAAAAGGGGGTAGGGGGTTTTTTTAATGATTTTTTGGGTTATTTTAAAGGGTTTTTTAAATTTAAAATTTTCCCTTTTCCCCCCTTTTTTCCTTTTTGTACCCAAAAATTTAAATAAGTTATATTATATCCAGTTGGGGGTTTAAATGCAACTTTTGGGATCCCCAACCCCTTTAAAACCCTTCCAAAAAAGAAGAAACGTTACTTTAAATGGAAATTTGTACAGGGGCCCCTCTGCCTCTCTCATTCCTCATTTTTTGCAGTATTGGGTTTGTATGGGTCCCCTGCCCTGTCAGCACCCCTTCATAAAAAATCTTTTGGGGGATATTTATAGAGCTTGATCGGACGAAAATTTGTTTACGGGTGTTTTTTTATCGAACAATGCAACACTTGGCTTCAGAAGCGGGCCCAAACCCCAGTATAAAAGTTTTAAAGGGAAACTGGTGCTTTTAAAATAAACATCTGAAAGTGCCTTACTGGTGGGGCAGGAAGATGCTTTGGTTTACACGAAAAAAATGGTCATTATCTTATTGGTTAAAAGGGCCCTGTGAGGTTGAGCCCCCCACTGCTACTGTTCAAATTTTACTTTTGGGGAAAATTTTACTAGTAACAAGGCAGGGGTTTTTTTGGTTGGATTTTTGGGAAAGCTTCCCTGATGAAGGGGTTTTTGGGGTTTTTTGGGGGTTTGGGCCCTTCTGGGGGTTTAGGGATTTTCCTCCATGGTTTACTCCCAGCCCTGTTGTTGTCTATTTGGTAGAAAAAAGGGGAAAGATTGGTCAGAAAATCATTTTATAGTGAAAATGGTTGACAATTACATTTTGGGAGAGGGTTTTTTTGCTTTTTTAATGCTTTTTCACAGATGGGTCCCAAAGGCCCAGATAGTGGGCTCACAGGAGCAGGCTTTACTTCCTTAAATTTTAGTGAAGATAGTAAAAACTAACAAAGAACTGTCAGTATACTCATTTTAACCCGTTGGGATAATAGTTAACCTCCATTGGGGGGAGGGGTACAAACCCGTTAGAATTTTAGTATACTCAGATTTTCTCTGGGGCTGTATTTAAAAGTTTTCATCTGGGAAAAAT
This sequence comes from Coregonus suidteri, assembly GCA_036851935.1. Lineage (NCBI taxonomy): Eukaryota > Metazoa > Chordata > Actinopteri > Salmoniformes > Salmonidae > Coregonus > Coregonus suidteri. The sequence continues at coordinate 43,008,407 of CM072235.1, read as the reverse complement.
CTAATAGGGGTGCCGCTATTGGGGGGTTTAATGTTATTATGGGGAAATTTAAGAATGGGTGTAGTGTGAGAAATTTTCGGTCCCCGCACATTTTGGTGTGGAAGGGAAAGAAATTTTTAAACCCTTACTGAAAAAGCTTTGAAAGAGATATAAATTTATATTAAAAGTTCCACTGGGGAAAGGGGAGGCCAAATGTAAGATCAGAGCCCCTTTTTATAGATTGTGGCAGAAGAGATGGGAAATCTGAGCACAAGGGGCCGGGTTTTATATGAAAAGGGTTTCCCGTTTTTAAAAGAAAGGTCATGGAAACCCCGATTCAAAAACGATTAAAGGAAAGGGAAAAGGGGTGTTTATCAATTGTGCTTAGGACATTTTACATTGATCTCGGCATTAAAATTCTGGTTGGGAAAACATGGGGTGGTTTTGCTGGAAGGTTTGGGCGATTAAAAAAGGGGGGCATGTGTTGTTATATTGTTTTTAAATAAAGGTTTAAGAGAGGGAAAGATGTTGGGGCATTGGGTTTGGGCGGGGGTTGGGGGGGGGTTTTGGGAAAGGGGTTTTGGGGGTGGGTGTCTATTAGAAGGGTTTGTAGGGCTCTTCCCTTTTTTTTCTCAGAATAAAGGGGTTAGGTAGGAGATTTAGAAAAAGTTTTGGGAAAACCCTGATTGAAACCCCACACTCCAGCACAGGAGGTTGGGGGGCCTGCAAACCTTTTAAAGTTGGTTTTGGAAACCCCCATTTTTATTTATAGAAGAAGAAATTGGGTTGGGGTTAAATTTTGTGGTTCGTGGGGGAGGGGGTAATATTCTTTTTTTTTTTTGGTTCTTGCGTATTTTTGAAAAAATATTTTTTCATTTGGGGGGGTTTGCTTATTGGTTTCCACTGTTTTTTCGGGGTTTTAAATTTGGGGGGGGAAATAGGGTAGTTTGTTAGGGGGTCCGGGGTGGCCTCAACCTTTTAGAAAAAAACGCCGTGTGCTCTCGGGTGGGTGCCAAGCGAATCCCCTTTAAAAATTCCCCCTTTCTTTTAAACCCGTTTTTGTTTCTTAAAAACTTCAAGGGTTTCACAGGGGGGGGTGGAAAACAGGGGTTTGGGTACACAGATGTTTTTTGGGGTTTTTTTTAGTGTGGGGTCTCATTATTGGGTACAAGCAGGGAAAAAAAATGATTGTGGTGACCGGTATTGAACCCAAAAAAATCCCCACTCCCGTTTCGCTAACCTAACCCTATTTAAAATTACCTTATAAAAAACCTTTTATTAAAATTATCTCTATTGGGGGTAAAAAAACCCCTGAATGAAAAAAAAAACCCCTGCTCTTCCCCACCAATAAATGACCCTAATTCAACCGTCGCGGTTTGCTATTTACCTCAACATGCCCTCGCTTGCGGGGAGAAAGGGGAAATGCTTTGATGCTGGTTTTAAATTTGACAATTAATGTACAGGAAAATAAAGTTTTTTTTTCGACCAAGGTGACTTAAAAAATGTTTTTGGCTTATTGAAATCTTATAGTAATGAGTTTTTTCAAAACATACATAAAAAACAGGTAATAATAAACATGAAATTTATCATTATTTTCTTCACAGTAATGTGTTTTTTTAGTCCTTCCCCTTGCGTTAGCATTTTGGGGAAAAGGGGAAAATAAAAAACTCAGGGAGGAGGAGTTTTTTCCCGTGATGTTGGGGTGGTGGTGTATCCAGGGAAGAATCCTAGTGGCGCAGTGGGCCCAAGGGCCCCGCATCGCAGTGCTAACTGTGCCATAGATCCTGGTTTTTGAAACCCGGCTCTGGGGGCGCAGCCCCCCCGTGACCGGGAACCATGGGGGGCGCACAATTGGCCCGCCTCGTCCAGGGTGGGGGGAGATGGGCCCGGGAAATTAAAAAGCAACTGCATTTGTACTGAAAAAGTGTTTTTCCCTTTCTAAACCGGGACTAAAAAAGTGATTACTCAAAATTTCAAATAAATGGCCGGGGGGACCAGGGGGGAGGGGGAAAACATTTTTTACATTTTTTGTCATTTACAATGCCTTTTATCCAGAGGCGATTACAGTTTTGTGAGTGAAAACATTTTCCTACTGTCCCCCCCATGGGGAAAAGAACCCCCAACCCTGGCGTTGCAAGCCCATGCTCTACCAAATGACTAACGGTAGTATTTCATGGCCAGTGGGGGGTGCGCAGGCCGTGGGGAAAGCGGTGGTGGGGAGGGTTTTTCCCGCCCGGGGTACATGAGGGGTGACAGGTTTTGAGTAAACGGAGACTCCCCGGGGGGCAAGGGGTTGGTGGGGGTCATCCCAGGAAAAATTGCCGGGCATTGGGGAAGAGGCTCTGATCAGGGGGGGGGCCAGGGGGCAAGACGGGGGGAGGAGGACGGTACCGGGGCCAATGGGGGAGGGGGAAAGGGGGGAGGGAAGTCTGCGGGAGCGGAGGACCCAAAGGGGTCTCGTTTTCAGACGGGTCATTGAAACCAAGCTGACCGCCCAGTCAGGGGTGAGGGGCCCCGTAAAATACGGGGAGAGAACTTTTTTAGGTTCCCCGATGGAGAATAAAAGGGGGGAAAAAAGGTTTTTGGGTTGGGGTCCCCTTTTTTGATTGATCCTGGAAGGTTTTTAAGGGTTTAGTACCACGTGGTTGAAGAAATGAGGGGGGTTTTGTGTCCTTTTCCCCCCAGGGAAACTATAGGCGAGAAAAAGGGTTTATGGGTTTTTAAGGGCAAAGTCTTAGAAATTTCTTAAAAAATTTTTTTTCTGGGTGGCCTTTAAAGGGCTTCTCTACTTTTGGGTTTTTGTTTTTTGGGGGATTTCCCCCAAACCCCCTTTGGAGATTTCACGGGTTTGCTTTTCCTTTAAAAGAAAAGCGGGAAAGAAAGGGGGGAAAAATTTCCAAAAAAAAACATTTAAATGCCATGGGAGAAAACTTAGTGCAGGGGGAGCAAAATAGGTGTGTAAGGGTAGGGTTTTTTGTGTTTTTAAACCCCAAAAAAATGACCTTGTCTTGCTTTCATAAGTGTCTCACCCGGGCCTCTGTAGCTCACTGGTTTGAGCACGGCGCTTGTAAAGGCCAGGGTTTGTGGGGTTTGATCCCCGGGACCCCCCTAACAAAAAAAAAATATATATATAATATATATATGCACCATGAAAAATAATCCTTTTGGATTAAAAAACGTCCCGCAAATGGCCCTTATTTTAAATTTTAAATACAGGGGTCATTCTCTGTTTCACCCGAGGGGTTTTGGAAAACAGAGGGGGAAACCCAAAAAAATCCCTTGTTTTAAAGTTTGTCTGATGGGGGGGTAATTCTGTTTGTGGGGAGAAAAAAGGGAAACCTGATGGGGTGGGTAAATTTTGTTGTTGGGGGGATGAGGGTTTCCCGATGGGTGTGGGAACTTCTGTTGTGGGAATGAGGGGGCCTGTGGGGGGTAAATTCTGTTTTGGGGGAGATGGGGGGCCTTTAATTTGGGGGGTAAAAATTTTGTTTTGGGGGAGATGAGGGGGCCTAAAGGGGGTAACTTCTGTTGTGAGGGGGGAGGGGGCCCGATGGGTGGGTAACTTTTGTTGTGATGACGATGAGGAGCCTGATGGTGGTACTTCTGTTGTGTGTGAGATGAGGGAGACTATGGGTGGGTACCGTTCTGTTGTGTGAGAGGAGGGAGCCTTTGGGTGGATAACTTCTTGTTGTGGGGAGATGAGCCCCTGTGGAGTTGTACTCTGATTTAATAGAGGTCTAGAACTCTGTGGTCCTCTGTAAGAGCATGGGTCCTTGTAAGGCCAAGGGGTAGTGGGTTCGATCCCCGGGACTCACCCATATTGTAAAAATGTATGCACATGACTGTACGTCCGCTTTGGATAAAAGCGTTTGGCTAAATGGCATAGTGATGTATTCTTATATATCCTGGTTGTGTTCTCAGGTTCTGCTCACAGACCTTTCCAAACTCTCTGTCACAGATAAATCAATAGATATTTCCCTGGCCCTTATTCACAAACTCTCAGCTGCTGTCTCTCCGTACGGTCTTCCTGTGGATCTTTATTAAAAAGTTACTGGGTGATTATTTACAGGAGACTTCTGTGTTAGGGTGAGTGCGTCGTGGTGGGGGATGTGTTGCTAAGCTGTAGATGGTAGGCTTTGACCTCTCCTGCCGCAAAATAATGATTTTGAGCGACATAAAAGACTGGAGGGCCTCTGGCATTGCTCTGTCTGGAATATAAAGGTCTTTGCCAAGGTCGCTCGTTATCAGACTCAAACGTACTGTGTAACAGGACTACCCCCCGGCTCAAATCAACAAACAATCTGTTCATAAATCAGGAGTAAAGCCTTTGAATAGGGTGGACGCATGAATATATCTGTTCACTGTGTTGGTTTTGGGTTGTGGTGGAGAATTATTGTGGCCTGTGTTCAATATGTTAAATATCATAAATCTACATAATATGCCATTTAGCAGAACGCTTTTATCGCAAAGCTACTTACAGGTCATGCGTTGCATATCTTTTTGTGTATTGGTGGTGGTCCCAGGGATGCGAACCCTACTACCTCTGGCGTTACAAGGCGCCGTGCTCTACAGGCTAGGCTAGCAGGGGGGGGGAGAGGACCACTTTTTGCACGTAATGTCCGCGGTCAGTAAGCTGTGGCTTCCATGTCTGGGTCAAGGTATTGGGGATGGCTCAGTAGGCCAGTCTGGGTAGGGAGGGGCATTCACCAGGGATGCCCTCTGTCAGTGCAGCTATAGGCACTCTTGTTATCGAGCCCTTTCCCTTTCTGGGCCCTGCTACGGCTAGGAGGGCTACAGGAGTTTGGGAGCCAGAGCATAGGGGTTGGTTGACAGGCATAGCAGTGGCAGCAATACGCATGATGACGTCTGTGTTTGGTTAGTGGATGAGCATACCTTACATGCCCTGGAGAATAGTTTGAGGGTGTATGTACGAGGGGGCGTCTTCTGGCTTAGGTAACTGGGGGCAAGAGTGAAGGCTCTGTTATTGGGTGCATGGGGGACAGGGCACCTCCGCAGCTTCCAGGGTGGTTTGCATTGGGGCCTGTGAGTGGGGCTCAAGATGCTTGGGGTGTATCTGGGCTGGAGGAGGGTTTGGTATAGGAAAGAACTGGGAAGGATGTTCACAAGGCGGTGGTGTCCGAGGCTGACGAAGTGCGAGGTTGGGCTCATCGCCCCAAGTGGCATACTAAGGAGGCGGTGCTGAGTCGATCAACAACTTGGTGGCATCCTCTCTATGGCTCAATTGGCCATTCTCAACGGCCCCCCGTTGGTGGCTGGCTTGTGACCCCCCCTGGCAGCGGCACGTTCATATGATTTTTTTCTGGTCATAGGGTGGGCAGTCATTCTTAGACTCAGCCTCACAGAGCTACTGTAGCCGTACGGAGGTGTGCTTGAGGGAACTCGATGCATGTGGCTCTGGTTGAGGAGGGCTGGTGGTTTGGGGGCTGGATCAGCAGCTCTTCATCCATGATGCGGCTGGAGAGAATCAATACAGTCAGTGGGTCTCTGATTTCTATGCTGCAGTACTGAGGGCTGGAGCAGCCTGTGGAGGGGGCCACCACCGTTTCCACCACTGCAAGTGAGGCCGGAGCAGAGAGACTGGGGACTGGCAGGAGAGTCTGGCGGACTTACTGACTTTTTAACACTCTTGAGCTTATGTGGGGGGAGTGAGGGGCATCAGTGGCAGGGGTTGTGGGGCTGAGAGCAGTGGCAGGGTATAGGTGGAGGGTGGCTCTATAAGCTCCCAGTGCTGGAAAGGTCAGGGGTCGTCCAGTGGTGGGGTATTACATGGAGCCCTGGACACCAATAGCTGGTTGGCTCGGGTTGACCTGGGAGTTTGGGGAGGGGTGTCCGTTTTCTGCAATGACAGACTGTTCTCATCATGTTTTTTCTGTGTTGCACATGGTATTGCAATTACTGTTGACAGCCTTAGGGTTGAGTTTGAGTTGTACAAAAATGATCAACAGTGTGGAGAATGTTTCAGGGGGTATGGGGCTCAGGGGGGCTGTCTGTACTAGGTCTGGAGAGGAGGGGTTGGATGGAGGTTGGTTTGGAATGTGGGGCTGGTTGGTGTATATTGTACTGTGGTGTTGGGTACTGGATAATGTGATTTGTGTGAGGTTGTGGTGGCACGCAATGTGTTTTTAGGGGTGGGGGTGTGTTAGTGTAATGAGGATGGATCATTAAAGTAAGACAAGTCAGCTCTCTCTCTCTCTCTCTCACTCTCTCTCTCTCTTAACAGAGCTCTTGCACATCGGCAGCAGTGGAGGACCAGTGATAAGATCTTTACTGAGCTGATCCCCCCTCTGCTCATTGCGAGAAGGCGCTCTGAAGTGAAGGAGCTGATCAGAGCCCAAGAGAAGGCTCAAGTGAGTCAAGCTGAAGGACTCCTGGAGCAACTGGAGCAGGAGATAGCTGAGCTTAGGAAGAGAAGACATGAGCTGGAGCAGCTCTCACACACAGAAGATCACATCCATTTTCCTCCAGGTAACGTCAACTGCCTTGATACATGTGATATGAAAACTAAAACTCTCATCATTTGGTTCTGCTCTCTCTCCTCTCCCTCTCTCTCTCTCACCAAGAGTTATCAGTCTCTCTCCTGGTACCAGTGTATCTTGCAGACTTACCCAGCATCGTTGTCCGTCCTCTTCAAGTACTTTTGGAGATGTGAAGTAAGACTGTGTCTGAACTGAGAGAGAAACTAGAAGACGTCCTTAAAGGAGTTAATGGACCAAGATCTCCACTACAGGTGTGTTGAAATAAGTAAGAACATCACTTTAGACCATTGAAAGTTTCGCCTAGTAGTCATATACATGTGGGAATATGGTATGATGATAACTTTTCCCTTCTCTCTGTGAATGTGTTTGTGTGTCTGTAGTGAATAATAGGGGATGTTTGTACTGCGCTCCAGAGCCCAAAGACCAGCGAACAGTTCTTACAATGTGAGTCTCTTTATTCTGGAAGTAACTAACAGTCTCTTTTTACTGACGACTCCTAAACAATCCCCTCTATGAATATATATAGCAAGTAGTAGATCTAATCAAAGACTGGGTTCTATCTGACCCTCCTTTAGCATTTACATTTACATTTTGAGTCATTTAGCAGATGACTCTCTTTTCCAGCAGAAGCGACTTACAGGCGGCAATTAGGGTTAAGTGAACTTGCCTTAAGGGGCACTCGACAGATTTTTGCACTCCTAGTCGCTCTTCTCGGGGATTAGAACCACACTGGACCTTTCGGTTACTGGCACAACGCTCTTACCCACTAAGCTACCTGCCGCTCGATATTTCTCAGGCTGAGTTTGACCATCTGCTGTGCTCTAATCAAAGACAGGGTAGATACAGTGATCACTGCAAATTCACTTATTGTTCTAACTCCCCGTACTTTGGTCTCTGCTCTGGTTCTTCTCCCAGGATTCCTTCAGCTCACACTGGACCCAAACACAGCAGGCACACACCTCTCTCTGTCTGAAGAAGACAGAAAGGTGACCTGTTAACAGGCCAAAGTCCAACATATCCTGGTTCATACACAGACAGTGTTTCACAAACTACAGTACACGGGTTTCTGCGTAGAGAGGGTCTGTCTGGACACTGGCAGGTACTGGGAAGGTGAGTGGAGTGGGGGGGCTGTTAATACATCCGTCCACATCCAGGAGACATTCAGCAGAACAGGGATCCAGGTGGTGGATTTGAGAGTAATGACAAGTCCTGGTGTTTACAGTGTTATAGGTAATGTGTTTTTGGTGGGGTTGGTTTGTGACACAATGGGTGTTGTGACTGAAGTATCGTGCCCTTAGGTCCTCCGGATTGAGGGAGTGTACGCTGGATCACAAGGCTGGTTCTCTGTCCTTCTACAGTGTCCTCTGACACAATGACCCTCCTCGACAGAGTCCAGACCACTATTCACTCAGCGCCCTTCTATCCTGGGTTTTGGGCTCTATAATACGTACTAGCTGAGCTGGTTAAAGACTGTAGTAGGTCCACATAGATACTAGTTCCTGCTGGTGTAGTCTATAGCTGAGGCTGGTTTAAACTGTAGTAGGGTCCACATAGATACTAGTCATGCTGGTGTAGTCTATAGCTGAGCTGGTTAAAACTGTAGTCGGGTCCACATAGATACTTAGTCATGCTGGTGTAGTCTATAGCTGAGCTGGTTAAACTGTAGTAGGGTCCACATAGATACTAGTCATGCTGGTGTAGTCTATAGCTGAGCTGGTTAAACTGTAGTAGGGTCCACATAGATACTAGTCATGCTGGTGTAGTCTATAGCTGAGCTGGTTAAACTGTAGTAGGGTCCACATAGATACTAGTCATGCTGGTGTAGTCTATAGCTGAGCTGGGTTTAAACTGTAGTAGGGTCACACATAGATACTAGTCATGCTGGTGTAGTCTATAGCTGAGACTGGTTAAAACTGTAGTAGGGTCCACATAGATAACTAGTCATGCTGGTGTAGTCTATAGCTGAGCTGGTTTAAAACTGTAGTAGGGTCCACATAAATACTAGTCGAATGCTGGTGTAGTCTATAGCTGAGCTGGTTAAACTGTAGTAGGGTCCATCCACATAGATACTAGTCATGCTGGTGTAGTGTCTATAGCTGAGCTGGTTAAACTGTAGTAGGGTCCACATAGATACTAGTCAGTGCTGGTGTAGTCTATAGCTGAGCTGGTTAAACTGTTAGTAGGGTCCACATAGATACTAGTCATGCTGGTGTAGTCTATAGCTGAGCTGGTTAAACTGTAGTAGGGTCCCATTCCACATAGATACTAGTCATGGCTGGTGTAGTCTATAGCTGAGCTGGTTAAACTGTAGTAGGGTCCACATAGATACTAGTCATGCTGGTGTAGTCTATAGCTGAGCTGGTTAAAACTGTAGTAGGGGTCCACATAGATAGCTAGTCATGCTGGTGTGTAGTCTATAGCTGAGCTGGTTAAACTGTAGTAGGGTCCACATAGATACTAGTCATGCTGGTGGGTGATGGTCCCCAGCTGTGATGATTCATTCTGCTCTGTTTTTATGTACAATGATTTGACTGATTTGATCTTCAGAATATGTTATGAATTACAATTCAATGCATTCATATATTTTTTTAAGTGGCAATGTTTTAATCTTATATATTCACATTAATCATGATGTATGCTGTTTAATGTATGTTGGTTGTCATTCAGAACCATTGAAATGTTTTCTCTCAATTGGTTCTCTGTCTCAATGTCATTTTCTTCAGTATCATGGAACAGGTAGTGTTACTTACTTGCTAATTGAACTATATGGGCCCGGTTTCTCCGGACACAAATGAAGCCTAGTCCTAGACTAAAAAGCATGTTCAATGGAGATGTCGGGGAAAAACCGGCCCTAAGTTTGGCATCTTTTATTCTCCCATACTGCTCAGTCAAGCAACATTAAACCTGTCCAGCAGGTGGTGGTATTAACCAAAACAATAAAAACCCAGCAGATATCTTGACTTGCCACTCAGTATATCAGTAATGTTCTAGAATTGTACTTTTAATAGTCATTGGAGATTGATGGTCTTTTTAATCCACTACCCAGGAGTCAGGAACAGATGAAGTTAGGTCTGCTACTGTTCAGTTATTTAAATATGATTCATGGTGATGGGAAATAAAAAAATCCATCTAGTAGTAGTTTTTCCTTTGCTATTTATTCCAAGGTGTGTCTTTAACTTGTAAATGGATTGTGTTGAAGCTGGCATGTGGTTGTGGATGATAGAATAGAGTGAATAGAGGAGAGAAGAGAGGAGGAGAGGAGAACATCATATAGAAGACAGATAAGATAGAGAGACAATTCATACCCAGGGGAGTTACTGACTCTGAGCCCAAATGACACCCTGTTCCCTACGTAGTGCACTAGGCTACTTCTGACCAGATCTAAAGTAGTGCACTACATAGGGAATAGGGTGGAGATTTGGGCTCACTGTCATTAGAATGAAGATTTCCATACAGGAGTTACTGTCTCTGTCCCCAAATCTCTCCCTGTTCCCTACGGTAGTGCACTAGGCTTCTTCTGACCAGATATCTGAAAGTAGTCTTCTAGATTTTACATGTTTTTCTCCCTGTCGTTAGAAAAATGACAATATGGTAATGACTTTAGTGGTTTCCTCCCCCTTTGTGTTTTTATGGTGGTGTTGTGTTATGTGTGTGTTGTGTTAGGTTTTTCCCCCTGTGTTCCTAATTGAAAATCCATTAACAATGAATCACAAACAAATATATATTCCAGTTGTGTTTAGACAACTTCATGGCTGACATCCCCCAGAACTTTACCTGATGTTCTCTCTCTCAAACCATACACATTTACGGCATGTAGCAGACGCTGTCTTATCCAGAGCAACTTACCGTTAGTGGCATATATATGTATACATGACTGTATGTCGCTTTGGATAAAAGCGTCCGCTAAATGGCATATTATTATTATATATATTTTTCATACTGGCCACCATGGGAATCGAAACCACAACCCTGGCATTGCAAACACCATGCTCTACCAACTGAGCTACATCCCTGCCGGGCCATTCCCTCCCCTACCCTGGACCAATTGTGGTGCCGCTGACGGCTACGACAGAGCCTGGATTTGAACCAAGATCTCTAGTGGCACAGCTATAACTGTGATGCAGTGCCTTAGGACACTGCTCCACTCGGGAGACTATAGAAAGCAGACAAACCTCAATATGGTTCCATTCCTGTAGTTATCAGGACACATGAGGTGTGGAACTATTATCTCCTTTCTAAGTTTGAACTTGTCCACTTCCCTTCATGGATTTAAAAGGAAATGACTGGTATATGTAAACTCCCTCTACCCCCTGCCAACACCAATCCAATGCTGTACAATTAATTCCATAGCTTAACATGGGGAATGCTCACTTTCTCCCATAAGAGTCATTGAAGCGTTGGATGAGATAGGACCCTGCCTTCACCAGGGGATATTTGTTGGACCCGTCACACAACAGGTGAGGAGGGCCTCATCCTCCAGCTGCCCAAAGAAAGCAGGGACTGCCCTTGTGCTCCAGTCTCCTCCAGCAGGGGGCAGCAAAACCCTATGGACCTGAAAGGGAAAGTGAGGAGTAAAAACCTAAGGTGAATTTACATTGATGTTTCCATAGAGACCTGAGTCGTATTCACTAGGCACCAAACTGAAGATAATTAGCTGAAACAGGGAGGGACTAACTGAACGAGAAAAGTTTTTGATGTTTGTACTTTTAGGATTTTTTCTATTGGTTCCATTTACAACAGGCAAACTCAACTCAAGCACTGGCTTATTAAGTATTTCAACATGATTTAAATAGTAATTGAATGCAGGTCTGTTTCCACATGCAATAGCCTGTAACATCTTGTATGATCTTATGAGTTAACAGTGTATCAAATGGAAGGGCAAGTCTCACCACTGAGAGGAAAACATCACTGGTCCACCTCTGCATCAGGTCAGCTATGTTGATCAGTACTGTCCCAGGGATGCTGGGAGCAGAGATGAACTCCCCTGACCTGATACCCACCTATGGAGTTGTCATTTTAATATCAGTTTAACCCCATTACTGCTATAACACACACAAGCCATGTTAATAGAATGAAATGGATCCAGGTTCCATTTATTCTACAATAGATTTACTGCCTGTGGAACACTTCTCAAAAGTGGTCTTAAATCAAGGTGACTGCAGGTCTCAATCCCAAACGAATGGGGGAAGAATTAATGAAATGGCCACCCGGACTATTTACATTGGCATTTAGAGGTATGGAGAACCAAGATTCACACAACAGAGCTGACCACAACTGGACTGGACTGGCTGGGATATTTTCTTTACACATTGTCCTTTCAAGGATGGTTTCCAGAACTTGCTTGACTCAGCTCTGTAGTGTTAGCCAGCCCAGTTTGGGCCCTGCTTGGCTTGACTCAGCTCTGTAGTAGTGTTAGCCAGCCCAGTTTGGCCCTGCTTGACTCAGCTCTGTAGTGTTAGCCAGCCCAGTTTGGCCCTGCTTGACTCAGCTCTGTCGAGTGTTAGCCAGCCCAGTTTGGCCCTGCTTGACTCAGCTCTGTAGTGTTAGTAGCCCAGTTGGCCCTGCTTGACTCAGCTCTGTAGTGTTAGCCAGCCCAGTTTGGCCCTGCTTGGCTTGACTCAGCTCTGTAGCGTTAGCCAGCCCAGTTTTGGCCCTGCTTGGCTTGACTCAGCTCTGTAGCGTTAGCCAGCCCAGTTTGGCCCTGCTTGGCTTGACTCAGCTCTGTAGTGTTAGCCAGCCCCCAGTTTGGCCCTGCTTGGCTTGACTCAGCTCTGTAGTGTTTGCCAGCCCAGTTTGGCCCTGCTTGGCTTGACTCAGCTCTGTAGCGTTAGCCAGCCCAGTTTGGCCCTGCTTGGCTTGACTCAGCTCTGTAGCGTTAGCCAGCCCAGTTTGGCCCCTGCTTGACTCAGCTCTGTAGCGTTAGCCAGCCCAGCTTTTTGGCCAGCGCTGCTTAGCCAGCTCTGTAGTGTTAGCCAGCCCAGTTTTGGCCCTTGTCCTTGGCTTGACTCAGCTCTGTAGTGTTAGCCAGCCCAGTTTGGCCCTGCTTGGCTTGACTCAGCTCTGTAGTGTTAGCCAGCCCAGTTTGGCCCTGCTTGACTCAGCTCTGTAGCGTTAGCCAGCCCAGTTTGGCCCTGCTTGACTCAGCTCTGTAGTGTTAGCCAGCCCAGTTTGGCCCTGCTTGACTCAGCTCTGTAGTGTTAGCCAGCCCAGTTTGGCCCTGCTTGGCTTGACTCAGCTCTGTAGTGTTAGCCAGCCCAGTTTGGCCCTGCTTGGCTTGACTCAGCTCTGTAGTGTTAGCCAGCCCAGTTTGGCCCTGCTTGGCTTGACTCAGCTCTGTAGTGTTAGCCAGCCCAGTTTGGCCCTGCTTGGCTTTACTCAGCTCTGTAGTGTTAGCCTGCCCAGTTTGGCCCTGCTTGACTCAGCTCTGTAGTGTTAGCCAGCCCAGTTTGGCCCTGCTTGACTCAGCTCTGTAGTGTTAGCCAGCCCAGTTTGGCCCTGCTTGACTCAGCTCTGTAGTGTTAGCCAGCCCAGTTTGGCCCTGCTTGACTCGGCTCTGTAGTGTTAGCCAGCCCAGTTTTGGCCCTGCTTGGCTTGACTCAGCTCTGTAGTGTTAGCCAGCCCAGTTTGGCCCTGCTTGGCTTGACTCAGCTCTGTAGTGTTAGTAGCCCAGTTTGGCCCTGCTTGACTCAGCTCTGTAGTGTTAGCCAGCCCAGTTTGGCCCTGCTTGGCTTGACTCAGCTCTGTAGTGTTAGCCAGCCCAGTTTGGCCCTGCTTGACTCAGCTCTGTAGTGTTAGCCAGCCCAGTTTGGCCCTGCTTGGCTTGACTCAGCTCTGTAGTGTTAGCCAGCCCAGTTTGGCCCTGCTTGGCTTGACTCGGTTCTATAGTGACAAACCGTCATCAGTGTGTTGAGGGGATCAGTCTGATCAAGGAGAGGCGCAGAATCACTGATCTGGACCACTTAGTGAGTCAATATTTGAGATGCAAGTGGATTTGTAGATGAGTGAGTCTGTGCAGTTCACCGCAATGGATTTGATCTAAAACATGCACAATGTCATGAAGACCACTGCTACTCCATAGAATGAAACCATCCCCTATGAGGACTAATGACCAACTCTGAAACTCACCACACTATGCTGTACTGACAGCATCATCATCACACTAGCATTAATGTTCACACTCTGGGGCTCATTTGTCCACATTTAAACTGGTCTAGGTCTCCTTACAGGTGAGACACATTTAAACTGGTCTAGGTCTCCTTACAGGTGAGACACATTTAAACTGGTCTAGGTCTCCTTACAGGTTGGACACATTTAAACTGGTCTTGGTCTCCTTACAGGTGAGACACATTTAAACTGGTCTAGGTCTCCTTACAGGTGAGACACACATTTAAACTGGTCTAGGTCTCCTTACAGGTGAGACACATTTAAACTGGTCTAGGTCTCCTTACAGGTAAGACACATTTAAACTGGTCTAGGTCTCCTTACAGGTGAGACACATTTAAACTGGTCTAGGTCTCCTTACAGGTGAGACACATTTAAACTGGTCTTGGTCTCCTTACAGGTGAGACACATTTAAACTGGTCTAGGTCTCCTTACAGGTGAGACACATTTAAACTGGTCTAGGTCTCCTTACAGGTGAGACACATTTAAACTGGTCTTGGTCTCCTTACAGGTGAGACACATTTAAACTGGTCTTGGTCTCCTTACAGGTGAGACACATTTAAACTGGTGTAGGTCTCCTTACAGGTAAGACACATTTAAACTGGTCTAGGTCTCCTTACAGGTTAGACACATATAAACTGGTCTAGGTCTCCTTACAGGTGAGACACATTTAAAATGGTCTAGGTCTCCTTACAGGTGAGACACATTTAAACTGGTCTAGGTCTCCTTACAGGTGAGACACATTTAAACTGGTCTAGGTCTCCTTACAGGTAAGACACATTTAAACTGGTCTAGGTCTCCTTACAGGTGAGACACATTTAAACTGGTCTAGGTCTCCTTACAGGTTGGACACATTTAAACTGGTCTAGGTCTCCTTACAGGTGAGACACATTTATACTGGTCTAGGTCTCCTTACAGGTGAGACACATTTAAACTGGTCTAGGTCTCCTTACAGGTGAGACACATTTAAACTGGTCTAGGTCTCCTTACAGGTTGGACACATTTAAACTGGTCTAGGTCTCCTTACAGGTGAGACACATTTAAACTGGTCTAGGTCTCCTTACAGGTGAGACACATTTAAACTGGTCTAGGTCTCCTTACAGGTTGGACACGTGTGTCACGGTTTCGGCCGAGGCTGCTCCTCCTCCATGCTCGGGCAGGCTTCGGCGGTCGTCGTCCCCGGAGTACTAGCTATCACCGTTTGATGTTTTCGATGTTTGTTTGGTTTTGTCTTTTTGTACACCTGTTTCCTTTTTGGTTGATTATGTCTCCTATAAGTTTCTCGTTTTGTTAGTCATGTGTTGTGTGTTATTGTTCCGCCTGTCACTGGTGCGGCTCGTCATTCGTGCTTTTGTAATTTCCAGTCATCGCACTGTATTGTTTTCGTGCGCTTTGGATGATTGTGTTTTGCGCATCGTCCGCCTCCTGCTTTGTCGAGGCCAGAGTCTGTTTATTTGTTTGTATTCAGTAAAGTCGGTTGGACTTAGCTTCTGTGTCCTGCGTGTGACTCCTCCACCACATCCACATCAGCCGGTCTCCTGACAACATGGGTCTAGAGGTCTCTAGTGGTTGAGTCTTGGTCTGGGTCTCACTGGTTCTGTTCCAATCAGTCTTGTCTCCATCTCTGGTATATTCAGTACCAATACACCAACGTCATACACTCCAGACCTGGGTTCCAGTGCTTAATTTGAGCCGGATCTGGCACCTCTCAGATTTGACCTCATTTGTTCCAGCACCTATTTGCCCGGCTCCGGTACCTCACGCATGATTTATACAATTTGTTTTACTGTTTGTACTGTAAACATTTAAAAAAGCGATCAGAGTTAAATCAAGTTGCCTCCTGGTTATTTCTCCCACCTCCTAGAAAAACCATCATGTAAAAGTGCGGAGATCCTTCTGTGCAATCATCCTAATCCTTCCCCACTGATTACAGACCTGGGGCCTGTTGCACAAAAGTAGAATTAAGACATCCGGGATAAATGACTCAGCTGAGCTCAATGAAGCCAAAAAACATGTGCGTCCAGGCTTAATTGGTTGCACAAAGACCAAGCCAGGATGAGCAGACACGGATTCATTAAGCCAGGTGAAACCAATCCTGGATAGGTGCGCGCTCACGGCTCACTCAAATAGACCCCGCCACAGATCACAGATTAACTGATTTACCATGGCAACTAGAGCCGCGTACTTTTCCCCGTCGGAAGCACAAATCCTCATGGAGGCATACGAGGAGGTAAAAGATATAATTAAGAAGAAAGGCAACACCGCCACAGTGATAAAGCAAAGAGAAAAAGCGTGGCAAAGTATTGCAGACCGCCTGAATGCGTAAGTAGTGCACAATTACACACTCACCGCTCCGCTGAAACATCACAATGACAATTCAAATATTTAATTCACATCTCCAAAAATGCAGTTGTACTGTAATTATGAAACGGTTAAATTTTTAATTGAAATGCACTGCAGATATGAGTGAAATTGTGTAAAGTAACTCCATCACACTGTATAAAGCTATGATAAATTTTTTGATATTTTTACTGAAAACAAGACAAAAATACCAAGTAATTTTTTGCAGTGTGACTCCATTAAATGTGTGTGTGTGTGTGTGTGTGTGTGTGTAGATTAAACATGAACGGGCCAAAACGGACATGGCAGCAGGTCAAAATCAAATACAAGAACATTCTGCAGAATGGTATGGTCCCTGACTAATATTTAACAAAGCACAAGCATATATTGTACCCAGAAGGTGCCTGCTCACACATTGTCTGTACTGTTTTAGCAGTGAAAAAGAATACCCACAGACAAGGCACGGGTGGTGGGTCACCAAAGGCTGACCTTACCCCAGCAGAGGACATGGCCTTGGAGCTAAATAAAGGCAGGCCCGTCTTAGAGGGGATCCCTGGGGGGAAAGAGACGAGCATAGGTTCCTCCCAAGATGCCACCCGCTTCATTCAAGGTATGTCCTTCCATCTCTACATGGGATACAACCACATTCATATTGAATCAATTTGGACTGTCTGACTTTGGTTTACCTATTGCCTTGCAATGTCTGGCAGCACTGTGTTCCTGTTAGAGCCACCAGCACAAGCACCAGACGATGCTGATCCAGTGAGTACTCCATCAAAGGCATACTGTAGGCCTGGCATGTCTTGTCTACTAGCTTCAATATGAATCCGATTAAATGTGATAGGGTGAAGGCCCCAGTGCAGCAGCAACAGCACATGATGGAGACGATGATGAGGAGGAGACCATCTCTCTGGATTCCAGAAGGCATGAGGTATCATGTTAAGACTGTGAAAGTACTATTTACTCTACAATGGTGAGGAGTCCTCATCAAAATCAAAAAATCTAATTTCTTTTACAGGACCCAGATGCTATACAGTGGGAAAACCAGCCTGGCAACATAGTGCGTATTAATAAAAGGACACCACATCCTGCCAAATTCCAGCTGCGCTAATTGTATTGTGTTCACAGAGCTCACAAGCTATCAGAAAGTTGTATGGCAACCACCTCCGGCGCCAAATAGAACTGGCAGACATAGACATTCAGTACAAGAAGAAAAAGATGGAAAATCTTGCACTGGAGTCCGAAATAAAAAAAGAGGACAATTAGGAAACTGGACCTTGAAATAAAAAAACTTGAGAGGGAGGTGAGATATGCCTTCAATGTACACTGTATGCTAACTGTAACACAAATGTATTAATCATTATTTTTCTTTCCTCCCCCAGCTCCAAGAAGATGACACAGATCAAAATAAAAATTAGGTATATTCTCGTAAAGTCAAGTGAGCCATGACATATGAGCTCTTATTGTGAGCACACAGGACGGTGGCATCTTTCTAAGGTTTTTTTTTTATTTTCCCAGCAATCAGTACAACCAAGTCATCGTTATAAGGCATCGCCCTATTTTGCCCACCCCCCCCAGCACCAGGTGTGGCCACTAGCCTATATGAAGGCCCAAAATTGTGTGTTCCTTTCTGCTCTGACAATGGCATGCCCATTCGTGCGAGATGTGGTGGATGAAGAAGCACTTGTGCTGAGGAGAGCCTTCAGGCGAGAAAGGGTCTTCAGGGACCGGTTGGACCCACTGGCCTTCCCTGATGACCATCTATATGAAAGATACAGGTTTTCTGCAGATGGCATCAGGTATCTATGCAGACTACTGGGTCCCAGGATTAAGCACCGCACTGCACGGAGCCATGCACTGAGTGTGGAGCAAATGGTTTGTGTGGCCTTGCGCTTTTTTGCTAGTGGAGCCTTCCTGTACTCAGTGGGGGATGCAGAACAGCTGAACAAGGCCACAATTTGCCGCACAATAAGGAGTGTGTGTCTGGCTATCAAAGCATTAGCAGATGTCTTCATCTCCTTCCCTGGCCACAGAAGACTCTGTGACATCAAAGAGGAGTTCTATAGGATTGCAGGTAAGAGGATCTACAAATTACAGGACAACTGTTAACACATAGTAGGATACTCATTACTTTGTGTGACAGGTTTCCCCAATGTCATTGGTGCAGTGGACTGCACACACATAAGGATAAAAGCCCCCTCAGGTGCCCATGAGGCCGATTTTGTGAATAGGAAATCCTTTCACAGCATTAATGTTCAGGTGAACATAACTTTTTGATATTGTCCATTGACGAACACTCTGCATTGCCAGTGATGTGCATTGATTGGTGTAATATTCCTCATCTTATGATTTCAGATGGTCTGCAATGCTGACTGTGTGATCAGCAATGTTGTGGCAAAATGGCCTGGCTCAGTCCATGACTCCAGAATCTTTCGGGCCTCTGAAATCTATCAGTGCCTATCACAAGGTAAGCCACACAACCCCTATTTATAACCATCATGGCTGTGTCAAGAATATCACTGTGTTTATGAGGTAGTAATGATGAGATTTTGTGTTGACAGGTGAATTCTCTGGTGTGTTGCTGGGAGACAGGGGGTATGGCTGCCAGCCTTTTCTCCTGACACCTTTCACAGACCCCCAGGAAGCACAGCAGGCCTACAACCATGCCCATGCCAGGACCAGGGCCAGAGTTGAAATGACCTTTGGCCTCCTGAAGGCACGCTTTCACTGCCTTCACAAATTAAGGGTCAGCCCTGTTAGGGCATGTGATATTACTGTGGCTTGTGCTGTCCTCCACAATGTGGCCTGCCTGAGGAAGGAGAGGGCCCCCAGAGTGCCACCAGCCATGGACTGGGACAATCCGGCAATCTTCCCTGATGACGACAGTGGTCGGCTGCTGAGGGACCAATATGTGTTGAATTATTTTAGTTAGTATGTGTGCTTTCAATTTTGGTTAAATATGTCCTGCGGTGGCAGAGGAATTTGGTTTTTTTTGGGTTCGTTTTTTTTACGAATTTGGCCTCTTATGATGTTTGTGCGGTATACTGTGTGTAATACAAGGCTGCAGGGAGGCTACTGCATCCATTCATTTGTCTGTTCAGTTGATGTGTATGGATTTGTCCTGCATTTATTTTAGTGTGCAGACATGCAGGGTGTGTTATATACAGACCTTTGAATGTGTATGTATCATTTTGTATAATATGCTTGGATTCTGTGCTTTCCATCTTGTAGAGTCACTGTGACTTCAGTTTCGAAAGGAGCTGATGGTTTACCTGCTTTGTTTTGTCCTTATTCAATAAAGGAACATAATGTTACACATTGTGTTTTTATATTCATATGGAATGTGTATTTGTTTATATGACAGAGTACTAGGGCCACACTGAAGAAAAAGGATAAAGTCATAAATTTATGAGGCTGGTTCTTTCTGCAGAAAAGCTACATATTGTTTTTACAGTTTTGATACTTATGACAATGTGATACTTAATATTCTGGCACATCAGCATGTCTTTGTTTATGAAACCATACTGAAGTACAATTTCACGAAATGCCCCACATCTGTCATTTTAACAACTGTCCTCCTTTAAAACAACTGGTTACAATATTATGACTTGTGTTTTTTTTCCCCTCTGTGGCCCTAATATTCTATCATTTTATATATAGCCTTATAGTCTATGGGAAACTGTAAATTATCTAATGATAGCAACATCATCTAAAAATCATTTTTTATCCAAAATCATTGAAATTAATGATCACAAACGTTTTAAATAATGACAGTGGGTCTAGTTATATGTGATAACAATGTATAGTGAGCAGTGAAATAACTATTGGGTTTCCATTTGTGGTGACTGCTGACTGACATTAGGGATGAGATTAAATAGATCCTGGAATTTAGCCTGGTCTGGAGCAGGCTAGCTCCACAGAATAAATCTCCATGGTAATTTATACCATAACATATCCTCCTGCCCCCTATCCATCTTTAGTGCAAACCGGATTACGGATCAATTGAGCCAGGATCACCAAGATATCCTGGCTTAATCCCTTATCCTAGTTTTGTGCAACAGGCCCCTGCTCTCTTATTTCTACATATGTCCATCAACCGACGAAGTGCACGGGGGGGCAGTGCACGGAGCAGGTGCAATTTGGACAGAGGCTCAGTTCAAGACCAAACAAACGTATAACCCCTGGCTTGTCAAGCAACATTCAAAGCTTATAATTGTAATAGCCAGTTATAATTGTAATGGCTTAGCAGATAATAACAAAAGAAGAACAATATTTACATGGCTCAAAGAGAAGGAATATAATATCTATTGTTTACAGGAAAATCATTCAACAATTCTAGATGAAGTTGGGTGGAAAAAGGACTTGGGGCTAAGAAATGGGCTAAGAAACTCAAAAGGGGTGATGATATTAATTAACAGTAATTTCGATCTGAATGTGCAAATTGTCCAAACAGATACGCAAGGTAGATAGATTATTTTAAATATGTTATTGGACCATAAACAAATATGTCTCATTAACCTTTACGGACCAAATAATGATGATCTGAGGATGCCTCCCGCGACGGCGTGACCCGTCAGAGCTATAGTGGCCTTGCCATGCGGATATCCTCGCATGCGTTTTGGTAACAATCTAGGTCTTATGTGTCATGCACTTCAACAACTGTCTGAATTGTAACTCGAGCTCCAAAAAGGGAGACTGCACAATTATTACTGCACACAGGGCAGTCACCAGGGAAGTGAGGGTGTTATTTACTGTCACGGTTTCGGCCGAGGCTGCTCCTCCTCCTGGTTCGGGCAGGCTTCGGCGTTCGCCGTCCCCCGGAGTACTAGCTGCCACCGCTCTATGTTTCTGTGTTCCATTGCTTTTGTCTGTCTGTCACACCTGTGTTTGTTTAGTGTTGATTACGTGTCTTATAAGTTCCATGTTGTATCTAGGGTTTTTGTGTGTTGTTGTCCGTTGCCACGTTGTTTGATACGTGTTCATTTTTCCGTGTCTATTTTGCCTTGTTGAAGTGTTTTACGCGTGTGCGTAATGTTCCTCGCCTCTTCGTGTTTTCGAGGTCGGGGCTTGTACACTTACTTTGGACACTATTAAAAGTTTCGTTGGACTACCTCTGCTTCCTGCACTTGACTCCTCCACCACATCCACGACGGCTCATGACAATTACTGCACACAGGGCAGTCACCAGGGAACACAGCAGCCATTGCTAGCTAGCCAACACGACCACCAGCTAACTGTACTGTAGCAGCTAAATACAATATATTTGTGCTAGCTAGCCAACGTTTAATTATTGCTGCGTTATGAAAGGAACTAGACACGGACACGAATTATCTGTTTAGTGTGTTAACACACTATTGGTAGTTTGTTGTAACCAAGTATTGGTGCTAAACTGTGTGTTATTGGATGCTAGCATGCTAGTTAGCTATAGCGTCATAGTTAGCTAGCTGAATAAAGTAAGTTGAGTCTATTCCTTGAAACATTGAACCGCTGTAGTTTCACAACAATTCTAATTTCTAAAGTGGAAGTTGGGAGAGTTTTATTCGGGTAGTTCAGTGAAACAATTATAGTTTCTGAGGTGAAGTTGGGAGAGTTATATTTGGGAGTTTTGGTTTTTACTCTCTCCTTTCCCAGATGTTTAGTTCATTTCATTCCGATCTCCTCTGCATTATTGTAGCCATTTTCTACAGCCTGTCAACTATGCCTCTGCCTATCCCTGTTCTCTCCTCTCCGCACAGGCTACACAAACGCCTCACACCGCGTGGCTGCTGCCTCTCTAACCTGGTGGTCCCTGCACGCACCCCACACCTGGAGTTCCAGGTCTCAGGCAGCCTCTGGAACTGCCGTTCTGCTGCCAACAAGGCTGACTTCATCCCAGCCTATGCTACCCTCCAGTCCCTCGACTTCCTGGCGCTGACGGAAACATGGATTACCACTGAAAACACTGCTACTCCTACTGCTCTCTCCTCGTCTGACCATGTGTTCTCGCATACCCCGAGAGCATCTGGTCAGAGGGGTGGTGGCACAGGAATCCTCATCTCTCCCAAGTGGACATTCTCAATTTTTCCCCTAACCCATCTGTCTATCTCCTCATTTGAATTCCATGCTGTCACAGTCACTAGCCCATTTAAGCTTAATATCCTTGTCATCTATCGCCCTCCAGGTTCCCTTGGAGAGTTCATCAATGAGCTTGACGCCTTGCTAAGTTCCTTTCCTGAGGATGGCTCACCCCTCACAGTTTTTGGGGGATTTCAACCTCCCTACGTCTACATTTGACTCATTTCTCTCTGCCTCCTTCTTTCCACTCCTCTCCTCTTTTGACCTCACCATCTCACCGTCCCCCCCTACTCACAAGGCAGGCAATACGCTTGACCTCATCTTTACTAGATGCTGCTCTTCTACGAATCTCACTGCAACTCCCCTCCATGTCTCCGACCACTACTTTGTATCCTTTTCTCTCTCGCTCTCCTCCAACACTACTCACTCTGCCCCTACAAAGATGGTAATGCGCCGCCGCAACCTTCGCTCTCTCTCTCCCACTACTCTCTCCTCTTCCATCCTATCATCTCTTCCCTCTGCTCAATCCTTCTCCCTCCAATCTCCTGATTCTGCCTCCTCAACCCTCCTCTCCTCCCTTTCTGCATCCTTTGACTCTCTGTGTCCCCTATCATCCCGGCCGGCTCGGTCCTCCCCTCCAGCTCCGTGGCTTGATGACTCATTGCGAGCTCACAGAACAGAGCTCCGGGCAGCGGAGCGGAAATGGAAGAAAACTAAACTCCCTGCCGACCTGGCATCTTTTCACTCCTCCCTCTCTACATTTTCTTCATCTGTTTCTGCTGCTAAGGCCACTTTCTACCACTCTAAATTCCAAGCATCTGCCTCTAACCCTAGGAAGCTCTTTGCCACATTCTCCTCCCTGCTGAATCCTCCCCCCCCCCCCTCCTCTCTCTCTGTGGATGACTTCGTCAACCACTTTGAAAAGAAGGTCGACGACATCCGATCCTCGTTTGTTAAGTCTAATAACACTGCTGGTCCTGCTCACACTGCCCTACCCTATGCTTTGACTTCTTTCTCCCCTCTCTCTCCAGATAAAATCCTGCGACTTGTGACTGCAGGCCGCCCAACAACCTGCCCGCTTGACCCCATCCCCTCCTCTCTTCTCCAGACCATCTCCGGTGACCTTCTCCCCTACCTCACCTCGCTGATCAACTCATCCTTGACCGCTGGCTATGTCCCTTCCGTCTTCAAGAGAGCGAGAGTTGCACCCCTTCTCAAAAAACCAACACTCGATCCCACTGATGTCAACAACTACAGACCAGTATCCCTTCTTTCTTTTCTTTCCAAAACTATTGAGCGTGCCGTCTTTAGCCAACTCTCTTGCTATCTCTCTCAGAATGACCTTCTTGATCCAAACCAGTCAGGTTTCAGGACTGGTCATTCAACTGAGACTGCTCTTCTCTGTGTCACGGAGGCTCTCCGCACTGCTAAAGCTAACTCTCTCTCCTCTGCTCTTGTCCTTCTAGACCTGTCTGCTGCCTTTGATACTGTGAACCATCAGATCCTCCTCTCCACCCTCTCCGAGCTGGGCATCTCCGGCGCGGCTCACTCCTGGATCGCGTCCTACCTGACCGGTCGCTCCTACCAAGTGGCGTGGCGAGAAGCTGTCTCCGCACCACGTGCTCTCACCACTGGTGTCCCCCAGGGCTCAGTTCTATAGGCCCTCTCCTATTCTCCCTATACACCAAGTCACTTGGCTCTGTCATATCCTCACATGGCCTCTCCTATCATTGCTACGCTGACGATACACAACTAATCTTCTCCTTTCCCCTTCTGATAACCAGGTGGCGAATCGCATCTCTGCATGTCTGGCAGACATATCAGTATGGATGACGGATCACCACCTCAAGCTGAACCTTGGCAAGACGGAGCTGCGCTCTTCCTCCCGGGGAAGGACTGCCCGTTCCATGATCTCGCCATCACGGTTGACAACTCCATTGTGTCCTCCTCCCAGAGTGCGAAGAGCCTTGGCGTGACCCTGGACAACACCCTGTCGTTCTCCGCTAACATCAAGGCGGTGACCCGATCCTGCAGGTTCATGCTCTACAACATTCGGAGAGTACACGACCCTGCCTTACACAGGAAGCGGCACTGGGTCCTAATCCAGGCACTTGTCATCTCCCGTCTGGATTACTGCAACTCGCTGTTGGCTGGGCTCCCCGCCTGTGCCATTAAACCCCTACAACTCATCCAGAATGCCGCAGCCCGTCTGGTGTTCAACCTTCCCAAGTTCTCTCACGTCACCCCCCTCCTCCGCACACTCCACTGGCTTCCAGTTGAAGCTCGCATCTGTTACAAGACCATGGTGCTTGCCTATGGAGCTGTGAGGGGATCGGCCAACCTCTGTACCTTCAGGCTCTGATCAGTCCCTACATCCAAACGAGGGCATCCACCTCTGGCCTGCTGGCTCCCCTTCCTCTGCGGAAGCATAGTTTTTCCCGCTCAGCCCAGTCAAAACTGTTCGCTGCTCTGGCACCCCAATGGGTGGAACAAGCTCCCTCACGACGCCAGGACAGCGGAGTCACTCACCACCTTCCGGAGACATTTGAAACCCCACCTCTTTAAGGAATACCTGGGATAGATAAAGTAATCCTTTCCCCCCCCCCCCCCTAAAAAAATAATAATAATAATAATAAAAAAAAAATATTGTAAAGTGGTTATCCCACTGGCTATAGGGTGAATGCACCTATTTGTAAGTCGCTCTGGATAAGAGCGTCTGCTAAATGACGTAAATGTAAATGTAATTACTGCACACAGGGCAGTCACCAGGGAAGTGAGGGTGTTATTACTGCACACAGGGCAGTCACCAGGAAGTGAGGGGTGTTATTACTGCACACAGGGCAGTCACCAGGGAAGTGAGGGTGTTTATTACTGCACACAGGGCAGTCACCAGGGAAGTGATGGTGTTTTATTACTGCACACAGGGCAGTCACCAG
>CM072235.1:42946030-42982940 GCA_036851935.1 Coregonus suidteri | reverse complement strand
AAAGGGCAAGAAACTCTAACCCTATTTATAACCTTTTTTAAACCCTTAACCTCCCCCCCAACCCTAATTCTGGGGGAGGGAGCTTAAAAACCCCGTTTATAACTATTTAGAATACTTTTATGTTAGTAATACCATTATAGTACTAAAAAGCATTTATTGTTATTTTTTAATAAAAATCTATGTAACCTTTATTAGTCATTTTATTATATGTGTATTATTGCAAGGCATAACACTTGATAAACAACACATTTGTTTTATTTTTTAAATGTGGTTTGAACTTGGTGTGACCTAGTAACCTCTTGTGAAAGTCCCAGCAATTGGCATGTCATAGGTGGGGCAGGTTTGAGACTGATCTACAGAATTAATACAAAAATACACTTTATTTCTCAGCTGCCTCACCAATGTCTTTACGTTGAATTACCATGAGCATCAGTTATAGGCTACAAGCAGCAATATGATTTGCCATAAATAGCATGCAACCAACACTATGTCCCATCTTTTTCTAAAATTGTCACTCATTACTTCACAGTTAGCTATTATCTCGTATTAGGCCTGTGTTGCTTTTGGGGAGAGCAACAAAAATTGAACTTAGCAGGTATTGGAACCCCGGCCAATAATCACTATTCAGATTCGTCTAACCTCAACCCTAGCTTAACATGCATTATAGAAACCTTCTTAATATCTCATATTTGGAGTAAAACAGCCTCGGAATAGACAAAGACGAGTGCATCTTCCAGCCTGCCAATAAATTACTCATGCAACCCTCATAGGTTAGGAATTAACCCTCATCATGCCACTCACTTGCGCAGGAGTTTTCCTGTGAGGGGGGGAGTGGTGGTATATCCAGGGAGAGAACTAAATATAGCTTCTGAAATTTCATTCGTGTCTTATGCTGCCATCTATTGGAATTATTAAGCAATTGCAGTAGTACTGAATAAAGTGTATATACTTACTAAAGTAATAATTACTCGGAATTGCGAAATATAAAATGTTCTAGTTCATTTTATCACTTACAACCATAAAATAACATTTATAGCATACAAACAATGAAACTGACATTAACCAAAAACACCATACATTTAGTTAATTATATATTCAAAATATATATATATATTTAGATGGTTGTCATTATCACCCCCTTAACATAAAGATACAGACAGACACTGGATACAGACACTGAAAATTAGCTTTCTATATAAAACTGGTAGCTCTCAAAGAGCCTTTGCTTTGCTGGAGGGCAGTTCGTTTTCAGGAGTGTGCTGCCTGCCTGCCTTCAGAGGAGTCTGTCTGTGATAATGTAAAGTTAATAAGTTATTGCCACGCTTTCACAGAGGCCTAGTTTACATTTACATGTGAGTCATTTAGCAGAACGCTCGATATTCAGAACGACTAGGGTTATGTGCCTAAATCTGTGTACAAGGGTACATCGACAGATCTTTCACCTAGTCAGCTCGGGATTCGAACCAGCCAACTTTCGGTTACTGCCCAACGCTCTTAACCGCTAGATTACAAATCACAAAATGGTTAAACACAAAAAGGCAAATGGTCGTAGATAATGGTAAGCTGGTTAAATAAAATACTGATCTTAGAACTTTCAGACTGCCATTGTTTTTGGGGAAATAGGGACATGTCCTGTTTATTTCACCATTATGTCAAATATATGTATTTATTTTAATGGGTTTCAAGTTCTACAACCATTTGAATCAGTGATAATCTCCTTTTTGTTAATGATGTAAGACTGGGCAGCGTACTCCGTTGTCATCAAACGCTATCCCCCAATTACTTTTTGCCCTTGGAACTCTTGAGCTTCCCCCCATTGTTTTTCCAATGGAGAGGCAATGCTGGTATATTTCTGAAATATCTCATATGTGTATATTTAGTTTTTTTTCAATGTCGGACGAACCATTTTAATCAGTATAATCTCCTCTTTCTAATGACATCAGGTTGGGCAGCGTACTCTGCTGTCATCGATCGCTAGACCAGAAATAGTCAGTAAGTTAACATTTTTTTTCCCTACTTCCTGGTAATGCAGACATAAGCACACTTGGCTCACCATCAAGGTGTGGATGTTTACTTTCTACACCAGTTGTTATTTATTACTTAATTTTTTTCTGTTTCATCCTAAAACAGATTGTAGTGGTGAAATAAAAAGTTGACATTTTTTGGTGCCATTTAGGGAAAATTGAATTCTAAGGATCATTCCAGTCAGAAGAGGCTCAGTGATGTTCGCTTCAATTCATTTGCTATGGCTTCGTGAGCAGAGGCAGGTTTGCCTGGAAGACTCCGGTCGACAAAGTTTGGTGGGCTCATCCCAGGAAATATTGGCTGTCATTGGGAAGAGGCTCTGATCAGGGGGGGGAAAGTGCAGGGGGGCAGACTGGGGAGGAGGAGGACGACAGTACCATGCCAATATAGGATGAAGAGGGGGGAGGTGAGTCTGCGGGAGCGGAGGAGGAGGCCTCGTTTTCAGACGGCTCATTGGATCCAGAGCTGACAGCCAGTCAGGCTGAGGGCCCAGTATATACGGTGAGAGAACTTTTCTAGGTTCCTGATGGAGACTAAAGGGGAAAAAGAAGGTTCTGCTGGAGTCTTATTTGATTGATTCCTGGAAGGTTTGTAAGGTCAGTACAACACGTGATGAAGAATGAGGGGTTTAGTGTCCTCTCACCCAGGAAGCGGTATGGGCTGAGAAAATGGGTCATGGCTTTCTTAAGGGCATGTCTTCAGAATCTGCTTAATTTTATGTTTTTTTCTGGCATGGCAGCTTTATGGGCTTCTCTACTGGTTTCTGATTGTGGTGATTTCCCTCCCATCTCTTATGGAGATTTCACGGTTAGACTTCCTTAACATGAACGGCGGCAGAGACTGGGGAATATGTACAAACCAAAACATTTAAACGTGATTATTTTAGCAAGAGACACACAGTGATGTGATTAATGAAGTGTATTTGGGGTCTGGTGGAAGGGGGCGCAGGTGCTGAGCCATGGCAGAAATCTTAGTGGCAGGGGTAGCAAAAGAGGTGTGTAAGGGTAGGTTTGTTAGTGGTTAGAGACAAAATCAATGACCTTGTCTTTGCTTTCATAAATGTGTCTGCACCTAGTACAGGGTGGTCGTAATCGATTAAATGCTGGCAATTATTGCTGATAAACAAAGGAGTCTGCTCATACTGAACTTGGATCATAAGGTTTTTATTCATATCACAAGATGTCAGCATAAGTGACGGATGTCATGACACCCGAGAGGAGCGACTTCCCAGATTGCAATGGTCGCTCTAACCTCTTCTTCGTCTAGCCCATACTTATAAACAATGCGAAAATATGGGTTGCTCCCTCTGCTGTCCAATCACCTGTCTCCCCTGGGGCGTCACCCTACAACTGGCTACTTTTGAACTAAAATATACATTCTCTCCGATTCCACTTAAAACATTAACAACCGTCATAATCTTCATATACGACATTGCCCCCTTCGAGACTAAACAGTCTCGAAAACAAACAGAATAGGATATGACAAGTAACAATTCATCTTATTGAGTATCTTTAACATTAAACCAAAAACATTATTCTCTAGAGTGTAAATACCTTTTCTATGAAATATGAATAAATGTTTATGAAGTGGGAATACATGTACTATGAAATATGAACAAATCTTTATGGAGTATTTGTAAGTGAGAGCGAAAAACTGTCCTGGCAGCCATCGTTCCAGATATCTATCCATCAATCAAGACAGTAAAATCTCTCTCACGGTCCCTCTGCCCCAGGCAACCACCTGAGATACTCCAGATAAACTCATAAATCCTTATCAATGCATTTAAAACTATGATGCAATTAATACACATGTAAGCCCCTGCAAACAAAATACTATCCAAAATGTCCACACCAAGGCTGGTCAACCCATCGGACCCTATAGTGGACTTCTATCCCTGCCTAGACTTCCCTGTCCCTAAGCATTCACGAAATAAACAAAACATCTAAGATCCCCACATGTTATCCAATAACATCAAATATCATTCTACAAAAAAATAATACCTAAGACTATGACACAAATTATGTATTACACATGCAATATGTCTATATTTCATTGCAGACACTGGAATGTAGTCCACTACACTTCATCTCCCCCGTAGTCTCCTCTTCCAATGCATTGTTGATGATGGAATGGAACCTTTCCACACCTTCCTTGTTTCCATCTCCTCCAGTTATTGTCCTTTCATATTGTCCCTTCATATTGTCCTTGTGTGAGTATTTCAATCTTTACACTTTCCCCCAAATGCTTCTGGAAGAAAAAGAAAAGACCAAACAGTATCTTTTGCAAACAACATTTTCAAATTAAAACTCAATATCAACTAAGAATATAAAATTTATATAAATGAGCTGTATGAATCAATATAAATGATAGAATAATGAAATAGGATAATGTGATTCATTCATACACTTTTCCCCCTTTTATTCATAAAATCATACTAAAATCACCCTAATATTGAAAAAAAATTTTGGGAAAAATGATCAAATATTCAAAAAGGATATTTATCATCAATACTCCATCCAGTCCCACTTGTCCCTCTTCATCCAGATCAGGAACAGTCAACAACGGCATACTGAGTGTTGTCTCCAGGCATCACAACTCCAACCTATTCTAAATATCTTATCTTTCTCAAAGGTCAGTAACAAATTACAAACATCACACACAGTGCTATCAAACCTGCTATTAAAATCTGAACCATTACTGCTCCTACTGGGCCTAACTGATTTTGCAACCAAGTCTTCGCTGACCATTCCAAACTCCTTCAGATCTCCCAACGCATCCCTTATATATTTCAACGCATAGTGATACTATCTGAACTATCTGGAATCAAAGTATAGTTAATATTATCAATATGATCTGCCAAAAAAAATGTTACACCATACCATGGAAAAAGTCCCCCTTCTCTCTTAGCCTTATCCTCCAATGATAGGCGTCAAGACTATGAAATGTCGCCATGTCCCTTTTCACCCTACTTCCAAACCTAGATTCAGATTTATCTGTGTCCGGTGCTACCCCTCTTATAATGGTAGAAAACTCATATGGAAGCTTCAACGTTGACATGTAACAACATCCTGTCCATCCATAGGGTTAGAATATATACGTTTTATCACCACAAACCCTCCAACTATCTCTAAAATTCCCAATAGTCCAATTGTCAGGTAAAAGCTAATCTTTTTACCATCAAAGTCCTGCTCTTCTTACTAACTGGAACATAAAAAGTAACATTATATTTCTCATTATTACCCTTAAGGTCATGCATACCCAAAGTTATCATATAATCATATCAATCTGATATTCCCATAAACATACCCCTTACATCATGTTGTTTTATTAGAACAAAAACAACCTTTTAGCCCTCACTGGTTTCACCTCCAATGCTTCAGGTTCGCTGTTACCCTGATTTTCCTTCCCATCTAACAAATTACCATAGGGTAATTCATTTAAACCCAATAATCACTTAAACCTAGGCTTAAACAAATGTTTTGACAATGACATTATTTTTATCTGTTACTGATTGTTGCTGATACAACAGCCATGACAAAGCATAAGATTTGACACATACTTGATAGAGGTCGAGCGAATTGACCGTCTCTAAAATGTTTGGTGCTGGAATTCTCAACAGACATGGACCCTCAAGATTCCTCACTGATCTTACAGAATGAGCTAGCTGCTGGAACCAAAGATTCCTACCTGCCCATCCATCTTTAATTTTCACAACAGAAGAATCAAACCCATCCATTTAGTTTCTCTCTTCCTAACGAGCGGTACTGATCAGATACCTCTCCTTGTCTGTCATTAAAATCAAAGACCCTCATCCTGTACCTCCATGATAGTATCCTTCACTATTTCAGATGAATCTATATTCTTCACTACCACTATCTGCTTTCCTATTTAACCCCAATAACAGTCTGTTCCTCTAAAATTGCTGCAGGATCTATTGGTTCCCTTATAATCAAATGCGATATATTTATGGCTTTAATAACTATCAATGTTGAAAGAGTTAAATTGCTTCTCACTGTTGTTTTAATATACTGAAGTGTTAATGTCATTGTTGTTACTTCATCTATTTTCCCTAAGACGTTTAACTCCTTACTTGTATTTCCCTCTATCACCACTAGTTCACTTTTTTAGCTCTCAGTCCTCCTACCTCTATCCCTGACTTTCAACCTTTTGATTATAAAAAAATACACCCACAATTACCTTGATCTTCCTGCTGGGAACTGTAAGTATAGATACTCAATCACCCTTAATCTTCTCTTATCATTCAACAACGCATACTTTTCTCATGCATCTGCTCTCCTAACAGATATAAACTCCTACCATATCTATCTTCCCACTAAACTCTAAAATGTCCTTCACTCCTGTTCTCTCTCTCATACTATTAACTTTGAAACTTAGCTTACTGTCTTAGAGTTCCTTCAACCCTAGTTCTCCTAACTTTTTTTTAATCTAATCTTTTCTCCTAACATTTAAAAACTTTTCCACTGATTTATTCACAAATCCCTTTACCACCAAATTTTTAGAATATGTGATCGGGCCAAGTCCCCACCTGCTTCTGACTTCTTTACACACAGAACTTGGCAAATGACTAAACACCTTTTAGCCTAGTTTGAAATCTCTTGGTGTAGGAATGTAACCAAGAATAACAGTCACCCCTTTTTAACTTTATTCTTCAGACAGATTGTCTAATAGGCAGTCTAATAGATTATCATCCTTCCTATGATATTATCTTTTTAAGCAAAAATGATTCCAAAAACCATATTCTTTTTTAAAATCTTCTACCAGACAGCCGTCTAGTGTACATCTTATTGTACAGTTCAATTTACACAATGCATCTCTTTCCCACAATGCATAGGTATATGTTCTAATATTAGTATGTCTATTTTAATTTCTCTTTGATTTTTTATAGAAGAGGCTCAATTGGTTCCTTAAGAGTAATTAGCTGTTTTACTACCTCAAATCCCTATCCTAATTAGTTAAATTTTACATAGTGAGATGTTTAACCTCTTTAGGCTCACACAGATAAAAGCTTTTCCACTATTCACTATCACTTCTCATAGTCCCCTGTTTTTACTTCAATTGTTTATTTATTTATTTATTTATTATTATTATTATTATTATTATTATTTATTTTTATTTTTTATGGGTGGATGGATCAGCTTAATATTTGCAGATAGATTGTATCTTCTATCAATGTATTGTCTGCATCACTTCCAATCCCCCATGTTTTATTTTTATTTTTTATATATACATTCCCCTTTATTACTTTTCAACCCCACCATCCTTTCCCCTACTTGGAGTAAATTAGTGAACAAATAACACGCCCAGGGCCTCTACTTCCGGTCTATACTTACTATCTACACCTTATGGACAGAGTTAATTTTACAATAATTCTATATATAATATATATATATATATATATATATATATATTTTATTTATTTATTTATTTTTTTTGCTCCTGAACTTCTTCTACTCTCAACCTCTCCGATCATTTTCATGATGTCCATCTGGTTTGCTTCTAAATGCCATTTCTTTCTAACTGTGCTCTTTCCCCAAAGCTCCCAACATACAACCTATATACTTATTATGGACACAGTATGCTTACATTATTAGCTATCTTTGTTTATTATTTGTTGTTTTTTGTTATTAGTCCCACCCTTCAACTCTATTCAATACCTCCCATCTATCTCTTAACACCATCCATATAGGATTTCTATTTGCCATATATATTTCAACCGTACTGTGATGTTTTTTACAAAAGTTCTGAACCTTTCTATTCTCATTGCTTCTACAGATTGTGAATTAAAAATAAACATTTTTGCTAAAAGTATTATTATATTATTGATTGATTGACTATGACTTTTCAGATCACCCTTTTAATGCTATCTGCAAGGTTAGTTCCAGGTAAATATTGCAATCCTTTAGCCATTCCTGGGACCTGTGTCCAAAAACAAGCTACAAATGGACAGAACCAAAACAAATGATCTAATGATTCTATCTCTTCACAGCAAAAATCTGCAGAGCTGGGAAGATTGTATCCCCCATATAAATAACATTCTATTGGTAGCAAGAATTTTATATAATAATTTAAATTGAAAGATTCTAATTTTTGAATCCGGTGTCGTTTTGCGTGTCAGTTCATAAACACTATGCCATGGGATCGGTACGTCAAAGATCTCTTCCCAAACTATTTTGCAATCTATATTGGGACTGCTGTCAATCCTTTGGTCCTTAAGTGAAAACTGATATACTTTTTTTATTTATCACAGTTTTCCTTAACCAATTATGTTATTTAATGCAAGGCCGACAGACAAGTTCCTTACTTTCTCACCCCGTCAACTTTCCTCTTCCACTTTTGCGGTAAGGCTGCAATTATTTGGTTGTAATTTTTGGGTAGAGCAGACATTTCCATATGTTTTTGTTAGCTGCATGTGCGACATAACTCCACCAGTCCTACGATGATATCATTTACAAGATTATACCTTTTTTTTAAACATTCTGTCAAAAAATAAAGGTTTTTTGTCAATTAGTATATTTGAATTTAACCACAATATTTGTTGCATTATTTTGTTCTGTCGTTTCTGGAGGATTAAATTGAAATTGCAACCAACTTTCTATGGCTTGTTTTAGAAATAGTGACATTTTGGGAGATTATTTCCTTTTCAAATAACTGAAAGTGAGAGGTTGTAATCTGAATAAAGGGAAAGAGGCCTTTCTTGAACAGTGGGTGAGACAATCTTACTAATTTGCTTGAGAACCAGTTCGGATTAATGTATAACTTTTGGATGACTGAAGATTTTAGTGATAGGTCTAATGCTTTAATATTTAATAATTTCTGTCCTCCGAATTCATATTCATTATATAAATATGCTCTTTTAATTTTGTCTGGCTTGCCGTTCCAAATAAAATTTACTTCAATTGTTAGATATTTTCTCTTCTTTTCTAATCGATGATATCAGCTGACACCCCCTTCGTATCTTCTAGGCTCTAGAATCCTTAGGGTTCACCTGGAGAACAGGTGATCTTCACTTGCTCCTTCATCTTCCTCAGAAATTTCCTCTGTTGTTTCCTCCTGGCGCATTGCACTCACAGGTAAAGTAACCAACCTGTCCACAATTATAACACTCTTCTGAAAGTTGCTATAAGTGTAGCTGAAATCTTCCTCCTCCTTCTAAACCTTCTCGTCCTCTTCCTCTCCAACTCCGTGTCTGTCCAGAAAACTGGCTGTGGATATGAAACACCTGGTACCACCCTTGGTGGCTGGTACAATTGCGGTTGGCCTTGTTCAGTTGAAGCTGTAGCAGTGATTGTTGATTTGGTTCACTCTGATTCTTCATAACCAAAGCTTCTCTTCTCCTTCTTCACCAGTTGTATGATTGAGTTTTTTTTGAGAGTTTTTCTTCTTTCTTGTTCTTTCTTGTTGTTGACATATCAGGATTCTTCAACAGCTTATATTCTAAGTTCTGTCCTCGACATATCATCTTCCATCATCTTCTTACTAGTGGCCTTTTTCCTTGGCCTCACTGTATTCTTCTCTTAGTTTTCCAGACATCTCGGTTTTTCTTACTTCTGGAGTTTTTGGATTCATCTTTCTGGTCGTTTCTGCTTGTCCTCTATCTATTATTCGTTCATCTTCATCTCTGATGCAATAATCACCCTCCTGGATGATCACTGGAAGCTGAGGATAAACATCCCTAAGCTCTACTTCCTTCTCATAAAGGTGGGTGTCTTTTTGCTGAATCCGTGTGTGAGAAAGGTGTACTAACTTCTGCCATTAGTTTTTCTGTCGCCTTCTCTTCCTTTAGCATTTTCTCTATACCTTTGTTTATCTTATCGCTGGAATCTTTTATCAGTTTTTGTTTGAGAATGAAGGGCAACTTTTGTTTCATTTGCCGGATAACCTAGCACTACTTTAGTTAAAGGATTACTATTTTGTACTATATCAACAGGTGTAATCACCTTCATAGCCTTGCTGTCCTTTCTCCCCTTGTACCAACCCTTTTATATTCCTTTATTGTGAATTATTTTATTTTAGACTATATAGCCTATGGCTTCCCCCCTTTAATTATTAATATAAACCAAACAATCAATCAACAAAAATATGAATATTTAAAAAAATCAATTTTAAATTTTTATTCAAAAAATATTTTTTATTAAAATAAAAAATCAATTAAAAAATCAATAAAAAATTATGAATAATTAAAAACCAAGTTTTTTATTTCTATATCCTATCTTACCAATTTATCAATTAGTGGCTATCTTACCACAACCCATCAGGAAAGAAAATGCAAGTAGTCAACTTCAGACTACAATCCCAAAAACAAAGCCTCTAACCTACAATCACTACAATACCCATAAACCCCCTTGCTTTATAAGCACCCAATTATTTTTATTTTACAGAATAATGTCAGTACTTGATTTCCAACACAACCCCTAATCAAGCCAAGTGATGCACAGAAACTCCAAAATGCAAATTGTATTCAAATGATCAGTCTGTTGCCAAGCCTCTGTGAAATTGTCATAACATCAAATATCCTGTAGGGGAAGATTTTGTAAACAGACCAGTACCAAAACCTTTTTGACTCGATCCCCGTCACGTGATGTCACGTCAGCACCTCTCTTTCTTTCTCCCTCTCTCTCCTCTCGTCTCGTCCTATCGTTCCTCTCATATGACAAAAGAACAGAGACACAGAAAAAGATTTTAGTAGTTAATGCAATCACTGAGTTATTTCAACCATATTCAATATTCCCCCACTCACATTCGCTCTAAGACTTAACTCAGGACTAAATAGATCGCTCAAAAACATTTTTATTTTATTTATTTATTTAATTATTTTTATTTTTAATCCGTCAACATATCTCTCTCATTTATCCATTCAATAGGTCACAAAAACAGTTTCATATTTAACCAACAGCCGATGTAACAACCAAAATACACCATTAGACTCTAAATGTCTAATTCTTTGTTCCTTTTTGTTTGTCTCAGCCTCCCCGCAACACAGTGTAACAGAGGAGTGACCTATTTACCCAAAATCCCCTTGTTGTAGTTTTAGTAAACAACGTTTTGTAGTTTAGTACCGTAAACCAACGTCTCATAATCTCGTGCCATAAACTCCCCCGTTTTGTAGTGTAGTGTCGTAAATGTAAAATTAAACGTGTTGTAGTTTAGCAAAATCACACGCATGCGCGATACATTCAAAAATACTTTTTTTCACCGTGGAAGGGAGATTCTTAGCTCTCTCCCCAACCCAAATAGACAGTTAACAGTCCTGCTGTACCTCCGTTTTCCCCTCATAGTCAAACAATAACACTTAACAGAGCTCACACTTGCATAGAACTCTGAATTCTACACACACAAACATAATTTAAGAGGCTTTACTCCATCGCAATGGCCCCCTTAGGTCACACGTTAACATGTAGCACGCAACACAATTAGCATTTAGCATTAGCATTAGCCTTTATGTACAATGTGGCATGAAACACAACCGCATTTAGCATTAGCATTAGCATTAGCCTCTAGCTAACCTGTGGCTTGCAACACGTAAGAGGTACCCTGCACTGCCCTTTTCTTTGTCTTATTCTCTACCGTTTGTGATGCCGTGAGTTCAATGACCATCTACTGAGAGATTACCCCAAGCAGACACCCCGTCGGATGAAAGATGAGCAATAATCACAATCAGATAAATTCCATCAACCCGAGTTTTTTAGAACCCACCTAATACCCATCTAACGCGCAAGAGGATTTTCGGCCCATCCTGGATGGCCCTCCCTGGGGTCTTACACGGTGCAGTGCCCTAATGTATACGTATATCTGCCTTGTACATCTGCCTTTATCCCTACCATCGATTGCTCTAAAATTCCAAGCCTACTCTCCCCCCTTTTGCACTGTCTACCAGTGCAACAATTTATAATGATTAGCCACACCCCCAGTTCTCAGCAATAACGCCACACGAGGCACATTTCGGTCCTAATGGTAAATTTCTCCAGTGCACAATCACATAGCATCCAAACTAACAAACTTCCGAAGCGGTGAGGAAAAACTCACCCTTTTCTGGCCATGACTTCAGAACGAGTTAGCTTGGCGGCAACGAATGAAACAAAGAAGAGATGCAGACCAGCCCCACGTTGGGCGCCATTTGTCGTATCGAGTAAATGCTGGCAATTATTGCTGATAAACAAAGGAGTCTGCTCATACTGAACTTGGATCATAAGGTTTATTCATATCACAAGATGTCAGCATAAGTGACGGATGTCAT
The DNA here is from genome assembly GCA_036851935.1 of Coregonus suidteri. NCBI lineage: Eukaryota > Metazoa > Chordata > Actinopteri > Salmoniformes > Salmonidae > Coregonus > Coregonus suidteri. Next base: position 42,970,660 of record CM072235.1, on the reverse strand, counting down.
GACACCCGGAGAGCGACTTCCCAGATTGCAATGGTCGCTCTAACCTCTTCTTCGTCTAGCCCATACTTATAAACAATGCGAAAATATGGGTTGCTCCCTCTGCTGTCCAATCACCTGTCTCCCCTGGGGCGTCACCCTACAACTGGCTACTTTTGAACTAAAATAAACATTCTCTCCGATTCCACTTAAAACATTAACAACTTCATAATCTTCATATACGACAAGGGCTCAGTTCTCTGTTTCACCAGGGCCCAGGCAGGTGTCCTATTGGAAATTCAATGTAAAGCTCTTCCAAGATGTCACTTTTTGCTCAAACTTCCAAGGCTTTTGGGAGAGGTGGGGACAGCAGAAGGGGGAGTTTGAGTCTCTCAGTCAGTGGTGGGACATAGGGAAAGCACAGATTCAGGATTTCAGTCAGCAGTATACATATTTTTCCTCTTCAGAGGCCAGGAGAGTACTGGGGGAGCTTGAGTGGTTCATAAGTGACGTGGAGGCTGAGCTGGTGGGGCAAGGTAGGGTGGGGATGCAAGATAATCTATCTGAACTACGCAGGGACCTAGTGGCTTTCATTTCAGAGAAAGCAAAAGGAGCACTTGTAAGAGCTAGTTTTTCCATGTTGAGGGAGATGGGATGCTCCCAGTTCTTTTGGGTTGGAGAAACAGAGTGGGGAAACCAAGAAAATCCATTGTTTACGTTTGTCTGATGGGCGTATAACTTCTGTTGTGGGGAGATGAGGGAGGCTGATGGGTGGGTAACTTCTGTTGTGGGGAGATGAGGGAGCCTGATGGGTGGGTAACTTCTGTTGTGAGGAGATGAGGCTGTGGAGTTGTACTCTGATTTATAGAGGGCAGAACTCTGTGATCCTGGGTGTTCTCAGGTTCTGCTCACAGACCTTTACAAACTCTCTCTGTCACAGAGAAATCAAATAGACATTTCCCAGGCCTTTCACAAACTCTCAGCTGCTGTCTCTCAGACGGTCTGCCTGTGGATTTTTATAAAAAGTTCTGGGGAATTATTTTACAGGATGTGTGTTGCGTGAGTGCGTCGGGGTGGGGGAGCTGTCGCTAAGCTGTAGACGGGAGGCTTTGACTCACCTGCCCCAAAAAAAGGGGATTTGAGCGACTTAAAGAACTGGAGGCCTGTGGCATTGCTCTGTTTGGACTATAAGGTCTTTACCAAGGTCCTTGTTAACAGACTCAAGTCCCACCTGGACTCTATTGTACACAAGGACCAAACGTACTGTGTACCAGGACGCTCAAACACAGACAATCTGTTCATAATCAGGAGAAAGCCTTTGATAGGGTGGACCATGAATATCTGTTTCAAATGTGTTGTTTTGCTTGTGGGGAGAATTTTGTGGCCTGTGTTCAAATGTTGTACGCTGGGGCTTCATGTATGGTCAAGGTGTGGGGAGGGCTCAGTAGGCCAGTCTGGGTAGGGAGGGGCATTCACCAGGGACAGTTCCATCGTTCTGACTCAAAGTGGCGCAGAGGCTACTGTACCGTACGGAGGTGGGCTGGAGGGAACCAGCATGTGCTCTGTTGAGGAGGGCTGGTGGTTTGGGGCTGGATCAGCAGCTCTTCATCATGCGGCAGGAGAGACTCAATACAGCAGGGGTCTCTGATTTCTATGCTGCAGTACTGAGGGCATGGCAGCTGCTGAGGCCCACACCAGAGGGGGGTGTGGTGCCTGGGACATGGGTATGGGAGGAGCCCATCTTCCACAACCCACTGATCCTGTTGAGGTCCACTGATTCAGCCATCCTGCAGGGACCTTTAATGGCAGCAGGCATCAGGAGACTAGCAGACCTGCGGCTGCCGGGGGGTGGAAAACCCCCCAAGAGTCAGCACAGCAGGCGGGACAAACGTCTCTTAGGCTGCTGGAGAGAGTCATGGGGGAGTTCCAGGAGGCTCTGCCTGACCCAGTGAGGAGGGGGCTGGAGCAGCCTGAGAAGGGGCCACCACCGTTTCCACCACTGCAAGTGACAGCAGAGACTGGGGACTGGCAGGAGAGTCCGGAGGACTTACTGACTTTTAACACTCTGAGCCTGGGGGAGTTTGAGGAGGTGGGGGGTAAGGTGCTGTACACCCTCAGTGTCAAGGTTAGACACATCAGGAGCTTAGCGGGAGTGAAGGGGCATCAGTGGCAGGGGGTTGTGGGGGCTGAGAGCATGGCAGGGTATAGGTGGAGGGTGCTCTATATGCTCCCAGTGCTGGAAAGGTCAGGGGTCCTCCAGTGGAGGGTATTACATGGAGCCCTGGACACCAATAGCTGGTTGGCTCGGGTTGACCTGGGAGTTGGGGAGGGGTGTTCGTTTTCTGCAATGACAGACTGTTCATCATGTTTTTTCTGTGTTGCCAGGGTAATGCCATTACTGTTGCGCCTTAGGGTTGAGTTTGAGTTGTACAAAATGATCAACAGTGTGGAGATGTTTCAGGAGGTATGGGGGCTCAGGGGGGCTGTCTGTACGGCTGGAGAGGAGGGGTTGGATGGACGGTTGGAATGTGGTGCTGGATGGTGTATTGTACTGTGGTGTTGGGTACTGGATAATGTGATTGTGTGGAGGTTGTTGTGTCACGCAATGTGTTTTAGCGGTGGGTTGTTAGTGTAATGAGGATGGCTCATTAAAGTAAGACAAGTCTCTCTCTCTCTCTCTCTCTCTCTCTCTCTTCTTAACAGAGCTCTGCACAGGCAGCAAGTGGAGGACAGTGATAAGATCTTTACCGAGCTGATCCGCTCCATTGAGAAAAGGCGCTCTGAGGTGAAGGAGCTGATCAGAGCCCAAGAGAAGGCTCTAGTGAGTCAAGCTGAAGGACTCCTGGAGCAACTGGAGCAGGAGATAGCTGAGCTGAGGAAGAGAAGCACTGAGCTGGAGCAGCTCTCTCACACACAGAGGATCACATCCATTTCCTCCAGGTAACTCAACTGCCTTGATACATGTGATATGAAATTAAAACTCTCAATCATTTGGTTCTGCTCCCTCTCACTCTCTCTCTCTCTCTCCCTCTCTCTCTCCAGAGTTATCAGTCTCTCTCCAGTACCAGTGTATCTTCAGACTTACCCAGCATCGTTGTCCGTCCTCTTCAGTACTTTGGAGATGTGAGTAAGACTGTGTCTGAACTGAGAGAGAAACTAGAAGACGTCCTTAAAGGAGAATGGACCAAGATCTCCACTACAGGTGTGTTGAAAATAATAAGAACATCAACTTTAGACCATTGAAAGTTCCCTACTAGTCATATACATGTGGAATATGGTATGATGATAACATTCCCTCTCTCTGTGAATGTGTTTGTGTGTCTGTAGTGAATATAGTGGAGGTTGTACTGCCTCCAGAGCCCAAGACCAGAGAACAGTTCTTACAATGTGAGTCTCTTTATTCTGAAGTAACTAACAATGTGAGTCTCTTTTTACTGACACTCCTAGCAATCCCTCTAGAAATATATAGCAATAGTAGATCTAATCAAAGACTGGGTATCTATCTGACTCCTCATATTTCTCTGATTTGATCTCTGCTGTGCTCTAATCAAAGACAGGGTAGATACAGTATCTGACTTCACTTATTATTCTAACTCCCCTCATTGGTCTCTGCTCTGCTCTTCTCCCAGATTCCTGTCAGCTCACACTTGACCCAAACACAGCAAACACACACCTGTCTCTGTCTGAAGGGAACAGAAAGGTGACCTATACAGGCCAAGTCCAACCATATCCTGATCATCCAGACAGATTCACCAACTACAGTATGGTTCTGTGTAGAGAGGGTCTGTCTGGACGCTGTTACTGGGAGGTGGAGTGGAGTGGGGTGTGTGTTACAGCAGTCTCATATAAAGACATCAGCAGAACAGGGACAGATGGTGGATTTGGACAGAATGACAATTCCTGGAGTTTACACTACTATAGTGGTGTTTATTGGTTCAGACACAATAATGTTAAGACTAAAGTATCAGGCCCTCAGTCCTCCAGAGTAGGAGTGGACCTGGATCACAAGGCAGGTGCTCTGTCCTTCTACAGTGTCTCTGATACAATGACCCTCCTCCACAGAGTCCAGACCACATTCACTCAGCCCCTCTATCCTGGGTTTTATCTCTCTGGTACTGCTGAGCTGGTTAAACTGTAGTAGGGTCCACATAGATACTAGTCATGCTGGTGTAGTCTATAGCTGAGCTGGTTAAACTGTAGTAGGGTCCACATAGATACTAGTCATGCTGGTGTAGTCTATAGCTGAGCTGGTTAAACTGTAGTAGGGTCCACATAGATACTAGTCATGCTGGTGGTGATGGTCCCCAGATGTGATGATTCATTCTGCTCTGTTTTATGTACAATTATTTGACTGATTTGATTTTCAGAAGATGTTATGAATTACAATTCAATGCATTCATATTTGTGCAATGTTTTAATCTTGTACATTCACATTATGATGTGTTCTCTGTCTCTATGTAAATTTCCTCAGTATCATTGAACAGCTTGTAGTCTCGGCCCTAATTGATGTGTTCTCTGTCACCTGGAGCTGCATGGAAAATGCTCCAGGAACAAAAGGACAATTCCCAAGGACTAGTCAGCCCACTACAAGCTGGAATAACTTACTTTCTACTTAAACTATATGGGCCGGTTTCCCGGACACAGATGAAGCCTAGTCCTAGACTAAAAAGCCTGTTCAATGGAGATGTCCGGAAATCCGACCCTAAATTTGGCATCTTTCATTCTCCCATACTGCTCAGTCAAGCAACATTAAACCTGTCCAGCAGGTGGTGCTATTAACCAAACAATAAAAACAGCAGATATCTTGACTTGTCACTCAGTATATCAGTAATGTTCAGAATTGTACTTAAATATCATTGGAGATTGATGGTCTTTTTAATCCACTACCCAGAGTCAGGAACAGATGAAGTTAGGTCTGCTACTGTTCAGTTATTAAATATGATTCATGGTGATGGGAAATAAAAAATCCATCTAGTAGTAGTTTTCCTTTGCTATTTATTCCAAGGTGTGTCTTTAACTTGTAAATGGATTGTGTTGAAGCTGGCATGTGGTGTGGATGATAGAATAGAGTGAATAGAGGAGAGAAGAGAGGAGGAGAGGAGAACATAATATAGAAGACAGATAAGATAGAGAGAGAATTCATACCCAGGGGAGTTACTGACTCTGGCCCAAATGACACCCTGTTCCCTACGTAGTGCACTAGGCTACTTCTGACCAGATCTAAAGTAGTGCACTACATAGGGAATAGGGTGGAGATTGGAGATTTGCTCACTGTCATTAGAATGAAGATTTCCATCCAGGAGTTACTGTCTCTGTCCCAAATCTCTCCCTGTTCCCTGCATAGTGCACTAGGCTTCTTTTGACCAGATCTAAAGTAGTCTTCTAGATTTTACATGTTTTCTCCCTGTCATTAGAAAATGACAATATGGTAATGACTTTAGTGGTTTCCTCCCCCTTTGTTTTTATTGGAGTTATATTCGAGTTGTGTTTAGACCACTTCATGGCTGACATCCCCCAGTTCTGTTAAGACCCATTGAACTGGGTCACATTCTAAATGGTCACTTGTATTGATAGTCCATACTGGGCCTATCTGTGGTTAACCATACTTGAGGGTTTCTTTCTGCACACATATTCCCTCATCTCCAGAACTTTACCTGATGTCCTCTCTCTCTCTCTCTCTCTCTCTCTCTCTCTCTCTCTCTCTCTCTCTCTCTCTCTCTCTCTCTCTCTCTCTCTCTCTCTCTCTCTCTCTCTCTCTCTCTCTCTCTCTCTCTCTCTCTCTCTCTCTCTCTCTCTCTCTCTCTCTCTCTCTCTCTCTCTCTCTCTCTCTGTGCCTCTCTCTCTCTTTCTCTCTCTCTCTACTCAACATCTTTCTTGGTCTCTCTCTCCTATCAAACCGTATAGAAAGCAGAACAACCTCAATATGGTTTCATTCCTGTAGTTATCAGGACACATGGGGTGTGTAACTATTATCTCCTTTCTAAGTTTGAACTTGTCCACTTCCCTTCATGGATTTAAAAGGAAATGACTGGTATATGTAAACTCCCTCTACCCCATGCCAACACCAATCCAATGCTGTACAATTAATTCCATAGCTTAACATGGGAAATGCTCACTGCCTCCCATAAGAGTCATTGAAGCGTTGGATGAGATAGGCCCCTGCCTTCACCAGGGGATATTTGTTGGACCCGTCACAACAGGTGAGGAGGGACTCATCCTCCAGCTGCACAAAGAAAGCCAGGGACTGCCTTGTGCTCCAGTCTCCAGCAGAGGGCAGCAAAACCCTATAGACCTGAAAGGGAAAGTGAGGAGTAAAAACCTAAGGTGAATTTACATTGATGTTTCCATAGAGACCTGAGTCGTATTCACTAGGCACCAAACTGAAGATAATTAGCTGAAACAGGGAGGGACTAACTGAACGAGAAAAGTTTTTGATGTTTGTACTTTTAGGACTTTTCTATTGGTTCCATTACAACAGGCAAACTCAATCAAGCACTGCTTATTAAGTATTCAACATGATTTTAAATAGTAATTGAATGCAGGTCTGTTTCCACATGCAATAAGCCTGTAACATCTTGTATGATCTTATGAGTTAACAGTGTATCAAATGGAAGGGCAAGTCTCACCACTGAGAGGAAAACATCACTGGTCCACCTCTGCATCAGGTCAGCTATGTTGATCAGTACTGTCCCAGGGATGCTGGGAGCAGAGATGAACTCCCCTGACCTGGTACCCACCTATGGAGTTGTCATTTTAATATCAGTTTAACCCCATTACTGCTATAACACACATAAGCCATGTTAATACAATGAAATGGATCCAGGTTCCATTTATTCTACAATAGATTTACTGCCTGTGGAACACTTCTCAAAAGTGGTCTTAAATCAAGGTGACTGCAGGTCTCAATCCCAAAACGAATGGGGGAAGAATTAAATGAAATGGCCACCCCGGACTATTTACATTGACCCCCCCCCCCCCCCCCCAGCTCTGTACTTTCTTTTAGCCAGCCTACAACCTGTTTGGCCTTGCTGAAATGACTCACCCTGTATAAAGCCTCATTGAACCCCCAGAATTGTTTTTACTTTTTGATTTGTTAGCCAGCCCAGTTTTGGCCCTGCTTGGCTTGTCTCAGCTCTGTAGCGTTAGCCAGCCCAGTTTGGCCCTGCTTGACTCAGCTCTGTAGTGTTAGCCTTCCCAGTTTGGCCCTGCTTTGACTCAGCTCTGTAGTGTTAGCTGACCAGCCCAGTTTGGCCCTGCTGCTTGACTCACCATTGTATTCACCAGCTCTGTAGTGTTAGCCAGCCCAGTTTGGCCCTGCTGTTGACTCAGCTCTGTGGTGTTAGCCAGCCCAGTTTGGCCCTGCTTGCCAGCTCTGTTTAGCCAGCCCAGTTGACTCAGCTCTGTAGTGTTAGCCAGCCCAGTTTGGCCCTGCCTGCTTGACTCAGCTCTGTAGTGTTAGCCAGCCCAGTTTGGCCCTGCTTGACTCAGCTCTGTAGTGTTAGCCAGCCCAGTTTGGCCCTGCTTTGGCTGACTCAGCTCTTGTAGTGTTAGCCAGCCCAGTTTGGTCCCCTGCTTGGCTTGACTCAGCTTTGTAGTGTTAGCCAGCCCAGTTTGCCCTGCTTCTCAAGACCTTTAGATCAGCCCTGAGTGACTCAGCAGTGTTAGCCAGCCCTGGCTCCTGCTTGACGCAGCTCTGTAGTGTGAGCCAGCCCAGTTTGAGATGCTTGAGTGGATTTGTAGATTAGCCAGTCTGTGCAGTTCACCGCAATGGATTTGATCTAAGCCACATGCACAATGTCATGAAGACCTACTGCTACAGTCATAGAATGAAACCATCCCCTATGAGGACTAATGACCAACTCTGAAACTCAGTGAGTCACTATGCTGGATTTGTGACACATCATCATTCACACTAGCATTAATGTTCACACTCTGGGGCTCATTTGTCCACATTTAAACTGGTCTAGGTCTCCTTACAGGTAAGACACATTTAAACTGGTCTAGGTCTCCTTACAGGTGAGACACATTTAAACTGGTCTAGGTCCCTTACAGGTGAGACACATTTAAACTGGTCTAGGGTCTCCTTACAGGTTAGACACATTTAAACTGTTCTAGGTCTCCTTACAGGTGAGACACATTTAAACTGGTCTAGGTCTCCTTACAGTGAGACACATTTAAACTGGTCTAGGTCTCCTTACAGGTGAGACACATTTAAACTGGTCTAGGTCTCCTTACAGGTGAGACACATTTAAACTGGTCTAGGTCTCCTTACAGGTAAGACACATTTAAACTGGTCTAGGTCTCCTTACAGGTTGGACACGTGTCACGGTTTCGGCCGAGGCTGCTCCTCCTCCTTGCTCGGGCAGGCTTCGGCGGTCGTCGTCCCCGGAGTACTAGCTATCACCGTTTGATGTTTTCGATGTTTGTTTGGTTTTGTCTTTTTGTACACCTGTTTCCTTTTTGGTTGATTATGTCTCCTATAGACAAGTTTACGCGCTGTATCCCGGGTGGCGCCATAACTCTACACAAATGCATTTCATTTCCGCCGGAAGTTGTTGGCACAACGTCTGCCGGTGTAAACACAGCGATGTCGACGCTAGCTTGGGAACACGGTTCTACTACTATGCCGCAACCCGTCAAGGAGCGGAGGGGGAGGAACTTGCAAGGGACTATTTGGAAACTCTGGGCAACAGCATTGAAGGCTTAGTGGTGTGCGAAAAGGAACCGTGGCTTGCAGCATCTCCCGATGGAGTGATAAACAACGACATTCTGTTGGAGATCAAATCACCTGTGATGGGAAACAAGTCACTTGCAGAATTTTTGGCAACAAAGAACTGCGAAATCACAACTGTGGCAAACGGAGATAGGGTAGATTACCATATTGCCTGCAATGGTCCAAAAGGCTACTACATGCAGGTACAAATTGGGATGCACTGCACAGGGCTTCAGCACTCCAAGTTGGTGATCTGGAACAAACACTGAGCACCTAGAAATGAAGTACCCTACGACCAAGGCTTTGTCCAGGGGCATATCATAAGCTGCGCACATTCTACTTTGGCCCACATGCTCCCGAAAATTGTTGATGATTTTGTTGAGGGAAGGTTACAGTTCTGCAGTAAATATCTCAGCATTTTAAAACCAAAATAAACTGCCTTATTTAGGTCATGCCCACAGGAGCCAACAGATGTCCATTGTTTACATGATCTCTTTATGCTGTGCAATATATCAGTGTGCCTACTGTTTGAGTGAAAATAAAGTTTGATGTAATTTCAATCCTTAGAGTGCTACAATTTATTTTAACACAGTTCATAATTCATAGTAAGCTCATACTGTACATAAATAACACTGGATTAATTAATTGTTTTGAGGAAACTAAACAAATGGCTTCAACAAGAAAGATTGCGTGTTTAATCTTAACAGGTATTAAAAAGTAAAATACAAAAGCAGCAGACCCACACAATTATACATCACTATGAAAATATTCATATAAATATATTAAAAAATACAATGCACGCAGTATTTGTTGTGTTTATCTGTATTTAATGAACAACATGGCTGGGTGTTGGTAGACAGGGACACAGGGCAAGATTCTAAAACCTCACTGATCAGTGGACTCTTCGGTTAACTAGGCCAGCACAGATGGTTAAGATGTTGTCCAGTTTCGGTGCCATGCTGATGGGAACATTCTGGGATGAAAAATCTTAAACACCTTCAGTCTCTGGATTGCTCTTTCCACATGTATATGCGGACATTGGCTACTCGCCTGGTGCGTGTCGTCTCCTCATTGGTCAACTGATTGCGCCTGTAGGTGAAAGCAGGGATGTTCAAACTGACCCTTCTCTCATCAAGCAAAGTCTCGAATGGTGAACCCACGGTCCGCCATGACCTCGTCACCAGCCCTCAGATAGTCTAGGAACCCACTGTCCATGGTGATAAACTTATCGCTGCTTCTGCCAGCATAGGCATCAGATATAAACATGATTAGCCCATTAGGGGCCACATCGACGAGATATTTCACAGTGTTGCGTGATTTATACTGGCTGAAAGTGTCACTCCTTGAGTCGTGGTTTGTGGCTCTCTGCATGGCACTTTCGGCACAGTCAATGATGCAGGTGGTTCGAGGGTAGTATCTCTGAAACGACAAGGGCATGGTGGCACGAATGGTCTCTCTTGGAAGCCAGGGGATCAGGACTTTGAACTGTTCACCCATCACGTCAATCCAGTGACTAATCACAATGCTTGCCATGGATGTAGACACATTGAAGCGGTGAGCAATATCTCCTAATATTAGGTTTAGTTTTAGTTTCATCATCATCATCATAGTATTTGGTCAACAACAGGAAGGGTAATTTATGGCTTACTGAAAGGCAACAACACCGTCACCAGGGTGAAGAATTGAACCATAAGCACTCCTGTATACAGCCGGGACCTAGCATCATCAATGACCGTGTTGCTGGTCACAGTAGGGACCCATTTCTGCCTCGCACTGTGTGGCCTTGTCTACTTTAACAGACTGTGTTGTTGAACAGTAAATGTGATCAATATGTGACGGATCCTCCCATTGGGTCTGGGCATCTCGAAATTTTGGTGTAGCAGGCTCGGCCTCACAGACAGGCTGACAGGTTTCTGGAGCATCTAAAAAGGGGAAGAGAAAACATGGATGGAGCTAAAATTAATGCAGGCATAGAGTCCTCTCACTACACACATCACAATGGAAAAATGTGTACTACAACATTGCACTCACACGCACACACACACAATCATCATCACAACAGCCTGCCACCTTGCATTGTATTTATGATGTAGACTAAGGCACACGCAGGCAGGCACACACACACACACACACACACACACACAACACAATTGATGTAGCTATCGTGGGCATTGTTTGTCCATCTCCAAAACAATCAACTGCCTTAGCAAAATACCGGTAGCAATGTTAATGTATGACAACTTCTTCATAATTAACAGTTATTGTCAGCTTCATAGCTAAAGTTGCTGAACTTACCCTCAGATTCATGTCTGCGTTTCTTTATCTGGGGGGAGGCAGTGGTCCGGCTGGGTGAGTTGACGCCTCTTTGGCTGGGGAGGGCGATTGTATCCCAACCACAACTCTGGGAAAGGATTATCCTTGGTAGGTTTTTGGTCAACAAAGTGATAGGAACAAACAAAAACGTTGAGGGGTGGTTTCTTTAGATTCAATGCCTTCAGCCAGGTCCTTGATTCCGAGTCGGTATCAGGCTTGCGAAAAAATGTAAACAATGGAGCGCATGGACATTGCCTCTTCGTAGCTGGTTTGTGGTCGTAGAACTCTCTATCTAACCACTCGTTCAGGTGCTTTCTCTAGTTTTTGCAACCAACTACCACACACGTCGTTCCCGAACCACTTTTCTTCATGTTGTAATTGTAATTTTTATATCCTCTTTGTCACTGCGATATCAGTGCTTTGTCGGCACAACGGAGCTAGCTAGCAAAACAAACCCAGCCCGGCAGAACGGAAGTGGATTGCATCGACGGGAGGAGTTCAGGAAGTAGAGCGGAAACGGCTCAAAAACTTGTCTATAAGTTTCTCGTTTTATTAGTCATGTGTTGTGTGTTATTGTTCCGCCTGTCACTGGTGCGGCTCGTCATTCGTGCTTTTGTAATTTCCAGTCATCGCACTGTATTGTTTTCGTGCGCTTTGGATGATTGTGTTTTGCGCATTGTTGCGCATCGTCCGCCTCCTGCTTTGTCGAGGCCAGAGTCTGTTTATTTGTTTGTATTCAGTAAAGTCGGTTGGACTTAGCTTCTGTGTCCTGCGTGTGACTCCTCCACCACATCCACATCAGCCGGTCTCCTGACAACATGGGTCTAGAGGTCTCTAGTGGTTGAGTCTTGGTCTGGGTCTCACTGGTTCTGTTCCAATCAGTCTTGTCTCCATCTATGGTATATTCAGTACCAATACACCAACGTCATACACTCCAGACCTGGGTTCCAGTGCTTAATTTGAGCCGGATCTGGCACCTCTCAGATTTGACCTCATTTGTTCCAGCACCTATTTGCCCGGCTCCGGTACCTCACGCATTATTTATACAATTTGTTTACTGTTTGCACTGTAAACATTTAAAAAAGCAATCAGAGTTAAATCAAGTTGCCTCCTGGTTATTTCTCCAGCCTCCCAGAAAAACCATCATGTAAAAGCGCGGTGATCCTTCTGTGCAATCATCCTAATCCTTCCCCACTGATTACAGACCTGCTCTATTATTTCTACATATGTCCATCCACCGACGAAGTGCACGGGGGGGCAGTGCCCGGAGCAGGTGCAATTTGGACGGAGGCTCAGTTCAAGACCAAACAAGCGTATAACCCCTGGCTTGTCAAGCAACATTCAAAGCTTATAATTGTAATAGCCAGTTATAATTGTAATGGCTTAGCAGATAATAACAAAAGAAGAACAATATTTACATGGCTCAAAGAGAAGGAATATAATATCTATTGTTTACAGGAAACCCATTCAACAATTCTAGATGAAGTTGGGTGGAAAAAGGACTGGGGGGGGGGCGAAATGTACTTCTCCCATGGGCTAAGAAACTCAAAAGGGGTGATGATATTAATTAACAGTAATTTCGATCTGAATGTGCAAATTGTCCAAACAGATACGCAAGGTAGATAGATTATTTTAAATATGTTATTGGACCATAAACAAATATGTCTCATTAACCTTTACGGACAAAATAATGATGATCTGAGGATGCCTCCCGCGACGGCGTGACCCGTCAGAGCTATAGTGGCCTTGCCATGCGGATATCCTCGCATGCGTTTGTTAACAATCTAGGTCTTAGTTGTTGAAGTGCATCACACATATCTGAATTGGCACTCGAGCTCCAAAAGAGAGACACACAGGGCAGTCACCAGGGAAGTGAGGGTGTTATTACTGCACACAGGGCAGTCACCAGGGAAGTGAGGGTGTTATTACTGCACACAGGGCAGTCACCAGGGAAGTGAGGGTGTTATTACTGCACACAGGGCAGTCACCAGGGAAGTGAGGGTGTTATTACTGCACACAGGGCAGTCACCAGGGAAGTGATGGTGTGTTATTACTGCACACAGGGCAGTCACCAGGGAAGTGGTGGGTGTTATATTACTGCACACAGGGCAGTCACCAGGGAAGTGAGGATGTTATTACTGCACACAGGGCAGTCACCAGGGAAGTGAGGGTGTTATTACTGCACACAGGGCAGTCACCAGGGAAGTGATGGTGTTATTACTGCACACACAGGGCAGTCACCAGGGGAAGTGAGGTGTTATTACTGCACACAGGGCAGTCACCAGGGAAGTGAGGGTGTTATTACTGCACACAGGGCAGTCACCAGGGAAGTGATGGTGTTATTACTGCACACAGGGCAGTCACCAGGGAAGTGATGGTGTTATTACTGCACACAGGGCAGTCACCAGGGAAGTGAGGGTGTTATTACTGCACACAGGGCAGTCACCAGGGAAGTGATGGTGTGTTATTACTGCACACAGGGCAGTCACCAGGGAAAGTGAGGGTGTTATTACTGCACACAGGGCAGTCACCAGGGAAGTGAGTGTGTTATTACTGCACACAGGGCAGTCACCAGGGAAGTGAGGGTGTTATTACTGCACACAGGGCAGTCACCAGGGAAGTGAGGGTGTTATTACTGCACACAGGGCAGTCACCAGGGAAGCGAAGGGGTGTTTATTACTGCACACAGGGCAGTCACCAGGGAAGTGAGGGTGTTATTACTGCACACAGGGCAGTCACCAGGGAAACGAAGGTGTTATTACTGCACACAGGGCAGTCACCAGGGAAAGTGAGGGTGTTATTACTGCACACAGGGCAGTCACCAGGGAAGTGATGGTGTTATTACTGCACTAGGTGTTATTACTGCACACAGGGCAGTCACCAGGGAAGTGAGGGTGTTATTACTGCACACAGGGCAGTCACCAGGGAAGTGAGGGTGTTATTACTGCACACAGGGCAGTCACCAGGGAAGTGAGGGTGTAATTACTGCACACAGGGCAGTCACCAGGGAAGTGATGGTGTTATTACTGCACACAGGGCAGTCACCAGGGAAGTGAGGGTGTTATTACTGCACACAGGGCAGTCACCAGGGAAGTGAGGGTGTAATTACTGCACACAGGGCAGTCACCAGGGAAGTGAGGGTGTTATTACTGCACACAGGGCAGTCACCAGTGGACAATACAGGATACAGCCAGTTCATAGAGGAGCTGAAGGTGCTTTATGCTCAATACTGGCCAGAGGATGCAGGAGCACTGTATGGAGAAACAGTGATAGAATCTCTCTGCCAGAGGTTTGGCATTGGCAGTCCACGTACGGTCATACGGGCCTACAGGCAGTACAGGGACACTGATGGTAATGATAAAGGAGACTTTCCAGATGGACTTAAAGAGATGTTGATGGTGGTCAGCACCATCCCCATCTCCAGATGGACTTAAAGAGATGTTGATGGAGGTCAGCATCCCCATCTCCAGATGGACTTAAAGAGATGTGATGGTGGTCCAGCACCTCCATCTGCAGAAGGCCAGCAGGGATTTTCTCAAATGAATCTGATTTGCACCTCAACCCACGCCTCTCTGCATACCTCCACCATATCAGGGCTACTCTTTCTGAACCTTGTTGGCCCACCCCTGACCAAATTCAACCCAGTCCCCTATGTGAGGTCATGGATTGCTAAAGGACCCAGATGTGTCACAGACACCAGGAGCAAAACAAGAGATAGGGAGGAGAAGATGCACCAGGAAATGGCCGTGTTGTGGGAGGTTCTGGAAAACTTTACAAACTTGTTCTGTACTGTGAAGTTAATCTGAATATGCGCTTCATATTATCAGATAGGCAGGAGGCCTATATACTATAATATGTGTTCTGCTGTAGCATACATTGATTTATTTTATTTGAAGTATATTCTGATATCAAATCAAATGTTTGTCCTACAGTGATGTCTTGAAAAGTATATGAAATGTGAGTCTTGTAAGCCCCACCTCTGAGTATATGAAATGTGAGTATTGTAAGCCCCACCTCTGAGTATGTGAAATGTGAGTCTTGTAAGCCCCACCTCTGAGTATGTGAAATGTGAGTCTTGTAAGCCCCACCTCTGAGTATATGAAATGTGAGTCTTGTAAGCCCCACCTCTGAGTATGTGAAATGTGAGTCTTGTAAGCCCCACCTCTGAGTATATGAAATGTGAGTCTTGTAAGCCCCACCTCTGAGTATGTGTTCATATGCATATGGAGGGTGTTCTGCAGTGACACCTAAAAATGTTGCTGTACATTGATGTCTTGAAAATTAGGCTGTAAGAAATTCAGACTTGTAAGCCCCACAGCTACACTTGAGTATGTGGGCATAGTATATGTTGGAGACAAACGCGTGGCCGACGTGTGACGGTGGCTGTGTGAGAAGCACGCCTGTATCTCTCACATAACTAGAATGACTGTGATGAGTGTGGTGGAAGGAGTCAGGCGCAGGAGGGTAATCACCGAATACAGAGTTTATTCCTACGTTGACACACAAATGCGCTCCAATAGCGATCAACGAAACAGGCACAGGGCAAACTAACATCCCTGGCAAATACACTGTAACGGAATCCAATAATACATAGGCACAGGGGGAAATCTACCCTGGCAACACAATGTTATGAGTAGCTCCACCGAGCTACACTACTCTCACAATTAACAATCCCCCACAAGGACAAGGGGGTAGAGGGAACACTTATACACTGACTAATTAGGGGATAGGAACCAGGTGTGTGTGATTGACAAGACAAGACAATTGTGATGATGATTGGGGCGGCAGTGGTTAGTAAGCCGGTGACGATGAACGCCGAAGCCTGCCCGAACAAGGAGGAGAGGCAGCATCGGCCGAAGTCGTGACAATGACATTCACTCTCTACGATCTCTCTCCCTCTCTGCTCTGATAAACTGAGTTGAAATGTATTTGGCTAAGGTGTATGTAAACTTCCGACTTCAAATGTAACTAGAATGAGATTCACTTTCTATGATCTCTCTCTCTGCTCTGATAGACAGGAGCCTGAACTCTCATCTCTCAAGTGTTGCACTTCATCATTTATTTAGACTCTATGCTGGAGGCCACCAAAATATTTGATCAACTTCCAAATATTGTTTTTACAAAAAGAGAGAGAGAGAGATAGGCTTTTGGCACGAGTGCATCGGCCATCACCAGTGAGGGAGCTGTGCATCATTGGGTGAGTCAGTAAAACTGGAAAGCATTTTTAGGACTATAATTTCCTCCTCATATTGTAGCCTACAATATGTGTCTCCACACACCTAGGCCTCGGCTATTGATGGAATTCAAGACAAGGTCGTTTTTATTGATCTGTGATTCTCAGTTTGTCAGTGTAGCCTGCCATTTCCATCATTTGTGTGGTATTAACAAATACTCGACCAAAGTCTCGTCATGTAAAATGACATTGAATTGCATGAAATGCGTTTATAAAAGGCCAACATTTTCTCGGCCATTATATGCTACTAAAAATTTCCCCCATGTGTACAACTTCTGGAAGTGCCTCTACTCTACTGCTCTATGCCACTACCCAAATGTGATGATATGAATGCAATGCTTTATCATAAAGGATATATATATTTTGATGCATTCCAGTACCTCAGATCCCCCAGGTCACCACCCTCTCCTGCTCACTGTTTGTAAAATAAGGTGCAGGATGGCATATTAATTCCCTTCAGTGATATTACTTGCTGACACATTTTGGAGAAAGCTTCTTCGTCAAAGCACTATTGTAAACAGGGTTAGAATGTTACAAATACACATTGACATTGAAAGTGAAGCATGATTATAGATTCATATTTTAAATCCTCAGAATTCATACAGTATGGAGCACCATATAGAAGACATAGACATATCATTACATACAGTATAGAACACCATATAGAAGACATAGACATATCATTACATACAGTATAGAACACCATCTAGAAGACATAGACATATCATTACATACAGTATAGAACACCATCTACACAGACATAGACATATCATTACATACAGTATAGAACACCATCTAGAAGACATAGAGACATATCATTACATACAGTATAGAACACCATCTAGAAGACATAGACATATCATTACATACAGTATAGAACACCATATACAGTGGGGGAAAAAAGTATTTAGTCAGCCACCAATTGTGCAAGTTCTCCCACTTAAGAAGATGAGAGAGGCCTGTAATTTTCATTATAGGTACACGTCAAACTATGACAGACAAATTGAGGAAAAAAATTTCCAGAAAATCACATTGTAGGATTTTTATGAATTTATTAGCAAATTATGGTGCAAATAAGTATTTGGTCACCTACAAACAAGCAAGATTTCTGGCTCTAACAGACCTGTAACTTCTTCTTTAAGAGGCTCCTCTGTCCTCCACTCGTTACCTGTATTAATGGCACCTGTTTGAACTTGTTATCAGTATAAAAGACACCTGTCCACAACCTCAAACAGTCACACTCCAAACTCCACTATGGCCAAGACCAAAGAGCTGTCAAAGGACACCAGAAACAAAATTGTAGACCTGCACCAGGCTGGGAAGACTGAATCTGCAATAGGTAAACAGCTTGTTTGAAGAAATCAACTGTGAGAGCAATTATTAGGAAATGGAAGACATACAAGACCACTGATAATCTCCCTCGATCTGGGGCTCCACGCAAGATCTCACCCCGTGGGATCAAAATGATCACAAGAACGGTGAGCAAAACAGCGCCGGAGAAGATGGCTGCCGTTTTACAGCCCTCTAACCAATTGTACTATTATGTGTGTTTTTCCGCGTTATTTGTAATTTATTTTGTACATAATGTTTCTGCCATCGTCTCTTATACCAAAAAGAGCTTCTGGATATCAGGACAGCGATTACTCACCTCGCATTGGACGAAGATTTTTTCTTCAACGAGGCGGGTCGCGAAGGATATCCTACAGACACCCGACAAGGCCCAGATCCCCGTCATTCGCGTGAGGAAGAGACGGAGATATCGCGGACGCAGATCCGGGTGCCTTGTAAGGATCCGACGGCGAGCGAGTAAACTGCCTCTCCCATCAATCCTATTAGCCAACGTTCAATCTTTTGAGAATAAAATGGACGATTTAAGATTACGGTTATCCTACCAACGGGACATTAAAAACTGTAATATCTTATGTTTCACGGAGTCGTGGCTGAACGACAACAATGATAACATTCAGCTAGCAGGCTATACGCTACATCGGCAGGGACAGAACGTCTGACTCTGGTAAGACAAGGGGTGGCGGTCTGTGTATATTTGTAAACAACAGCTGGTGCACAAAATCAAATACTAAGGAAGTCTCGAGGTTTTGCTCGCCTGAGGTAGAGTATCTTATGATAAGCTGTAGACCACACTATTTTACCAAGAGAGTTTTCATCTATATTTTTCATAGCTGTCTATTTACCACCACAAACCAATGCTGGCATTAAGATTGCACTGAATGAGTTGTACAAGGCCATTAATCAACAGGAAAACGCTCATCCAGATGCAGCGCTCCTAGTGGCCGGGGACTTTAATGCAGGGGAAACTTAAATCCGTTCTACCTAATTTCTA
Organism: Coregonus suidteri; assembly: GCA_036851935.1. NCBI lineage: Eukaryota > Metazoa > Chordata > Actinopteri > Salmoniformes > Salmonidae > Coregonus > Coregonus suidteri. Next base: position 42,952,084 of record CM072235.1, on the reverse strand, counting down.
CCAGCATGTTAAATGTGCAACCAGAGGGAAAACAACTCTAGACCACCTTTACTCCACACACAGAGACGCATACAAAGCTCTCCCTCGCCCTCCATTTGGCAAATCTGACCATAACTCTATCCTCCTGATCCTGCTTATAAGCAAAAACTGAAGCAGGAAGCACCAGTGATTCGGTAAATAAAAAAGTGGTCAGATGACGCAGATGCTAAGCTACAGGACTGTTTTGCTAGCACAGACTGGAACATGTTCCGGGATTCTTCAGACAGCATTGAGGAGTACACCACATCAGTCACTGGCTTCATCAATAAGTGCATCGATGATGTCGTCCCCACAGTGACCGTACGTACATACCCCAACCAGAAGCCATGGATTACAGGAAACATCCGCACTGAGCTAAAGGGTAGAGCTGCCGCTTTCAAGGAACGGGACTCTAACCCGGACGCTTACAGGAAATCCCGCTATGACCTCCGACGAACCATCAAACAGGCAAAGAGTCAATACAGGTCTAAGATTGAATCATACTACACTGGCTCTGACGCTCGTCGGATGTGGCAGGGCTTGAAAACTATTACAGACTACAAAGGGAAGCACAGCCGCGAGCTGCCAGTGACACAAGCCTACCAGACGAGCTAAACCACTTCTATGCTCGCTTCGAGGCAAGCAACACTGAAGCATGCATGAGAGCACCAGCTGTTCCGGATGACTATGTGATCACGCTCTCCGTAGCCGATGTGAGTAAGACTTTTAAGCAGGTCAACATTCACAAGGCCGCAGGGCCAGACGGATTACCAGGACGTGTACTCCGAGCATGTGCTGACCAACTGGCAAATGTCTTCACTGACATTTTCAACATGTCCCTGACTGAGTCTGTAATACCAACATGTTTCAAGCAGACCACCATAGTCCCCCGTGCCCAAGAACTCTAAGATAACCTGCCTAAATGACTACCGACCCGTAGCACTGACGTCTGTAGCCATGAAGTGCTTTGAAAGACTGGTCATGGCTCACATCAACAGCATAATCCCAGAAACCCTAGACCCACTCCAATTTGCATACCGCCCCAACAGATCCACAGATGATGCAATCTCTATCGCACTCCACACTGCCCTTTCCCACCTGGACAAGAGGAACACCTACGTGAGAATGATATTCATTGACTACAGCTCAGCATTCAACACCATAGTGCCCTCTAAGCTCATCACTAAGCTAAGGATCCTGGGACTAAACACCTCCCTCTGCAACTGGATCCTGGGACTTCCTGACGGGCCGCCCCCAGGTGGTAAGGGTAGGTAACAACACATCTGCCACACTGATCCTCAAACACGGGGGCCCCTCAGGGGTGCGTGCTCAGTCCCCTCCTGTACTCTCTGTTCACCCATGACTGCATGGCCAGGCACGACTCCAACACCATCATTAAGTTTGCCGACGACACAACAGTGGTAGGCCTGATCACCGACAACGATGAGAGCCTATAGGGAGGAGGTCAGAGATCTGGCCTAGTGGTGCCAGGACAACAACCTCTCCCTCAACGTGACCAAGACAAAGGAGATGATTGTGGACTACAGGAAAAAAAAGAGGACTGAGCACGCCCCCATTCTCATCGACGGGGCTGTAGTGGAAACAGGTTGAGAGCTTCAAGTTCCTTGGTGTCCACATCACCAACGAACTATCATGGTCCAAACACACCAAGACAGTCGTGAAGAGGGCACGACAAAGCCTATTTCCCCCTCAGGAGACTAAAAGATTTGGCATGGGTCCTCAGATCCTCAAAAAATTCTACAGCTGCACCATCGAGAGCATCCTGACTGGTTGCATCACCGCCTGGTATGGCAACTGCTTGGCCTCTGACCGCAAGGCACTACAGAGGGTAGTGCGTACGGCCCAGTACATCACTGGGGCAAAGCTCCCTGCCATCCAGGACCTCTATACCAGGCGGTGTCAGAGGAAGGCCCTCAAAATTGTCAAAGACTCCAGCCACCCTAGTCATAGACTGTTTCTCTCTGCTACGCACGGCAAGCGGTACCGGTACGGAGTGCCAAGTCTAGGTCCAAAAGACTTTCTCAACAGCTTCTACCCCCAAGCCATAAGACTCCTGAACAGCTAATCATGGCTAACCGGACTATTTGCACTGCCCCCCCCCCCCATCCTTTTTACGCTGCTGCTACTCTGTTAAGTATTTATGCATAGTCACTTTAACTCTACCCACATGTACATATTACCTCAACTACCTCAACTAGCCGGTGCCCCCGCACATTGACTCTGCAACGGTACCCCCCTGTATATATAGCCTCCCTACTGTCACTTTATTTTACTGTATATATAGCCTCCCTACTGTCACTTTATTTTACTTCTGCTCTTTTTTTTCTCAACACTTTTTTTGTTGTTGTTTTTACTCTTACTTTTTTGTTTAAAATAAATGCACTGTTGGTTAAGGGCTGTAAGTAAGCATTTCACTGTAATGTCTGCACCTGTTGTATTCGGCGCATGTGACCAATAAAATTTGATTTGATTTGAAAATCCCAGAACCCACACGGGGGGACCTAGTGAATGACCTGCAGAGAGCTGGGACCAAAGTAACAAAGCCTACCATCAGTAACACACTACGCCGCCAGGGACTCAAATCCTGCAGTGCCAGACGTGTCCCCCTGCTTAAGCCAATACAGGTCCCAGGCCCGTCTGAAGTTGCTAGAGTGCATTTGGATGATCCAGAAGAGGATTGGGAGAATGTCATATGGTCAGATGAAACCAAAATATAACATTTTGGTAAAAACTCAACTCGTCGTGTTTGGAGGACAAATAATGCTGAGTTGCATCCAAAGAACACCATTCCTACTGTGAAGAATGGGGGTGGAAACATCATGCTTTGCGGCTGTTTTTCTGCAAAGGGACCAGGACGACTGATCCGTGTAAAGGAAAGAATGAATGGGGCCATGTATCATGAGATTTTGAGTGAAAACCTCCTTCCATCAGCAAGGGCATTGAAGATGAAACGTGGCTGGGTCTTTCAGCATGACAATGATCCCAAACACACCGCCCGGGCAACGAAGGAGTGGCTTCATAAGAAGCATTTCAAGGTCCTGGAGTGGCCTAGCCAGTCTCCAGAACTCAACCCCATAAAAATCTTTTGAGGGAGTTGAAAGTCCGTGTTGCCCAGCGACAGCCCCAAAAACAGCACTGCTCTAGAGGAGATCTGCCATGGAGGAATGGGCCAAAATACCAGCAACAGTTTTTGAAAACCTTGTGAAGACTTACAGAAAAACGTTTGACCTGTGTCATTGCCAACAAAGGGTATATAACAAAGTATTGAGAAAACTTTTGTTATTGACCAAATACTTATTTTTCCCCCACCATAATTTGCAAATAAATTCATTAAAAATCCTACAATGTGATTTTCTGGATTTTTTTTCCTCATTTTGTCTGTCATAGTTGACGTGTACCTATGATGAAACTTACAGGCCTCTCTCATCTTTTTAAAGTGGGAGAAACTTGCACAATTGGTGGCTGACTAAATACTTTTTTTCCCCACTGTAGAAAGACATAGACATATCATTACATACAGTATAGAACACCATATTGTCACGATCGTTTACGAACGAGAAGGACCAAGGCGCAGCGTGATATGCATTCATATTTATTTACGGCTAAACACACACGACAAAACGTGACATCCAAGGTAGCATACAACCAACATACCTTACACGGAACAAGATCCCACAACACACTAGTGCCAACAGGCTACCTAAGTAAGGACCCCAATCAGAGACAACGAGCTACAGCTGCCTCTGATTGGGAACCACCCTGGCCAACATAGATCTAAACGTAGAGAACACACAACATAGAAACTTACACACCCTGGCTCAACATTTAAGTGTCCCCAGAGCCAGGGCGTGACACAATATAGAAGACATAGACATATCATTACATACAGTATAGAACAACATATAGAAGACATAGACATATCATTACATACAGTATAGAACACCATCTAGAAGACATAGACATATCATTACATACAGTATAGAACACCATATAGAAGACATAGACATATCATTACATACAGTATAGAACACCATATAGAAGACATAGACATATCATTACATACAGTATAGAAACAACATATAGAAGACATAGACATATCATTACATACAGTTATAGAACACCATATAGAAGACATAGACATATCATTACATACAGTATAGAACACCATATAGAAGACCATAGACATATCATTACATACAGTATAGAACACCATGTAGAAGACATAGACATATCATTACATACAGTATAGAACAACCATCTAGAAGACATAGACATATCATTACATACAGTATAGAACACCATCTAGAAGACATAGACATATCATTAATAGAGTATAGAACACCATATAGAAGACATAGACATATCATTACATACAGTATAGAACACCATATAGAAGACATAGACATATCATTACATACAGTATAGAACACCATATAGAAGACATAGACATATCATTACATAGAGTATATCATAGATGACATGTATAAATCCTTCCTTTATATTTCCTGTAACACTTTCCATTACAGTAGCCTTATTACTGGCTAGGGTTACTGCTGCTAGTACAGTGGAAGAATGAGGCATCACAGTACTTTTACACCACTGGACTAACAGGAAGAATTACACACCAATAAACACACTGTAATGTAAAGTGTTACATCATTCTCAATGATCAGTCAATACATACAGTTGAAGTCAGAAGTTTACATAAACTTAGGTTGGACTCATTAAAACTTGTTTTTCAACCACTCCACAAATTTCTTGTTAACAAACTATAGTTTTGTCAAGTCGGTTAGGACATACTTTGTGCATGAATTTTTCCAACAATTGTTTACAGACAGATTATTTCACTTATAATTCACTGTGTCACAATTCCAGTGGGTCAGAAGTTTACATACACTAAGTTGACTGTGCCTTTAAACAGCTTGGAAAATTCCAGAAAATGATGTCATGGCTTTATAAGCTTCTGATAGGCTAATTGACAACATTTGAGTCAATTGGAGGTGTACCTGTGGATGTATTTCAAGGCCTACCTTCAAACTCATTGCCTCTTTGCTTGACATCATGGGAAAATCAAAAGAAATCAGCCAAGACCTCAGATAAAAGATTGTAGACCTCCACAAGTCAGGTTCATCCTTGGGAGCAATTTCCAAACGCCTGAAGGTACCACATTCATCTGTACAAACAATAGTACCCAAGTATAAACACCATGGGACCACGCAGCCGTCATACCGCTCAGGAAGGAGACACGTTCCGTACTTTGGTGCGAAAAGTGCAAATCAATCCCAGAACAACAGCAAAGGACCTTGTGAAGATGCTGGAGGAAACAGGTACAAAAGTATCTATATCCACAGTAAAATGAGTCCTAAATCGACATAACCTGAAAGGCCCGCTCAGCAAGGAAGAAGCCACTGCTAGGCTCCGAAAACCGCCATAATAAAATGCCAGACTACGGTTTGGCAACTGCACATGGGGACAAAGATTGTACTTTTTGGAGAAATGTCCTCTGGTCTGATGAAACAAAAATAGAACTGTTTGGCCATAATGACCATCGTTATGTCTGGAGGAAAAAGGGGGCCGCTTGCCAGCCGAAGAAAACCATCCCAACCGTGTAGCACGGGGGTGGCAGCAACATGATGTGGGGGTGCTTTGCTGCAGGAGGGACTTTTGCACATCACAAAATAGATGGCATCATGAGGAAGGGAAATTATGTAGATATATTGAAGCAACATCTCAAGACATCAGTCAGGAAGTTAAAGCTTGGTCGCAAATGGGTCTTCCAAATGGACAATGACCCCAAGCATACTTCCAATAGTTGTGGCAAAATGGCTCTTAAGGACAACAAGTCAAGGTATTGGAGTGGCCATCACAAAAGCCCTTTCCTCAATCTATAGAAAATGTGGGGGCAGAACTGAAAAAGCGGTCTGTGCAAGCAAAGGAGGCCTACAAGACCTGACTCAGTACACCAGCTCTGTCAGGAGGAATGGGCCAGAATTCACCCAATTTATTGTGGGAAGC
>CM072235.1:42926272-42945530 GCA_036851935.1 Coregonus suidteri | reverse complement strand
TATCCTTTTTAAACAAAAACTGAAGCGGGAAAAGACCAGTGTTTTCGATTAATAAAAAATTGGTCAGTGACGAGAGCAAAATCCAGGACTGTTTTGTAGCACAGACGGGAACATTTTCCCGGGTTTCTTCAGACAGATTGAGGAGTAACCCATCAGTCACTGGCTCATCAATAATGCATCGATGATGGTCGTCCCCACAGTGACCGTACGTACATACCCCAACCAGAAGCCATGGATTACAAGGAAACATCCGCACTGAGCTAGAGGGTAAGAGCTGCCGCTTTCAGGAACGGGAACTCTAACCCGGACGCTTATAAGAAATTCCCGTTATGACCTCCGACGAACCATCAAACAGGTCAAGAGTCAATACAGGTCCTAAGATTGAATCATACTACACTGGCTCTGGACGCTCGTCGGATGTGGCAGGGCTTGAAAACTATTACAGACTACAAAGGGAAGCACAGCCGCGAGCTGCCCAGTGACACAAGCCTACCATACGAGCTAACCACTTCTATGCTCGCTTCGACGGCAAAGCAACACTGAAGCATGCATGAGAGCACCAGCTGTTCGGATGACTATGTGATCACGCTCTCCGTAGCCGATGTGAGTAAGACTTTTTAGGCAGGTCAACATTCACAAGGCCGCAGGCCCGAAACGGATTACCAGGACGTGTACTCCGAGCATGTGCTGACCAACTGGCAAGTGTCCTTCACTGACATTTTCAACATGTCCCCTGACTGAGTCTGTAATACCACATGTTTTCAGGCAGGACCAACCATAGTCCCCGTGCCAGTTGGTGAGACTCTAAGATACCCTGCCTAAATGGACTACTGAACCGTAGCACTGACGTCTGTAGGCCATGAAGTGCTTTGAAAGACTGGTCATGGCTCATATCAACAGCATAATCCCAGAAACCCTAGACCCACTCCAAATTTGCATACCGCCCCAAAAACAGATCCACAGAGTGATGCAAATTCTCTATCGCACTCCACACTGCCCTTTCCCCACCTGGACAACGAGGAACACCTACGTGAGAATGCTATTCATTTAACTACAGCTCAGCCTTCAACACATAGTGCCCTCTAAGCTCATCACTAAGCTAAGGATCCTGGACTAAACACCTCCCTCTGGCACTGGATCCTGGACTTCCTGACGGGCCGCCCCCAGGTGGTAAGGGTGGTAACAAACACATCTGCCCACTGAATCCTCACACGTGGCCCCTCAGGGTGCGTGCTCAGTCCCCTCCTGTACTCTCTGTTCACCCATGACTGCATGGCCAGGCACGACACTCCAACACCATCATTAAGTTTGCCGACGACACAAACAGTGGTAGCCTGATCACCGACAACGATGAGACAGCCTATAGGGAGGAGGTCAAGAGATCTGGCCGTGTGGGTGCCCAGGACAACAACCTCTCCCTCACGTGAACCAAGACAAGGAGATGATTGTGGACTACAGGAAAAAAAAGGAGGTCTGAGCACGCCCCCATTCTCATCGACGGGGCTGTAGTGGAACAGGTTGAGAGCTTCAAGTTCCTTGGTGTCCCATCACCACGAAACTATTCATGGTCCAAACACACCAAGACAGTCGTGAAGATGGCACGACAAAGCCTATTCCCCCTCAGGAGACTAAAAAGATTTGGCATGGGTCCCTCAGGATCCTCAAAAAATCTACAGTACAGCTGCACCATCGAGAGCATCCTGACTGGTTTGCATCACAACAACCGCCTGGTATGGCACTGCTTGGCCTCTGACCGCAAGGCACTACAGAGGATAGTGCGTACGGCCCAGTACATCACTGGGGCAAAAGCTTCCTGCTGCATCCAGGACCTCTATAACCAGGCGGTGTCAGAGGAAGGCCCTCAAAATTGTCAAAGACTCCAGCCACCCTATCATAGACTGTTCCTCTCTGCTAACAGGCAACGGCAAGCGGTACCGGAGTGCCAAGTCTAGGTCCAAAAGACTTCTCAACAGCTTCTACCCCCAAGCCATGAGACTCCTGAACAGCTAATCATGGCTACCCGACTATTTGCACTGCCCCCTCCACCCATCCTTTTTTACGCTGCTGCTACTCTGTTAAGTATTTATGCATAGTCCCACTATAACTCTACCCCATGTACATATTACCTCAACTACCTCAACTAGCCGTGCCCCCGCACATTGACTCTGCAACGTACCCAACCCCTGTATATATAGCCTCCCTACGTCACCTTTATTTTACTTCTGCTCTTTTTTTCTCAAAACTGTTTTGTTGTTTTGTTGTTTTATCCTTACTTTTTTTGTTAAAAATAAATGCACTGTTTGTTAAGGGCTTTAAGTAAGGCATTTCACTGTAATGTCTGCACCTGTTTGTATTCGGCGCATGTGACCAATAAATTTGATTTGATTTGATTTGATTTTAGAGAGGAAGGTCTAAAATCTTGAGGAAGTCCCTTTACCATATGACATTTTCTATGTTGCTATGTGAATGATTATATAGTTTTTATGGTAGGTGTACATGGTATCAAGGGGTTTGAGACTGAACTTTGAACTCTTAAAAGGGTCATTCGGAATGATAATAGTTGTTTGACTTCAGAAAATGGTGATACATTTGGGAGCAAACCAATATACTCAAGGTTTGTGTTCATATTTGTTTCTGCCGTGGATTGATTTCATTTGAATGATCTCATATTCAAACATCCTTAGTTTCCTACTGTATCTTTAATTCTTTGTTTATCAGACAGTCAGTCACCAACCGTAGTTTCTGGTCTTACCTGTTTCTCACAGTCCTCTGCTGCTGACACTGTTTTCATGGCCGTTATGTTCACATGCTACACAGCAGACAGATACACTGCTGATCGGTACGACAGTAAACCTCCAGCAGTTTGTCATGATGAGAGCAGATCTTTGCTTCCTGTAGTTGTGCGGTGGCTTTGACCAGCTTGTGCTTCTTGAAAGCAGGAGATTCATAGTGAGGTTGGAGGTGAGTCTCACAGTAAGAGGCCAGACCCACGCCAGACAGGACATGAGGGCTTTCTGCTTTCTGGTCCCAGTGCAGACATCACAACGCCACATCTCCAGGTCCAACATAGCACAGAGCAGGAGGGGGAGCAGCCTGGAGTCCTGTTCTTCTTTCAGTTTCTCCACCAACTCAGCCAACATGTTATTTTTCCTCAGATTAGGCTTGGAGTGAAGGTTCTCTCTGCACTGAGGACAGCTATCGCCCGTTCCCCTTTCAGAACATCCTGATCCCAGCAGCCCTCATACAGCTTCTACAGTAACTGTGTCCACAGGGGATGGTGACCGGCTCCTTCAGTAGATTCCAGACAGACAGAACAACATAACTGGTCCTGGTCCAGCAGAACTCCCTGCTGAGACATTTTGGACGGTTGTTTACTCTCACACAGACAGACGACACAGAGAATCAGATAAGTTTCGTTTCCACAGAAGAGAGTTTGTGGAGGGGAGGGACTTCCTGGTTCTGCCAGGGGTGGGGTTAGAGGGAGAGAGAGTGAGGGGTTAGAGGGGTTAGAGAGGAGAGAAGAGAGAGAGAGAGAGAGAGAGAGAGAGAGAGAGAGAGAGAGAGAGAGAGAGAGAGAGAGAACTCCACAATGTTAATAGAAACAAAGATTTGTGTTCTAGGTTAGGGCCCTTAATATGGAATACATTAAATAGAGTGGTTAGGAATATATAAAGGGTAACAGTTTCTATGAAGTACATACAGTCGTCTGAAAAGGTTTTGGGCACCCCTCTGAGGCTGCATAATAATTTACTCTGTCGTCACAGAACATTTTATAATAAAAGCTGAGTAATGGGGTATTGTCCAGACAAAGATTTTTAGTGTAGCAATATTAAGTTGTATGAAATTAAATGAGATGTGAAAAATAGGCTATGCCAAAATTTGGGCATCCTTGTCATTCTGTTGATTTGAATACCTGTAACTACTTAGCACTGATTAATTGGAACACACAATTGGTTTGGTGAGCTCATTAAGCCTTGAACTTCATAGACACATGCATCCAATCAGTCCCTACAGCCCCAAACGAGGGCATTGCGTTCATCCACCTCTGGCCTTCTGGCTGTCCTACCTCTGCTGAAGCACAGTTCCCGCTCAGCTTAGTCAAAACTGTTCGCTGCTCTGGCACCCCAATGGTGGAACAAGCTCCCTCACGACACAGGACAGCGGAGTCACTCACCACCTTCCGTAGACATTTGAAACCCCCACCTCTTTAAAGGAAACACCTGGGACAGGATAAAGTAATCCTTCTCCCCCCCCCCCCCCGCCCCCCGCCCCCCCGCCCTCCCCCCCCCCCCCCCCCCCCCCCCCCCCCCCCCCCCCCCCCCCCCCCCACCCCCCCCCCCCCCCCCCCCCCCCCACCCCCCCCTCACCCCACCAAAAAAATAAAAAAAATTGTAATGTGGTTATCCCACTGGCTATAAGGTGAATGCACCAATTTGTAAGTCGCTCTGGATAAGAGCGTCTGCTAAATGACGTAAATGTAAATGTGATTACCCTCCTGCGCCTGACTCCTTCCACCACACTCATCACAGTCATTCTAGTTATGTGAGAGATACAGGCGTGCTTCTCACACAGCCACCGTCACGCGTCGGCCACGCGTTTGTCTCCAACATATACTATGCCCACATACTCTAGTGTAGCTGTGGGGCTTACAAGTCTGAATTTCTTACAGCCTAATTTTCAAGACATCAATGTACAGCAACATTTTTAGGTGTCACTGCAGAACACCCTCCATATGCATATGAACACATACTCAGAGGTGGGGCTTACAAGCCTCACATTTCATATACTCAGAGGTGGGGCTTACAAGACTCACATTTCATATACTCAGAGGTGGGGCTTACAATACTCACATTTCATATACTTTTCAAGACGTCACTGTAGGACAAACATTTGATTTGATATCAGAATATACTTTAAATAAAATAAATCAATGTATGCTACAGCAGAACACATATTATAGTATATAGGCCTCCTGCCTATCTGATAATATGAAGCACATATTCAGATTAACTTCACAGTACAGAACAAGTTTGTAAAGTTTTCCAGAACCTCCCACAACACGGCCATTTCCTGGTGCGTCTTCTCCTCCCTATCTCTTGTTTTGCTCCTGGTGTCTGTGACACATCTGGGTCCTTTAGCAATCCATGACCTCACATAGGGGACTGGTTTGAATTTGGTCAGAAGTGGGCCAACAAGTTTCAGAAAGAGTAGCCCTGATATGGTGGAGGTATGCAGAGAGGCACGGTTTGAGGTGCTGGCCTTCTGCACTGGAGATGGGGATGGTGCTGACCACCATCAACATCTCTTTAAGTCCATCTGGAGATGAGGATGGTGCTGACCCCCATCAACATCTCTTTAAGTCCATCTGGAGATGGGGATGGTGCTGACCTCCATCAACATCTCTTTAAGTCCATCTGCAGATGGGGATGGTGCTGAACACCATCAACATCTCTTTAAATCCATCTGGAGATGGGGATGGTGCTGACCTCCATCAACATCTCTTTAAGTCCATCTGGAGATGGGGATGGTGCTGACCACCATCAACATCTCTTTAAGTCCATCTGCAGATGGGGATGGTGCTGTCCTCCATCAACATCTCTTTAAGTCCATCTGGAGATGGGGATGGTGCTGACCACCATCAACATCTCTTTAAGTCCATCTGGAGATGGGATGGTGCTGACCACCATCAACATCTCTTTAAGTCCATCTGCAGATGGGGATGGTGCTGACCACATCAACATCTCTCTTTAAGTCCATCTGGAGATGGGGATGGTGCTGACCACCATCAACATCTCTTTAAGTCCATCTGCAGATGGGGATGGTGCTGACCACCATCAACATCTCTTTAAGTCCATCTGGAGATGGGGTTGGTGCTGACCACCATCAACATCTCTTTAAGTCCATTTGCAGATGGGGATGGTGCTGACCACCATCAACATCTCTTTAAGTCCATCTGGAAAGTCTCCTTTATCATTACCATCAGTGTCCCTGTACTGCCTGTAGGGCCGTATGACCATACGTGGACTGTCAATGCCAAACCTCTGGCAGAGAGATTCTATCACTGTTTCTCCATACAGTGCTCCTGCATCCTCTGGCCAGTATTGAGCATAAAGCACCTTCAGCTCCTCTATGAACTGGCTGTATCCTGTATTGTCCACCGCCCGTTCTCCTTGAGAGAACCTTCTAGCCTCCATGTTCCTCGCCAAGCTCTAGAAAAACTCCCTCTGATTAAGGACTCTGTCGCTGGGTCTTCCACCATTCAGTTTGACTCCTTGGAAAGAGTTCTCCTGAATCCCTCTCTGGCTGAGTTGTGTGTCGGCCTGGCTGCTCTGCCATGGTACTGAACACCCTCACTTCCTTGGTGACTGCCCTGTGTGCAGTAATAACACCCTCACTTCCCTGGTGACTGCCCTGTGTGCAGTAATAACACCCTCACTTCATTGGTGACTGCCCTGTGTGCAGTAATAACACCATCACTTCCCTGGTGACTGCCCTGTGTGCAGTAATAACACCCTCACTTCCCTGGTGACTGCCCTGTGTGCAGTCACAACACCCTCACTTCCCTGGTGACTGCCCTGTGTGCAGTAATAACACCATCACTTCCCTGGTGACTGCCCTGTGTGCAGTAATAACACCATCACTTCCCTGGTGACTGCCCTGTGTGCAGTAATAACACCATCACTTCCCTGGTGACTGCCCTGTGTGCAGTAATAACACCATCACTTCCCTGGTGACTGCCCTGTGTGCAGTAATAACACCCTCACTTCCCTGGTGACTGCCCTGTGTGCAGTAATAACACCATCACTTCCCTGGTGACTGCCCTGTGTGTCTCTCTTTTGGAGCTCTAGTGACAATTCAGATATGTGTGATGCACTTCAACAACTGTGACGCCCCTCCCACTCTGTCTGCCGTATTCTCTCTTTGCTCTTGTTTCCTTATTAGGATGCCGGTGGGCGGAGTTGGGAGGGTCATCAGCTACATGGGAAACACCTGGGCCGGGTGTGTCCCAGCATAAATGGACCTCTTCCACATTCATTGAGGAGACTCTCTCCAGGCAGGTACTTTGACTTTGGTTGTGGTATTTTTGTGGCCTTTTTGGTTGTTAGCTTTGGCACCTGTCAACACTTTTCCATATTACATTTATGCATGCAAACATTCACTTACACTACTGATTACTGATTACACACACCATTGTTATTTGATTTAGTTTACTTTAGTTAATAAATATATACTTTGAGTATTCCTTGTCTCCACGTGTCTCCCTTTTGTTACGAACTTGAGCCGGTTCGTGACAAGTGGGGGTTCGTCCGGGATCTTGAACTGGCTGTGTTTGGGAGAACGTGGAGTTAATGTCCAATTCTGTAGGGTCTTTCTTTGTAAATTTTGTTAGTACGTTTGCGTTTGATAGGCCCAATATTGGTTGCCTTTGGGTTGTGTACTGCGTTGGAGAGAGTACATTGGTTAGTTTTCAGTCCCTGCCCAGCCTGGAAACTCTTGCTCGACTCGCTGTTGGGACATCGGTCTGAGGAGGTGAGTACAATCGGCTGTGTACCTCAGTGGGAGATTGGGTAGGGTAGTGACATTTTCTACCCGGAGCTATAGCTTTTTCCCCTGATAGGTTTAGTGATGTGTTTTGTTTTGGGATACGTTGGGCATGGTTAAATGTTTGTTATTTTTGTGTGGTGTCTGTGGACTGAGCAGTTGTCTCGGGGGCACATCCGTGGCTTGGGGGAATCTACCAGCGTGCTGGGGGGTTTAATTCCTTGCCAGCGGGCTACAGTGCGTAATTACCCACTGCGAATCTGCACGAAGACTAGGGTTGAGTTATTGTAGGTTTTGGGGAAGCTCCATATCCCAGCTCTCTTCTGTGGTACTCTGTGTGATTGTCATTTCTCTTGTGTCTGGTGTGCTCAGCAGAGGGGTTGAGCAAGATTATTATGATATATATATATTTTTTTTTTTTTTCCTGATTATGGCGTCTAATGTAGACGAGTTCATTCGCTTTCCATCAGAAGAACTGTTAGAATTATGTACTAAAGAACAGCTGTTGAAGGTTACGGAACACTACAAGGTTGAAATTAGTGATAAACGTCTAAAAAATTATATTAGGTTAATATTGAAGGCCAATTTGATGGAGAGTGGTATTCTGGATGTTACCACTGGGGCAGCCTCTGCTGAGGACTCGTTGTCTCCCCGATATGTTACAGTGGGCCGCTCCATCGGTTAGTCATAGTAGTCCTCTTTTTGAACAGCAGAAAGAACTGCTTCTGTTACAGCTAGGGCATGATCGTGTAAAATATGAAAGGGAATTGGAATTTAAACAGGATATGGAGCGTGCTAAAATCAAGCTGCAACAAGAGCGACTAGAGTTGGTTAGGGAAGGAAAGCTCTCAGGGGAGAGTTTGCTCTGGGAAGGGGATCCAGAGTTACCTAGGGGTCGTTCCTCTTTTGGTCGTAATCCAGACACATTTGATATTGTTGGGAATTTACGGTTGTTGCCCCAGTTTAATGAAAAGGACCCGGAGACATTCTTTTCGTTGTTTGAGCGTGTTGCTGACGCTAGGAGTTGGCCTGATTCTGATCGCACTTTGATGTTGCAGTGTGTGCTGACTGGTAAAGCGCAAGAAGCATATTCAGCTCTTAGTGTAGCAGACAGTGTTAGTTATGAGAAGGTTAAAACGGCTGTGTTACAGAGTTACGAATTGGTCCCTGAGGCTTACCGCCAACGATTTAGAACTTTAAAAAGGGATGATCAGCAGACTCATGTTGAGTTTGCGCGAATATTATCTTCACAGTTCAATCGCTAGTGTTCTGCCTCTGCAGTTATGACTTTCCAAGGGCTGTGTGATCTGATTATGTTAGAACAATTTAAGGACACAATCCCTGATCGTATAGCGACGTACGTTAACGAACGAAAAATAAAGACTGTCGCTGAAGCTGCGGTTTTGGCAGATGAATATGTGTTGACTCACAATTTTTTTTGCAGAACCCCGTATTCGGAGTGAGTGGGGGCGTTCGCAGAGATTTGGGCCTCGCTCGCCGAGATACTTCGGTTCCCGGGCAGAGTTTCATTCAACTACGGTTGAGCCTGATACCCGTGGTAAAACTGACTTTGGTCAAGAGTGTCACTACTGTCAAGAATTAGGTCATTGGAAAAATGAATGTCCGATTCTTAGGTCTAGGGGTAAATTCAGTACAGGTGCTTATGGTAAATCGAGGCCTGCAACGTTAGCAGCGCCTGTTCCACATCAGTTCACTCCTGACGCATTGCCTCATGCCCAGAGCCAGGTTTAAGGCTATATTGATCCCGACTATTTACCTTTCGTTACGGAGGGTTTTGTGTCTATGGTAGGAAGTAAGAACCTAGTGCCAGTAAAGATCCTAAGAGACACAGGTGCCTCTGAATCATTTGTGTTGGAATCTGTGTTACCCTTCTCTGCGGAGACTGATTCGGGGAATAGTGTTCTAATTAGGGGAATAGGTTTGAACACTCTGTCAGTTCCATTGCATAAACTGATGTTGGATTTTGGACTGGTGAAAGGTGAGGTTGTTGTGGGGGTGCGTCCTTCATTGCCTATTGAGGGTATTGACGTGATCCTTGGAAATAACTTGGCTGGGGAGCGTGTGTGGCCTATCGCGTTTCCATCTTTAGTGGTTTCCACTAAGCCGTCAATTGTAGGGATTCCTGATGACAGTGCGCAGAATTTCCCAGAGGTGTTTTCTGCGTGTGCAGTGACGCGTTCTATGATCCATGACGACCTGGTCACGGAACTGGCTAACGAGAATACCACAAAGAAGTCTGTTACTGTTTTCCCTGTTATCCCGTTATCTATATCCCGCTCCGATTTAATCGAGGCGCAACGGACTTACCCTACATTAGAAGAGTTGCGGGACCAAATTGTGCCTGTGGAACAGTTGGGAGATGTCGCACAGGGATATTTTCTCCAAGAAGAGGTCCTGATGAGAAAGTGGATGTCTCATGGTAGTTGTTTTCTGGGGGAGGCGATTAGTCAGGTGGTGGTACCAGTTAAGCTTCGTGAGTTGGTGCTAACAACTTCTCACAATGACGTTGCTGGGCATATGGGTGTGAGAAAAACCTACAATCGTATATTACGACATTTCTTTTGGCCAAGATTAAAGAGGGATGTTTCTGATTTCATCAAAACTTGTCACACCTGTCAATTAACTGGTAAACCTAATCAAGCTATTAAGCCGGTACCACTGTTCCCTATTCCTGTACTCAGTAAACCTTTTGAGTATTTGATTATTGACTGTGTTGGTCCTCTGCCTCGTTCTAGAAAGGGTAGTAATTATTTGTTGACTGTGATGTGTCAGAGCACTAGGTTTCCTGCTGCCTATCCTCTCTGGTCTATCACGACTAAGGCTGTGTTAAAAGCTTTGACTCAGTTTCTTTCACTGTTTGGAATCCCTAAGGTCATTCAAAGTGATCAAGGATCTAATTTCACCTCTAATCTCTTGCCGAGCTGAGCCTCGTCACTTTAGTCCAGGTGATCAGGTTCTGGCTCTGCTGCCAATTGTTGGTTCTCCTTTTCAAGCCAAGTTTCAAGGTCCATATACAGTGGTGCGCCAGTACACTGAGCAAAATTATCTAGTTGCCACTCCAGAACGGAGGAAAGCACACCAACTGTGCCATGTAAATTTGTTAAAACCCTATTATGCACGTTCCTCTGAGACTGAACAGGGGGAGTCTACAGAGGACGGTAAGGCTGTTCTTTTGGCTGATACTGTTTATTCCCTGAGTTCTGGTCATGCTAGGTCTGTGCAGGAGCAGGAAGATGTTTCTGGTCCTGACGATTGCATACTGCAGGGTAGATTGAAAAATTCAGAGACACTGGAGATTTTAGATAGCCTTCTTACTCATCTACCTGTTGATGAGCGGAAAGAGATGGTTGGTTTGATTCAGAGATTTCCAGGGTTGTTTTCTGATACACCTACACGTACAAACTTAATAGAACATGATATTGACATTGGAGATGCTGACCCCATTCGTCAACGGTTCTATAGAGTTTCTTCAGAGAAACTGCGTTGTCTGGATGCCGAGGTCAGGTACATGCTGGAGAGTAAAATAGCAGAGCCTTCTTTCTCCAGTTGGGCTTCTCCCTGTATCTTGGTCAGTAAATCGGATGGAACAAATAGATTTTGTACGGACTACCGTAAGGTAAACGATGTCACTAAGCCGGATTAATTTCCTCTTCCTCGGATGGAGGACTGCGTTGATCAAGTCGGCGCAGCTAAGTTTGTGAGCAAATTTGACCTGTTAAAGGGGTATTGGCAGGTGCCACTGACGAGTAGGGCACGTGAAATCTCTGCCTTTATTACACCTTTTGGTCTGTACTCGTATTCGGTTATGAGTTTCGGACTGCGTAATGCGCCTGCCACTTTTCAGCGACTTATGAACAGGGTTGTCTCTGGTCTGGCCGGGTGCGCTGTTTATCTGGACGATGTAGTGATATATGCAGATACTTGGGAGGAACATCTGTCCCGTATTCAAGCCTTGTTCGGACGTCTGGCTGCGGGTCGCCTCACGATAAATTTGGCTAAATGTGAGGTTGCTCAGGCGACTGTTACATACCTTGGAAAGGTGGTTGGGCAGGGTGAAGTGCGTCCTGTTCGGGCTAAAGTGGTAGCTATTGATGCTTTTCCACTACCAACTACTAAAAAGGAACTGATGCGTTTCTTGGGAATGATTGGGTATTATCGTGGTTTTTGTAGGAACTTCTCTACTGTGGTCGCTCCCTTGACAGATTTGCTGAAAGCTAAGGCTGTGTACGTATGGTCTTCTCATTGTCAACAGGCTTTCGAAGATGCAAAGAGGTTGCTTACTTCAACTCCGGTACTGGCTGCTCCTCGTGTGGATTTGTCATTTACCTTGCAGGTGGATGCTAGTCATGTGGGGGCGGGTGCAGTTTTGCTGCAAGCAGATGTGGCTGGGGTTGAGAGGCCTGTTAGTTTCTTTTCCAAAAAGTTTAACCATTATCAGTTGAACTATTCGGTCATTGAAAAAGAAGCATTAGCACTTATATGGGCGCTACAACACTTTGAAGTGTATGTTGGGTCGGGTGTAGTACCTATTGTGGTCTACACCGATCATAACCCTCTCACCTTTTTGAGGTCCATGAGGTGTCCTAATCAGAGGATAATGAGATGGTGTTTATTTTTACAATCCTTCCATCTAGATGTGCGGCACATCCGGGGGACTGATAATGTGATTGCTGATGCGCTCTGTCGTGCGCCCTGTTCATGAATATTGATGTGACCGACCATTGTTTGATTTTGTCATGTTCTATCTTTCCTGTTTGTCCCCTCCTAGTCATGTGTTCTCCTTTCCTCTTAAAGGTTGCTTCCTGTGTAAAGGTTGCTGAGGTCTGGAGAGGAGGATGATGGGTGGGGCAAGTGGAGGTGTGAACATGTACAATTTGTCGGTTTGGGACGCAGGGGCTGGTACGTTGGTCCGGGGTCCTTGTTGGTCCCCGGTCTTATGGGGGGGGGGGGTGTGACGACCCTCCCACTCTGGCTGCCGTATTCTCTCTTTGCTCTTGTTTCCTTATTAGGATGCCGGTGGGCGGAGTTGGGAGGGTCGTCAGCTACATGGGAAACACCTGGGCCGGGTGTGTCCCAGCATAAATGGACCTCTTCCACATTCATTGAGGAGACTCTCTCCAGGCAGATACTTTGACTTTGGTTGTGGTATTTTTGTGGCCTTTTTGGTTGTTAGCTTTGGCACCTGTCAACACTTTTCCATATTACATGTATGCATGCAAACACTCACTTACACTACTGATTACTGATTACACACACCATTGTTATTTGATTTAGTTTACTTTAGTTAATAAATATATACTTTGAGTATTCCTTGTCTCCACGTGTCTCCCTTTTGTTACGAACTTGAGCCGGTTCGTGACACAACTAAGACCTAGATTGCTAACAAACGCATGCGAGGATATCCGCATGGCAAGGCCACTATAGCTCTGACGGGTCACGCCGTCGCGGGAGGCTTCCTCAGATCATCATTATTTTGTCCGTAAAGGTTAATGAGCCATATTTGTTTATGGTCCAATAACATATTTAAAATAATCTATCTACCTTGCGTATCTGTTTGGACAATTTGCACATTCGGATCGAAATTACTGTTAATTAATATCATCACCCCTTTTGAGTTTCTTAGCCCATGGGAGAAGTATATTTCACCCCCCCATTCCATTTTCCACCCAACTTCATCTAGAATTGTTGAATGGGTTTCCTGTAAACAATAGATATTATATTCCTTCTCTTTGAGCCATGTAAATATTGTTCTTCTTTTGTTAGTATCTGCTAAGCTATTACAATTATAAGCTTTGAATGTTGCTTGACAAGCCAGGGGTTATACGTTTGTTTGGTCTTGAACTGAGCCTCCGTCCAAATTGCACCTGCTCCGTGCACTTCGTCGGTGGATGGACATATGTAGAAATAAGAGAGTAGGTATGTAATCAGTGGGGAAGGATTAGGATGATTGCACAGAAGGATCACCGCGCTTTTACATGATGTTTTTTCTAGGAGGCTGGAGAAATAACCAGGAGGCAACTTGATTTAACTCTGATCGCTTTTTTTAAATGTTTACAGTGCAAACAGTAAACCAATTGTATAAATAATGCGTGAGGTACCGGAGCCAGGCAAATAGGTGCTGGAACAAATGAGGTCAAATCTGAGAGGTGCCAGATCCGGCTCAAATTAAGCACTGGAACCCAGGTCTGGAGTGTATGACATTGGTGTGTATTGGTACTGAATATATCATAGATGGAGACAAGACTGATTGGAACAGAACCAGTGAGACCCAGACCAAGACTCAACCACTAGAGATCTCTAGACCCATGTGTCCAACCTGTAAGGAGACCTAGACCAGTTTAAATGTGTCTCACCTGTAAGGAGACCTAGACCAGTTTAAATGTGTCTAACCTGTAAGGAGACCTAGACCAGTTTAAAAACCTGTAAGGAGACCTAGACCAGTTTAAATGTGGACTATAGAGCCAAGTCAAGCAGGGCCAAACTGGGCTGGCTAACACTACAGAGCTGAGTCAAGCAGGGCCAAACTGGGCTGGCTAACACTACAGAGCTGAGTCAAGCAGGGCCAAACTGGGCTGGCTAACACTACAGAGCTGAGCCAAGCAGTGCCAAACTGGGCTGACTAACACTACAGAGCTGAGTCAAGCAGGGCCAAACTGGCCTGGCTAACACTACAGAGCTGAGTCAAGCAGGGCCAAACTGGCCTGGCTAACACTACAGAGTTGAGCCAAGCAGGGCCAAACTGGGCTGGCTAACACTACAGAGCTGAGTCAAGCAGGGCCAAACTGGGCTGGCTAACACTACAGAGCTGAGCCAAGCAGTGCCAAACTGGGCTGGCTAACACTACAGAGCTGAGTCAAGCAGGTCCAAACTGGGCTGGCTAACACTACAGAGCTGAGTCAAGCAGGGCCAAACTGGGCTGGCTAACACTACAGAGCTGAGTCAAGCAGGGCCAAACTGGGCTGGCTAACACTACAGAGCTGAGTCAAGCCAAGTTCTGGAACAATCCTTGAAAGGACAATGTGTAAAGAAAATATCCCAGCCAGTACAGTCCAGTTGTGGTCAGCTCTGTTGTGTGAATCTTGTTTCTCCATACCTCTAAATGCCATCTTTCTAGATGGTGCCATTTTCAAATAAAATAAAATAAAATGTAATTAAATGTGTCACATGCGCCGAATACAACAGGTGTAGACCTTACCGTGAAATGCTTACTTACAAACCCTTAACCAACAATGCTGTTCAAGAAATAGAGTTAAGAAAATATTTACGAAATAAACTAAATTTAAAAAAACAAATCAAATCAAAAAGTAACACAATAAAATGACACAACAATAATGAGGCTATATACAGGGGGTCATTCTTGAGGTGGAGTAGCTCTGTCAGTCAATGTGTGGGGGTAGAGGTTAGTTGAGGTCATTTGTAAAGTGACTATGCATAGATAAAACAGCAAGTAGCAGCAGTGTAAAATCAAAAGGGGGGGGGTCAATGTAAATAGTCCGGGTGGCCATTTCATTAATTCTTCCCCCATTCGTTTGGGATTGAGACCTGCAGTCATCTTGATTTAAGACCACTTTTGAGAAGTGTTCCACAGGCAGTAAATCTATTGTAGAATAAATGGAACCTGGATCCATTTCATTCTATTAACATTGGCTTATGTGTGTTACAGCAGTAATGGGGTTAAACTGATTTTAAAAAATGACAACTCCATAGGTGGGTACTAGGTCAGGGGAGTTCATCTCTGCTCCCAGCATCCCTGGGACAGTATTGATCAACATAGCTGACCTGATGCAGAAGTGGACCAGTGATGTTTTCCTCTCAGTGGTGAGACTTGCCCTTCCATTTGAAACACTTAACTCATAAGATCATACAAGATGTTACAGGCTTATTGCATGTGGAAACAGACCTGCGTTCAAATACTATTTAAAATAATGTTGAATACTTAATAAGCAGTGCTTGATTGAGTTTGTCTGTTGTAATGAAACCAATAGAAAAGTCCTAAAAGTACAACCATCAAAAACTTTTCTCCTTCAGTTAGTCCCTCCCTGTTTCAGCTAATTATCTTCAGTTTGGTGCCTAGTGAATACGACTCAGGTCTCTATGGAAACATCAATGTAAATTCACCTTAGGTTTTTACTCCTCACTTTCCCTTTCAGGTCTATAGGGTTTTGCTGCCCCCTGCTGGAGACTGGAGCACAAGGCAGTCCCTGGCTTTCTTTGGGCAGCTGGAGGATGAGGCCCTCCTCACCTGTTGTGACGGGTCCAAAAAATATCCCCTGGTGAAGGCAGGGGCCTATCTCATCCAACGCTTCAATGACTCTTATGGGAGGCAGTGAGCATTTCCCATGTTAAGCTATGGAATTAATTGTACAGCATTGGATTGGTGTTGGCATGGGGTAGAGGGAGTTTATATATACCAGTCATTTCCTTTTAAATCCATGAAGGGAAGTGGACAAGTTCACACTTAGAAAGGAGATAATAGTTCCACACCCCATGTGTCTTGATAACTACAGGAATGGAACCATATTGAGGTTGTCTGCTTTCTATAGTCTCCCGAGTGGCACAGTGGTCTAAGGCACTGCATCACAGTGATAGCTGTGCCACTAGAGATCTTGGTTCAAATCCAGGATCTGTCGTAGCCGTCAGCGACCGGGCGGCGCACAATTGGTCCAGGGTAGGGGAGGGAATGGCCGGCAGGGATGTAGCTCAGTTGGTAGAGCATGGTGTTTGCAATGCCAGGGTTGTGGTTTCGATTCCCATGGGGGCCAGTATGAAAAAAATATATAATAATAATATAATATGCCATTTAGCGGACGCTTTTATCCAAAGCGACTTACAGTCGTATATATATACAGTGGGGAAAAAAAGTATTTAGTCAGCCACCAATTGTGCAAGTTCTCCCACTTAAAAAGATGAGAGAGGCCTGTAATTTTCATCATAGGTACACGTCAACTATGACAGACAAATTGAGAAAAAAAAAATCCAGAAAATCACATTGTAGGATTTTTAATGAATTTATTTGCAAATTATGGTGGAAAATAAGTATTTGGTCATCTACAAACAAGCAAGATTTCTGGCTCTCACAGACCTGTAACTTCTTCTTTAAGAGGCTCCTCTGTCCTCCACTCGTTACCTGTATTAATGGCACCTGTTTGAACTTGTTATCAGTATAAAAGACACCTGTCCACAACCTCAAACAGTCACACTCCAAACTCCACTATGGCCAAGACCAAAGAGCTGTCAAAGGACACCAGAAACAAAATTGTAGACCTGCACCAGGCTGGGAAGACTGAATCTGCAATAGGTAAGCAGCTTGGTTTGAAGAAATCAACTGTGGGAGCAATTATTAGGAAATGGAAGACATACAAGACCACTGATAATCTACCTCGATCTGGGGCTCCACGCAAGATCTCACCCCGTGGGGTCAAAATGATCACAAGAACGGTGAGCAAAAATCCCAGAACCACACGGGGGGACCTAGTGAATGACCTGCAGAGAGCTGGGACCAAAGTAACAAAGCCTACCATCAGTAACACACTACGCCGCCAGGGACTCAAATCCTGCAGTGCCAGACGTGTCCCCCTGCTTAAGCCAGTACATGTCCAGGCCCATCTGAAGTTTGCTAGAGTGCATTTGGATGATCCAGAAGAGGATTGGGAGAATGTCATATGGTCAGATGAAACCAAAATAGAACTTTTTGGTAAAAACCCAACTCGTCGTGTTTGGAGGACAAAGAATGCTGAGTTGCATCCAAAGAACACCATACCTACTGTGAAGCATGGGGGTGGAAACATCATGCTTTGGGGCTGTTTTTCTGCAAAGGGACCAGGACGACTGATCCATGTAAAAGGAAAGAATGAATGGGGCCATGTATCGTGAGATTTTGAGTGAAAACATCCTTCCATCAGCAAGGGCATTGAAGATGAAACGTGGCTGGGTCTTCAGCATGACAATGATCCCAAACACACCGCCCGGGCAATGAAGGAGTGGCTTCGTAAGAAGCATTTCAAGGTCCTGGAGTGGCCTAGCCAGTCTCCAGATATCAACCCCATAGAAAATCTTTGGAGGGAGTTGAAAGTCCGTGTTGCCCAGCGACAGCCCCAAAACATCACTCCTCGAGGATAGAGGAGATCTGCATGGAGGAATGGGCCAAAATACCAGCAACAGTGTGTGAAAACCTTGTGAAGACTTACAAAAAATGGTTGACCTGTGTCATTGCCAACAAAGGGTATATAACAAAGTATTGAGAGAGAACATCAGGTAAAGTTCTGGGGGATGTCAGCCATGAAGTTGTCTAAACACAACTGGAATATAATTTGTTTGTGATTCATTGTTTAATGGATTTTCCATTAGGAACACAGGGGAAAAACCTAACACAACAACACACAACCAATAAAAACAAAGGGGGAGGAAACCACTAAAGTCATTGCCATATTGTCATTTTCTAAGGGAGAAAACATGTAAAATCTAGAAGACTACTTTAGATCTGGTCAGAAGAAGTCTAGTGCACTACGTAGGGAACAGGAAGAGATTTGGGACAGAGACAGTAACTCCTGTATGGAAATCTTCATTCTAATGCCAGTGAGCAAATCTCCAATCTCCACCCTATTCCCTATGTAGTGCACTACTTTAGATCTGGTCAGAAGTAGCCTAGTGCACTACGTAGGGAACAGGGAGTCATTTGGGCCAGAGTCAGTAACTCCCCTGGGTATGAATTGTCTCTCTATCTTATCTGTCTTCTATATGATGTTCTCCTCTCCTCCTCTCTTCTCTCCTCTATTCACTCTATTCTATCATCCACACCACATGCCAGCTTCAACACAATCCATTTACAATGTTAAAGACACACTTTGGAATAAATAGCAAAGGAAAACTACTACTAGATGGATTTTTTATTTCCCATCACCATTAATCATATTTAATAACTGAACAGTAGCAGACCTAACTTCATCTGTTCCTGACTCTAGATAGTGGATTAAAAAGACCATCAATCTCCAATGATATTAAAGTACAATTCTGAACATTACTTATATACTGAGTGGCAAGTCAAGATATCTGCTGGTTTTATTGTTTGGTTAATAGCATCACCTGCTGGACAGGTTTAATGTTGCTTGACTGAGCAGTATGGGAGAATAAAAGATGCCAAATTTAGGGCCGGTTTCCCGGACATCTCCATTGAACATGCTTTTTAGTCTAGAACTAGGCTTCATCTTTGTCCGGGAAACCGGCCCATATAGTTCAATTAGCAAGTAAGTAACACTACCTGTTCCATGATACTGAGGAAAATGATATTGAGACAGAGAACCAATTGAGAAAACATTTCAATGGTTCTGAATGACAACCAACATACATTAACAGCATACATCATGATTAATGTGAATATATAAGATTAAAACATTGCAC
The DNA here is from genome assembly GCA_036851935.1 of Coregonus suidteri. Lineage (NCBI taxonomy): Eukaryota > Metazoa > Chordata > Actinopteri > Salmoniformes > Salmonidae > Coregonus > Coregonus suidteri. The sequence goes on along the minus strand of CM072235.1, from coordinate 42,926,570 downwards.
TTAAAAAAAATATGAATGCATTGAATTGTAATTCATGACATATTCTGAAGATCAAATCAATCAAATCATTGTACATAAAAAACAGAGCAGAATTAATCATCAAATCTGGGGACCATCACCACCAGCATGACTAGTATCTATGTGGACCCTACTACAGTTTAACCAGCTCAGCTATAGACTACACCAGCATGACTAGTATCTATGTGGACCCTACTACCGTTTAACCAGCTCAGCTATAGACTACACCAGCATGACTACTAGTATATCTATGTGGACCCTACTACAGTTTAACCAGCTC
>CM072235.1:42815384-42925772 GCA_036851935.1 Coregonus suidteri | reverse complement strand
CCTGTTTTTTGGTCTGTTGATAGTTAGACATTTTAAAGGGTTTTAACATTGCCAGTGCAGACAGCCTTTTTACCCAAAAGGCCTTTTTCTGAAAGGAGTATTCTGGCTGAAGGTGGAAAACTGAAGAAGACAGGACTCCAGGCGTTTCCCCCCCCCTGATCGGCTATGCTGGACCTGGGAGGGTGGGTGTGATGTCGCACGGGGACCAAAAAACAGAAACCCCATTCTGTCGGCATTTTGGTTCTACTGTGAGACTCCCCTCCAACCCACTATGAATCTCCTGCTTGAAAAAAGCAAAAAGCGGGTTTCAAAGCACTGCACAACTACGGAGAAGATCGCTCTTCATGAAAAAATGGGGGTTTTTCTGTACCTATCGCAGTGTATCCAGGGTCGTGCACAGATCTTCAGGGGGAGTGCCCAAAAGAAAAAAAGGGCAACCCCGCTTAAGAAAAATAATTAAAAATTTCTTAAGGAAATTCAAACAAAGAAAAAACATCTGGGGAAAACATTTGAAAAAGAGGGAAAAAGAGCTTTTAGTGATAATTGATGTGTTTTTAGAACTTACAAGGAATCCACAGGCCTTTCAACAAAATTTGGTAGTGTCCCGTTAAGCGTGCCAACTCTGGATGATGACATCACAGGGGGTAAAGGTCCGGTAACATCAATGCCTAAAAACCAGCCCCAAATGTAAGGAATAATACATAGCATTAAGTACAAAACTATTCAGAGGAATGTTTATTAGGTCCACACTAAAAACCATTTTCTTTACTACTCTGGAACCTTTTTCCCAGTAAAAATCCCTTTGAAATCAAATAACCCCCTGGATCTGAGGCCATACCCACCCTTTTATAAATTTGAGCAGGGGGGGGAAGATCAGTTTAATATTGCGTATATTGGGCTTCTTCAGGTAATGCAAAATTTTCCCAATACCCCATTTTATGTTTTGTAAATGTTATTTTAAACAATAAAATTTTTTAAAAATATTTTTTTTTTTATTTTCCCAACCCTACCCCCCTCCCAAACTAAGGGCAAAAAAATATTAGTTCATTCAGCTTTTAAAGTACATACTAATACATTTCACAGGGACATACATTTTACAAGTTATCTTTTTTTTGTTTTTAGTCCCCGCCTTCAGCTACCCCCAGGGGCCCCCCCCATCATCTCTGAAGACCAAACAGGTTTGATTTCAGCGCATACAGGATTTGGAAAGATTTAGACCCTTTAACTTTTTTCCCAAAATTTTTTCGTTACAGCCCATTCAAAAATTTTATTTAAAAGTTCCCCCATCAATTACCCCCAAAAACCCCAAAAGACAAAGGAAAAAAAAGTTTTATTTTTCCAACTTATTTAAAAAACAAAAAGAAAAAACCTTATTTTAAAAAGTTAGACTCTTTTTATGGACTCACAATGAGCTCAGGCAGGCAGAGCAAAAACCAAACCCTGAGGGGGAAGGGGGAATTTTTCAGAGATCTGGGGAAAGGGTTGGTTTAGGGCCAAAATCGGGGGAAAGGGGTTTCCAAAAAAAATTTCTGCAAATTTAAGGTCCCCAAGATCACAAGGCCTCCATCATTCTTTAAAAGGAAGAAAATTTGGGAACCCCCAAGACTCTTTCCCAGAGTGGCCCCTGACCCCAATGAGATGGGGGGAAGGGCCTTGGAGGGAAGGGACAAGAACCCGATGGTAACTCTGACAGAGCTCCCGAGTCCTCTGGGAGATGGGAGAAAACTTCCGAAGGAAAAACCATTCTGCAGCACCCCCCAATTTGGGGCCTTTAGGGAGAGGGGGCCCAGATGGAAGCCACTCCTCAGTAAAAGGACATGACCCCGTTGGGGGTTTTTGCCAAAAGGCACCTAAAGGACTCCAGAATGAGAAACAAGATCTTGGGCTGATAAAAAACCAAGTTTAAATCGGCCTGAAGAAAGCGCACGTCTGTAGAAAACATGGCACCATCCCTACGGTAAAGCATGGTGGGGGCGCATCAGGCTGTGGGGAGTTTTCGAGGCACAGACTGGGAGAATAGCCAGGATCGAGGGGAAAAATTTAAAGAGCAAAGACAGAGAGATCTGATGAAACCGCTTCAGAGCGCACAGGATCTCAGACGGGGCGAAGGTTTTTTCCCAAACGGGACAAGACCCAAGACAAGGGGAGGGCTTCGGGACAAGTCTCTGAAGCCTAGAGTGGCCACCCAGGCCCGGAGTTGAACCCGACTAACATCTTGGAGAGACCTGAAAAAATAAAAATATATATAATATCCCATTTAGCGGGCGTTTTTATCCAAAGGACTTCAGCATGCGTGATACATTTTTTTTTTTTTTTTGTGAGGGGGGCCCCGGGGTCAAAAACCCACACCTTAGCTTTAAAGCGCCCGGCTTCCCAGCTGCAGGGACTTCTCACCCAACCTGACGAGATTGAGGGGATCGCAAAGAAGAAGGGGAGAAAAACCCCCCAAAATACAGGTGTCCCGGGCTTGTAGCGTCATACCAGGAGACTAGGCTGTAACGCGCAAAAGCATAAACAAATACTGAAAAAAGGTCTGAATAATGTAAAGTATATTTCGTTTTTTTTTTTAAACATTTGCAAAAATGTCTAAAAAACTGTTTTTGCTTTTCTTTGGGGGTATTTGTGTAGTTTGAGGGTTTAAAACAACAATGTTATAATTTATAAAAGGTTAAAACTAACAAAATGGGGAAAATCAAGGGGTCTGAAAACTTTTTAAACACTGTATACCAAAAAAATATGTGGACACCCTTAAATTAGGGATTTTGGGATTTTGCCACACCTGTTGAAGGTGAATAGAAAACGAGCACACAGCCATGCATCTACAAAATTTTGGGAATAGAATGGCCCTTTCGAGAGCTCAGTGACTTTCAAGTGGCACCCCAAGGATCCACCTTTTCCAACAAGACAGTTCGTCAAAGTTGCCCTCCCGGGAAGATGGCTGCTGTTTTACAGCCCTTAAAAAATTGTACTATATGTGTTTGTTTTTCCGCATTTAATTGTAATTTATTCTGTACTTTAATGTTTGATCACCAACAACTACGAGACAGCCTAATATTAGGATTCATAGACCTGGCCAATGTGGTTCAGGATAACAACCTCTCCCACACGTGACCAGACAAAGGAATGAAATTGTGGACTACAGGAAAAAAAAGAGGACGATCACGCCCCATTTCTCATCGACGGGCGTAGTGGAACAGGTTGAGAGCTTCAAGTTCCTGTGCCACATTACCAACTAACTATCATGGCCCAATCACACCAAGACAGTCCGTGAAGAGGGGCACGAAAAGCCTTTTCCCCTCAGGAGACTGAAAAGATTTGGCATGGGTCCTCAGAATCCTCAAAAGTTCTAACAGCTGCCAACCATCGAGAGCATCCTGACTGGTTACAAGCCAACGCATTTATGGCAACCTGCTCGTCCCTCCGACAGCAAGGCACTACAGAGGGTAGGTGCGTACGGCCTGTACATCACTGGGGGCAAAGCTTCCTGCCAACCAGGAACCTCTAATAACCGGCCGGTTGTCCCAGATAAGGCCCCTCAAAATTGTCAAAGACCCCCAGCCACCCTGGGCCATAGACTCTTCTCTCTGCTACCGCAGGGGCAAGCGGTACCGGAGCGCCAAGTCTAGGTCCAAAAGACTTCCAACAGCTTCTACCCCCAAGCCATAAGACTCCTGAACAGCTAATCATGGCTACCCGGACTATTTGCACTGCCCCCCACCCCCACCCAAAATTTTACGCTGCTGCTACTCTGTTAATTATTTACGAAAAGCACTTTAACTTACCCACATGTACATATTACCTCAAACTACCTCAACTAGCCGGTGCCCCCGCACATTGACTCTGCACCAATACCACCTGTATATACAGTATATTCTCCCTACTGTTATTTTATTTTTCTTCTGCTCTTTTTTTCTCAAAAAATTTTTTGATGTTGTTGTTTTACTTTTTTTTTAAAAAAAATGCACTGTTGGTTAAGGACTGTAAAATAAGCATTTAACGGTAATGTCTACACCTGTTGTATTCGGCGCATGTGGCAAATAACATTTTATTTTTATTTTATTTTATATGATATTGCCTGCCATGTGAACTGTAAGTGCTGATATTGTGAAGTGTAAACGTCTAGGAACCACAATGCTCACCGGAGAAGTGTATGCCCCACACTACCACGGGGACCCGCGAGTGATGAAGCATGTAAAAATTGTCTGTCCTCGGTGCAAACTCACTATCGAGTTTCCAAATATGGAAGCAGCGGGTCAGCAACAAAGAACTGTTTTGTCGGAGCTCATGAAATGGGTTTCCATGGCTGACCACCGCACGCCACAGCCTAAGATCCCAGGAATAATGGTATTGGCTTTTATTCATGTTTCGGAGCCAGGCCCCTTAGGTCCCTTGAAGGGAAATCTTAACACTAAATGACCCTGGTGCACAAGGCAAGTCCCTTACAGAAAATGGTTGTCGAGATAGCTGTGGAAGAACTGGACTGGCCTGCACAGAGACTGACCTAAAACCCACACTCGAAACCTTGGGTGAGGTTTTGGCATCTGATGAATTGAAAAACCGCTTGGGAGCCTAGGCATCTAATCGCACCAACATCAGGTGTCCCCGACGCTTCAATAATGCTCTTGTGGATGAAAATGTGAAGATTCAAGTCCCCGCAAGCAATTTTTTCCAACATCAAAGTGGAAAGCCCTCCCTCCCAGAAGAGTGTGGAAGGGGATCTGTTATAGACAGAAAGCAGGGGATTGGACCATCTACTATAATTAATAGCTCTCTATGGATTGTTGGAATGAGATGTTCGACTAATAGGTTGTCACACATACTGTTTTGTGTCATGTGGGGGATCTCTCTCGGTATCTGGTTTGTGGCCGTACACTTCTTTGCCCCTCAGGGGAATATATTCAGACAAGGTAAAGAATCTCTACTCGCCCTCAGTCCACATTCAATGATTTAATATGGACATAAACCTAGAATTATACACTAATAAATCAGCCGACATGGTGAAAAATCTGCCAAATGGGGCCGCTTCTGAGCAAGGCACTTAACCCTACTTGCTCCTGTAAGTCGCATAAGGTATTATAGAGCGTTTCTGCCTTGAAATGACAAATAAGATAGTAATGTAAATGCCCAGTCAGGATGGGGAAGGAAGAAGCTATGAAACAGCTGTCTTCCCTGGTAGGTTGGCGATCTGTGATAGCAACTTAAAAACATGTTCTTCAACCGGGGAGCTCGGAATCAAATAGCCTCTCCACATTTCATGTCCCCATGGGAGGACCTTTGCGTAAATAAGTAAAAGTATGTGTATATAATGTGTGTTTGGGGAGAGGGATGTTAGGCTTTCTTTGCTTGTATGTAGTACAGTATTGTAACACACGTCTGTGTGGTGTGTGTGTATCTCTCTGTTGTTCTGCTTCATACCTCATCCATTCCTCCACAATGTTTATGGGTCCAGTTGACAATTGCGTGAGGCTGCCTCCTACGTGTCTCTGTTAGGGGAGGGCAGAGCAGGCTCAGCTGCTATCTACTTCGGCGCCTCTTCTCCGTCCCCCAGGCATGGCCTGGCCAACGGACACAACCTCAACACACCAACAGCTTTCCCTCCACTGCAGATTCCTCCTGCCTCTGCCTCTCCACCCTAAGACCAGCACCCAGAGACCAGCTACCCACCTCACAGCCAGGACACTGGGGACAATAGGAACAGAGACAAACATGGTCAATTACAACAATAACAACAACAAGGCCACTACAGAGAGGGACAGAGAAGAAGTCAATAAAAGGACGAGGGGTAATGGGTTTAGAAGGCACAACACAGAAAAAAAACCCCAGTGAAACAGGAAGGTAGAATACTATCTGAACTTGCAACACATTTGGTTATGGTGTGTGCTCAAATGAACACAACCCCAGCTTCAATAGAGAAACATCAATAAGAGGACAGCATTAAACAAGGGTTGAGGGTTCCAGGTGGATGAAACTGTTACACTGTCGGTGGTCCCAAGACAACGAATGTTGACATGCTGTAGGATGACAAAGAAATCTGCTGACCAAGGACTGTCCTCTGATTATAATGGTTTATTTGCAAATCAAAAGATTACAGTATCAATTTACGGTACTCTGCGCAGAAATACGCTGAACACAAACTGACCCATCCTCTAATATGTTGATTATCCCCGTCTTTGTTCAACACATGGGTATCTATATTCCTATGTAACATAATATGGCGTAATTTTTCATAGAACCAATCCATGGCCTTCTACATAGCAGACTCTCCTATGTTTTATATGTAATGTTTTCCAGATGTTTCCCCCCTCTCTCAAGCAGAGCCAAGTTTCCTCTAAAACACCATTGTGCCAAACATGGTCAGCAAAACCATAGACCATTTCAGATACTACATATTGTCCCCCTTGGAGAACTAATTAAAATCGCGGGAAAACAAAAAATCATAGTGAGATTATGACAAATCTTGTGTAACTTTGAGCAAGTTAAAACCCTCCTCCAAAAAAGTTTATGTAGTGTAAAATAATTGTTTAGAAGTGTAAAGAAAATTTTTGTTATGGATGGTTAAGATGCGATAAAACCTTTCTGACAAGCTTTCATTTCCAAATACCCATCAATCAATCAAGACAGGAAAAAAAAAAAAATTATCTCACGGCCCCCTATGCCCCAGGCGGACCAACTAAAGTAATCCAGATGATTTTATAAAATCTTTATTTCATAATGCATTTTAAAGATATGATGCAATTGAATACACAGGAAAAACCTCAGAAAAACAAAATAACAAATCTAAAAATGTCCACATTCAGGCTAGGTCGAACCCATCGGACCCTCCTGTGGATTCTCATCTGCCGGCCTGCCTAGGGACCCCAATATCCACTAAGCTTCAACTAATAAACAAAAAACAATCTGAGGTCCCCACATGTTACCCCACAACAGGAAACAATAATTCTTCAAAAATAAATACAAAAAGAAATATAACACTGGAATGATTGTCCACTACACTGCAAGCTCCTCCGCCCAGTTGAAGTCGGACTTTCAAGGCAAACGTCGATGATGAATCTGAACATTTCCACACCTTGTTCAACTTCCTCCATCCCTTCATATTGTCCCATGTTTGAGTATTTGAATCCCACCCACTCTACACATCCCATATACTTTCTGAAGAAAAGAACACACCACCCAGTATCTTTTTGCAAAAACAACACTGCAAATTAAACATCCAATATCAACAATAATATCAAAATGATATATAAAAGGAATCACATTCCATTTCCCCCTTTGATTCATAAGAAATACTAAATATCAACCATTAATATGGTCAAGAAATGTTGAAAATATCACACAATCATAATTCCTAAAAAATTTCCTAGATTTTATTTAAACCCCTGGGTTTTCCAAAAATTTTGGGGGACGACTTTTTTCCCCACATTTTTCTTTCTAAAATTTTTTTTGAAAAATAAATTTTCAGATTTACCCAAAAAACGGTTTTCCCATTTCCCCTGAGGATTTTTCGATGGGGAAAACCCCCAAAACCGCTTAAAATTTTTACAAAAAAAATTGGAAAAACCTATTTACCCTTTTTTCCCTTTGGTTGAAACATGCCTTTTCTCCCAATTTACCTTTTAGCAATTTATTTTTTATTTTTTTTTCCCACCTTTTTTTAAAACCATTTAAGCCAGGGAGCCCAAGTTTCATTTACAAATGCACCGGGCCCCAAGAAAAAGGCAAAGAAGCCCCCCCCCGATAAAAACAACAAAACAGAGTTACATAGGGTTTAAAAAAAACTTTAAAAGTCAAATTTAATTGATTTCTTTAGGGGACACGTTTTTATTCTGAAAAAAAGTTTAATTTATCACCCAAATTTACAAAGGGGACAGTGCTTGCATGGATCAAAATCCCTCCCAAAATTCTTCTGCGGGAAAAATCATTTCCCTTCATTCACGGTTTCCCCAAATCAGAAAAAATTACAAATAAGTTCATCTTTTTCCCCTTAAAAGGGAAAACCAAATGTTTTTACTCTGAGGATTTTTTTTATTTTTTTAAAAAACATTTGCTTCAAAAGTTTTTAAATTTTGTGGTTCAATCCCTTGGATTGTTCCCATCTTTCAATGGATACGGGATTTTCCCCAAGGAGGTCGGGCCCCTTTGGTCAAATTTAAAACTTTCCCACCGGTTGGGTTTGATTTCACAAGCCCCAACTTCAGTACGTGTTGAGCCCCAAAAAACCCATTTTTTGGAACTTTTTTGCAACATCTCCTCTTTCATGGGGGTCTGAACCCCATCTTAACACTGCAAATAGTTTCCCATGTGTCATCCGTACAGTTTTGGGGCTTGCCCCCCCGTCCCTGAGCCGAAATCATGATCCGAGAAATCGCCCGATTTTTCCCACTCCCCAAAATCCCCAAAAATTTTCCCCCATTGGCAAAAAAAAACAGCTTTCTCTGTTTGTCATCATTTCTCCTTTTATGCTTCTGCTCATAGTCTTCAAAAAAACCAAAAAGGAAAATTTGTGGCACATGTTTCCAATGTCAAATACTTTACCCAGAAATCGTCGGGGTTTTATCTTCATAGCTGCCCCTTGTGGTCCAAAAAATTAGGGCAAAAAAAGAGTTGGTTAAATTTTCTTTGGTTGCTGAATTTTTAAAAAAACCCCAAATTCCTCTGAGTTGGGTTTGGGGGCAGCATTCTTGAAATACTTGGGGTTTAAAATTTAAAAAGGTTTTTGGAAGCCTCACATTTGGCATTTTTGCTAAAATAAAATTTCTCCCGTATTTTACCCTTTTTTAAAAATTTTTGGGCATTTGAGTTTTCCCAACCCAAAATACTGAAAAAAGGAAGGGAATCTTGTGTCATCAACAATTGAAAACCTTTTTTTTTGGCATTTCCGGGGCCAGCCTTTCTGGCGTACATTTTATTGTAAAAATTTAAACACAAAATACATCTTTTCCCCAACAAGCAATGGGTATGTTCCCGAACCAGTATGGGTATTGTTTTTTTCTGATTTTTATCCCCAGGGGGCTAAATTTGGGTTCCGCAAGGGGGAACAGCTTTTCACCCCTAAAATCCGGGGCCCCCAAAAATTTAGTTGTTTGGGGGACATGGGGGAGATGTGTGCCCTTACCCGGGAAAAACGGGTGAAATCAGCTCCGCTATCCCCCTATTTTCCCAAGGTCGGTTTTCCCTTTTCCCTAAATTTTTAAATTTTTTTTTCCGGTTTCCCTGATGTTTAACCGGGGCTGAAACCCCCTTTGGGATCTTTGGGCACCTCTAAAACCCTTTGCCCCGGGGGCCCCTAAAAGGGGTTTTCCCCCGGGTTTCCCCCAAGATAAATTTTGGAGGGCCCCTTTTATCTTCCTCTGAAATTCCCTCTGGTTTTCCTCCTGGCCCATTACACCCCTGGGAAAAGTAAACCAAAAAAAGGCCCCCTTTATAAAAACACTTCTGAAGATTGCTGGAAGTAGGGTTTAAAAATTTCCTCCTCTTCCTTTCCTAACCCTTCCGTCCTCTTCCTTCCCAATTCTGGGGTCTCTCCAAAAAAAAGGGGCTTGGGATATGAAAAAAAACTGGTACCGCTATTGGTGGGGGGAAAATTTTGGGGGGTTGCAACGGGTTTGGGTTTTGAAGCTGGGGGCATCGATTTTTGTTTTTGGGGGCACACGGGAATTCTCCCAAAAAACCAAACTTGGGTTTTTTCCTTTTATTCTCCACCAGTTGTTTTGTTTGGGAGTTTTCTGAGGGGTTTTTTTCGTCCGGGTTTTTCGGGTTTGTTTTCCCTTTTTGGGTTTAAAACCCATTTGAGGGGCTATAGATTGATAGAAACCTTTTTTTCATGCTTCCAAGCCAAACCCAAACCCCCTTTGCCAGTTGTTTCCTTACTTGGGGGGCGGGTTCCCACCCCGTATTTTAGTTTTTCCAAAAATGGTTTCAAAAATGGTGGCCCTCTGTAGGCAGCGGTAGAGAAGGGTTTGGCTTGTAACGCCAAGGTAGGGGCCCCCGACCCGGGGGGGGCCCAAACCCTTTACACAAAATGTATGCAAAAGGGGGACTGTAAGTGTTTTGGGGGAAAAAAAGCGCCGCTAAATGGCATTTTTTATTTTTTTTAAAATTGACTGCTAAAATTTGTCTCCTTTTCGGATCTTTTCCCCGGAAAATTTTTTCCCCAACACTTGTTTAAAACTTTTTGACACATGGGGGGCTTTGGATTTTTTTGTTTTCCAGTGGGTCAACCCGAATGTTGTCAGGATGAACATTTTTTGGAAATGTACCCTTTCAGTCCCTCTCCAACACCCGATTTTAATTGCAGCAAAACAATCGGGAAATAATTCCCCGCATTTCCCCATATACGTTTGAAGCCCAGCCTTTTTAAAAAAATTTTCCTTTCCCTGGAATCACAAGGGGGATTACCCCAAAAGTCTCTTTTTGTTTTCCTATGGGGGGACTGTGTTCCCACCGAAATTTTCTTCCAACTTAGAAATCCAAGGATTTTTGTTTCCATCTTGAAGGGGGAGGCAGTTCTCAAGTTATCTGCCCTTTATCGGTTTTTGGGAAAAGGTTATACCCCGGGTTTTCTGCCCCTTCAAATGATAAATTTGGCATCATTTTTTAAATTGTGCTCCTTGTTTTGGCCTAAAGTCTACCTTTTTTTCCAATTGGGGGGACCCTTTTTTTCCCCAGTTTTTTTTTCTGTATTTTAAAACTTCTTGAGTTTTCTTCCATTTCTTTTACTTCTTCAAAAATTTTTGGGGCCTTTTTCCAGGCTGAATCCCACCCGATCATATATTTTTTTTTTCTTCGTGCTAGTCTTTGTAGGAAAAAAACCCTTTTGGAATATAAAAGGCCCCTTTTAAATCCCAAATTTTCCCATCGCGCTCCATCTTAAACTTTCACAGAACTGGGAATCTCTTGTATTCTTCTTTTTTAAAATTTTCCATCCCCCCTTTTTTTCCCTGTTTTGGCCCAAAACCTCCACCCTTTTTTTTTTGATACAGGGTCAACCCCCCTGATCTTTTTTTAAATCATTTCTGATTCACTCATTCTATAAATTCCTCATCTTAAATTTCCATCCTCCAAAACCCCCCACTCCCCCCCTAGTTTCCAGAAAACTCATTTTTTTTCTTATTTGGGAAAGGGGGGAAATTAAATTTTTAGGGTGGGTTTCTGTTGTCCTTTTTCTATTATTCGTTTCATCTTCATCTTGATGAAATAATCCCCCTCCTGAATGACACGGGAAAAGGGAGGATAGACGTCCTTAAAATTTAAAACTTTTTTCCTCGTAAGGTGGGGGTTTTTTTGCTGAACCCGTAGGGGAAAAAGGGGTGTTTTTGGGATTTGCCATTGGGTTTTTCTGTTACCTTCACCTCTTTTCCATTTTTTTTATACCTCGGGGTCTCTTTTTTTTTTGTATTTTTTATCAGTTTTTGTCCTTCATTTTCAAAAAAAAGTTTAAGAAAACCCAGCCCCTTTTTGTTTCTTTTTTTCGTTTTTCCCTTTTTTTTTCCCTTTTTTTTGGGATCCCCTTTCGTGGAAAAAAGCATTTACATTATCTGATGACTTTGGGGTTTAAAGGGAGCCCTTTTCCCACGGCATGGTTTTTCCCAATTTTCGGGCCCAAACCGTTTATTCTTTTTTCCCGGGAAAAAACCTTTACAATGCATTAACTAGGGGGTTACTATTTGTACTACTTTAAACAGGAGAAATTTACTTTAAACCATTTTTGATGCCCTTTTTTCCCCCCATTGCAACAAAACTGTAAAACCCCTCTTTTTTATTCCCTTTTTTGGGGAAATTTTTTCATTATTTTTTATTATTTTTATTTTAAAACCAATTAATTAGTAAAAACCCCAAAAAAAGTTTTGCTATGTAGGGTTATCATTCCCTCCTATTAATATTTTTTATTATTTTTAATTATTTTTTAAATTTAAAAAAAATTTAAATTTAATTTAAATTTAAATTTAAATTTAAATTTAAACAATATAAAATATACACAAGGGGAAAAACCCCAAAAAGAGACCCCTTTTTAAATTTTTTCGCACACAATAGGCTCTCTCTTTCCAACCCCACACACAAAATTTAACAAGAATTTCATCCCTTCATACAATGCTTTAAAAACAGGGTTTTTCAATTCCGGGCCTGGGGGGAAAAAAAACCTTTTGTTTTTTATCCCCTCCTTCTTTAAACAGGGGGCTAATTTTAGACCTGGGAACACCAGGGAGTGCAAATTTTTAAAACCCCGGTAGAAAAAAAAAAACAGAAAGGGGTTTGGGGCCCCCCAGGACCGGAATTTAGAACCCTTTCTCTTAAAAGCAGGGTTACGTCGTCCTTTTTTCCTTATATTTCCTTCCAAAATTTTTGCTACCTTTGGGTTTGGGAGATATTAATGAGAGGGGACATCGGGGCATTAAACCCGTTTAAACTATATTCCCAGAGGAACATTGCAATTGGGAAAGATATTAAAAAAATATCACATTCCAGGGAAATGACCCCAAAAAAAAAACCTAGTGAATTTACAGGGGGTTTGTGGGGGCCCTCTTAATGATCGCCCCCTTTTTTTGGGGCTTCTGTAGTCAGCGACGTCCTAACCGTATACATTTTTTTTTATTTCCCTTTATTTTTATCCCCCGGGGAAAAATTCTTTCAAAACCAAAAAACCCTGTGCCCCGTGGGTTTTCCAAACCCAAAAAGACCAAATCCCCCCCCGTTTTCGTTGTTTTAACCAAACAAAAGGGGGGAAAATTTAGAACGGAAAAACTACACACAGCAAAAAAGCACGGCACCCCACAGGTCCGGGCACGGTGCGTTCCCCCAAAGCACACACAAAAAGCCACCCCGGAAAAAAGGGGCCAGCCCCAAAAGGGTTTTGAGGGAAAACTTCCCCCTTTTCCCGCCGGCCCCTTTTTGAGGGGGGAGTCACTTCGTAGCCCCTGAATGGAAAAGCTGAAGAGACGCAAAAACCCTCCCAAAAAAACCCCGTCGCCATTTAAAGTGTTTTCAAGGAAACGGTGCTGACCCTGCTGTGATGACAAGGAAAAACCGCTGGGCCCTGTCCTTGATTTTAATGGTTTTTACCTCAAAGATTACAGTATCCCAATTTTCAGACTCCTCAGAAAAAACCGGAGAACAAAAAAAGGGCCCAAAAATCTAAAAGTTATTCCCCCCCCGTCCCTTTTTTCCAAAAAAAAATGGTATTTATATCCCATGTAAAAAATTTAAAAAGGCGTTTATTTTAATAGGGCCAATCCCCGGGGCCCCTTTCATAGCAGGGCTTTCCCCCTGTTTTAGGGGGCCCCCTTTTAGTAAAAGTTTTCCAGAGGTTTTTTGCAAGCAGACCAAGTTCCTCTAAAAACACCAAATTTTCAAACGTCCCGCCCAAAACATAGGGCTTTCAGATTTCTACAACACATTTAAGATAGTAGGGAGGGTTCATTTAATGGGGAAAAGATGATTTTGATTAATTTCTAGGGCCTAAATTTGGGAGAGGGGACAAAATAAAAGAAAAATAGACAAAAGAAATTTTTATCTGAACTTTCCCACAATGTTTTGCTTTTAATGAAACACAGGGGTGGGGCGCACCCCCCACACCACACACCCCCAAAAAAACCAACCCCACACACAACCCCCCACACACACACAACCCCACCACCCCACACAACACACAAACCCCAAAAACACACACACCACACACACACACACACACAAAAACACTCACAAAAACACACACACTTTTTAAAAAGCAGGGCAGGTGAGGGAAAAATTTAAAAAAAAAATAAAACAAGGGGAAACCCAAAAACCCGGTTTAACCCCAAAATGTTGGGTGTGTGGGTGTGTGGGTTTTTTTTGGGTTTGGGGTGGGGAAAGGGATGGACAGTGGAGGGGGGTTTATATAAAAAAAATTTTAAAACATTTCCCCCGTTTAAACCTTCAATATGGGCCCCTTAAACCCCCCATCGAGTATCTGTAAACTGCAAACATAATAAAAATGTAGAAAGCTTTAAATTTAGTAAAAACCCAAACTAGTAGCCTTTGCTGATCGTTTTTTTTAAACAGAACTCTTTTGGGGGGCATAAAATTCAGAAATTTTCTTTTTTTTTTTTTTTATTTATAAAAAAAAATTTTTGCCAAAAAGGGGCTAAGTAAAATATCTATTCAGCATCTATTTTTTAAAAACCCCTTTTGATGATGCAAATTTATATCACAATGATGTTTGAGGGCTGTGTTTCCCCAAACTAAATGCAAAAAACCCAAACCAAAACGTTTGGGACCAATGAGAGTAGAGTACTGGTTTTGGATGTAACCCCCCACATGTCCCAAAATTTTGGGATTGCCCTTTGGGCCCCGCCAAAATTGGGATTTTTTATCCCGGGGATGGGCCCTGAACTGGGGAACCCCCATTATACCTCAAAATTTATTTTTTATTGCAAAAAAAATTTTGAGGGAAGAATGCAACAACACGTATTTTTTTCACACAACACATACCGCTTTCTAGGTTGTTGCACCCCATTTTTCAAAAAAACAAATTAAAATTTAACTACAAAAAAATTATACAGGCAAAAACTCATATTTTTCATTTCCCAAAACATTTCTTTTCATTTCTTTTACAACCCTTTTGGGGCATTAATTTACCTTTTATTTGGGGTTTGGGCCCTTCCCGGGCGGGGGCCCCAAAAGGGGTGAAGGGCGGCCAAAAAAACACCCGGGGGCCCTTTTTTATCGGAGGCACGGGGGCCAATTAGGGGAAAACGGCCCCGCCCCCGCATAGGGGTTGGGGGGAAACGGGAGATCCCGAATGTACGGTTTCTTGTACGGGTCGGTTTTAAATTGAAAAAAAGAAGGATTATGTTTTTTAAAAAACAAATTTTTTTCTTTAGGGATTTTTAGAAAAAAATTTAAACATGGTACCCGGGAAATGGGAAATAAATCGCCTTTTGGGTTTCCATCCATCAATTTTGAGGGTTTTTTCGGAAAAAAGCTGAAAAGGCCTTAAAAGGTTCACGTCAAATAGCAAATTGGGTAAAAGTTTGCCAAAAATAGCCCCCTGGGCTAACGAGATGAGGGAAAAAAAAAAAAAAACCCAAACCCGGGGTTTAAAGGGAGGTGCCCAAAATTTTAGAAATGTTTTGCGGGGCTGCTGGTAAAAGGGCCCGGGGGCAGCCAAAAAACCCAAAAAGAAAATGAAAAAATGAAAGGGAACGTTTTAAGAGCAATGGAAGCGGTTTTAAGCCCGCCCTTTTAACCCCCTTTTTCTGCGGCGAAGGGGGCGGCTGGAAAAAAACCCCAAGCTTTAGAAGGTCGCCCCTGTTTCCTTTTTAAACTAAGGGGCACCATTGATGTCTACAACAGCTTTCAGGGTAAGGGGTGGGAAAAGAAAAAAGGGTTATGAAATGGGGTTGACCCATTTTTGGGCTTTTTTTTACTCCCCCCAAAAAAATAGGTATGTTTTCAAAAAAGTAGATGGCCCCGAAGAAACAGATGGGGGGAAATTTTTTATGGGACTTGAAATTTTGGTCAAAAATTTCAAGGGGCTTGCTGATAAGGGGAGAATTGTCATGGGTGAGAGACAAGGGGGTGGGGATAAAAGTTACTTGGTGTTTAAACAAAAAGTGGGCAAAACTAGAGGGGTGACTCAGAGGGCACATAAAGGCCCAAAGGGGGGGAACGGTGTTTTAGTGACAAACCCTATGCAAAGGGAAATACATTAGCCCAAGGGGAAGGGCTACAGCTAAAAAGGCTAACTTCAAAGGGGCAGGGCCCCTCCATTCAGGGAACCAGCGTTTCCCGTTTGCAAATGAGGTGGAGAGGGACGCCCTTTCCAGTGCCCCGGGGGAAAATAGAAAAAAGAGTGTTATTAAAAGGGGGAATTGGGAAAAACCCCCCTTCCCCACTCAAAAGCAGGAAACCGGGGGGACAACCAAAAAACAGGACACTGGGTCAACGAGGGGAAAAAGGGCAAAGCGGTGAAAAATGGGGTACAGTTTAGGGTCTTTGGGGGGACCTTTTTTTGTTTGGGAAAAAGTTTGCCCCCTTTGGGAGGACCAGGCCCAGGGGGGCCGGGGGGGGCTACCCACAAAAACTAAAAGGAAATATAATTTTTTTAAAAATTGACCCCTGGAGCAAAGGTTTTAAAATCTTCCAAAGGGCTGAAAATTTTTAAAGGTTTTCAGGGAAAACCAGTGGTCTTCAAAGGGGCATGCACATTGGTTTCTGGAGGTTTGGGGGGGCCCGATCTACGGGGATAGGTCCTTTTGGGTATCCTAGCCCAAAATAGGGAAAAGCCCACGAAAAGGGGGCCACTCCCCCTAGTAGTAGTTGAGGGGAAAGGAAAAAACGGCTCGCTCAAAAAATGGTTTTTATGGGGGGTCCAAAAGAGTAAACAAAAAGCATGTAAAAAGGGAATACTTTTTAGCGCTACCCAAAAAGGGGGGATATTCAGGGGACGAGCAGGGGCTAAATACTTCTCAAAGCTTTGATTTCTTCTTCAGGGTTTTTGGAAAATTCAGTCTAAAAAGGAGTACTTGTCCCCTTTAATATCTTTTTTAAGAAGGGGCCCTTTAAAAGACTCCCCTTTTGGTTTTTCACTTCAGCACCCCGAAAAACTTTCAAAGGGGCCGGGCCCAACCATAAACTGGGAGTGTTTCCCGGGACCACAGTGTCCATTTATGATGTTTCTTAATAAAGGGTCAGACCCCTTTAAAAAGCACAAAAACCAGGGTTGAAATCAAACCCCTTTACTAGCCCCGAGATAATGGGCTTTAAAACTAAAAGCAGGGCCCCAAAAGGAAATTTAGAAAGGAAAAGAAATAAAACCCTTTTTGGGTGAAAAAAATAAATGTGGAAAGGTTTTTCAAGGGAGGGGCCAGAGGCCCAAAATGACAGCCATCAAGGGAAAAACCACTCCCAAAAGATTAAGAGGGGTACAAAAGGGTTTTTAGGGATGGTTAAATATGTGGGGTAATTTGAAAAACCCAATCCGGCCCAAATAACCCCTAGTTTAGATGAGAAAATTCTAAAGGGGTAAAAAAATAACAGTAGGTTGGGAAAAAATTTTAAAACCCCAAAAAAGAGTTTGAGGAGCTCAAAAGGGATTTAACGCATGCTCCAGTCCCTTTTGGGTTTTATGATAAAAAAGCGCCAAAAAAATAAAAATTAAACGATGCTTTTAAAGAAAGGGTTTTGGTGCCCGTGTTGTTACAGGGAGGGATGGGGGTAGGAAAGGCGCCCCGTTTCATTTTTGCCTCCAGGGCTCTGGCCCAAATTCTGAGGGAAAATATGTTTAGATTGAGAAAGAGGCATTGGCACTGTTTTATTGGGGAAATGTGAAAAAATTTGTGTGGTTTTTCGTGGTAAAAAAAGTTTTGGGATTTAAACAGACCCCAAAAAATTAAGTTTCTATTAAAAAGGAAAGGGGGCTAAAAAACAACCCCCAAGGGAAAAAAGACGTTTTTAAAAAATTCAGGAAAAATGACCCTTTCAACTCGGAAATACAGGCCCGGGAAAGAAATTTTTAGTGGCCGGAAAAACATTGTCCAGGGGCTTTTGGGCAGGGTCAGAATCAAAACAGATATAGGAAAAGGGGTGTAAAACCCTTTTCAGAAAAAAGTTGCCCAGTCTAGAGAAAATGTGGGGCCCGTTTTTTCACGTGCTTTCTGCAGAAGATGAGTGTTTTTCAAAAAAGTGATTCAAGCCCAAAACTGCAGGTTTGTCTGTATAAACTAAAACCAAAACCTTATAGTCAATACAGGGAGGGGCTATCTGGGAAAATTTAGGGAATTTTGTTTAAGGGGTTTAAAAAAATTTTGATACCAAGTGTGTTACAGGGAAAAAACACATGATAAATATATATAATATATATATATACACTGCTAAAAAAAAAGATAGGGAAATTTAAAAAACACACTGAACTCCAAGTAATCACATTCTGTGAAATAAAGTCATTTGGGAAGCAACACTGTTTGAAAAATAATTTCACTCGTGTGAAATGGAATAGCAACAGGTGGAAATTATAGGAAATTTAGCAAGACCCCCCCAATAAAGGAGGGTTTTTCGGGGGGCCCACAGACCATTCTCAGTTCCCTATGTTCCTGGCTGATGTTTTGGTCACTTTGAATGCTGGCGGTTGTTTTCACTTTTGTGGTAGCATGGACGGAGTCTACAACCCACAAAAGTGGTCGGGTAGTGCGCCATGCGGGTTTGGCACACAATGCGGCTGGGCAAGAAGGTTTGCGTTCTGTCAGGTAGGTCCAGGCATGGAGGGGCTACCAGGAGACAGGCCAGTACATCAGGAGACGTGGAGGAGCCGTGGGAGGGCAACAACCCAGCAGCAGGACGGACCTCCCCCTTTTGTGCAAGGGGAGCAGGGGGAGCACTCCCAGGGCCCTGCAAAATGACCTCCAGCAGGCCACAAATGTGCGTTTCCCAAAAAACGGTCAGAAAAACAGACCCATGAGGGTGGAGAGGGCCCCACGTCCAAGGGGGGGTTTGCTTACAGCCCAACACGGCAGGACTTTTGGATTTGCAAGAACACCAAGATGGCAAATTCCCCCCGGGTCCCCTGTGCTCTTCACAGATAAAGGGTTCACATGAGCACATGTGAAGACGTGACAGGTCTGGAGACCCCTGGGAACGTTTTCTGCCTGCAAATCCCCAGAGCCCGGTTTGGCGGGGTCAGTCAGGTTGGGGGGGCATTTCTTTGGGGGGCCGCACACCCCCTCCATGTGCTCGCCAGAGGTAGCCGACTCCCCCTTAGGTACCGGTGAGACCCGAGACCATATGCGGTGGGTTCCCCGGGGTTTCAAATGCAAGACAATTAGACCTAGGGGCTGGAGTGTGTCAGCAGTTCCGCAAGGGGAAAGGGGCTTTGATGCTATGGTGGCCTGCCCGTTCCCCTGATGAATCTAATTTGAGAATCAAGGACATCAGTCCCCCATCCACCAAGCCACGTTGCCCCCACGGGACGCCAGGAGCCCATCCGCCACCTCACGGGAGCATGCCAGTTTTTGTGGGGGCATACGGGAAGGGGGGCGAACACATACGAGCCTTTCTTTTTGACTTGTTTTAAGGGACTTACACAAGTTGATCGCCTGTAGGGGGTTTTCCACTTTAATTTGGGGGTGACTCCAAACCCCGCCCTCCAGGGGTTCAAAATTTGTTTTCCATGGTCATTTTTGTGTGATTTTGTTGTCAGACTTAAACTATGTAAAAAAAAAAAGGTTTTTAAAAAGATTTTTTTTCATTCAGACTAGGAGTGTTATTTTATTTTCCCCTTTATTTTTTGAGCAGTGAAATAACACAACACCCCCGGACTCAACATTGTCGTCCCAATTTTTTTAAATTTTCTTAATTCAGCCCTTTTTCTTTTGGATTATTGGTATTGTTGGTATTTAAGTTATTACTGCACTGTTGGAGCCAGGAAACAAGCATTTCGTACACCCGCAAAAAACATCTGCAAAATATGTGTATGGAAATAAATGTGTTTTTGTTTTTTGAAAGTGTTCATTTTCTCAATCCGCGTTGCGTGTGCCTAAGAAACAGCTTTAGCTGTGGTCTGTATTTTGGCCATATCCCAACCTCTCAGGCCGTTGAAAATTTAAACAAGTAAGTGTATTAAAAAGGCATTATAAAGGTCTTTAAAAAAATAAAAACCCCAATAGGGTTTTTCATAAAAAAACTGTTACCTTTTTAATATTTAACAACAAACATTTTATGATTCATTATTTCATTTGTTCCATGTAAGGGTCTAACCTAGGAATTTTGGGGAAAAAAAAAAAACCACATACTTTTTACAAAAAGGTCTTACAGGTTTTTTTGCATCAAGAAATGACTTTATTTAAATTTTTCAACAAAGCCGATCCCAGTCTGCAGTTTGGCCACCTTTTAGGTCCCCCCCATCTTTATAGTCCTCTTCATTTTTTCCCGCTTTTATTGCCCCGCCCATTCTTTGTCTCTGAGAGGGGCAAATCAATTTAAAAAATTCAGAGACACAATCAATCAACCCTTATTTTAAAAAAAAACATCTGTTTAGTTTAAATCTGTTAAACCCGGCTCTTTTTCACTGGTTTAAAGACAATAAAAAGGGCCCCCAAAGCATTTTAGTCTTTTCAGATAGACACCCATGGATTTAAGTAAGAGCAAGCACTCTGCCCCTAGGGAGATTCCCGTTACTCCCCCACACGTAAAATTAAAGCCCCAAAAAATTTCCGGGCCCAGAAAACAAAAATTCGAACTTTATGCTCTTGTTTTAAACCCAGTTTCCCTCTAGTCCTTTAAAATTAAAAATTTTTTAAAATAAAAATTTCACCACAGGAAAAAAACTTTTTTGTCTCTTCTTGCTTTGCGCCGTCCTCTCCTTTTTTCCTTTCCTAAAAAAATCTCCTCCCCCCTCCCCCCTTCAAACCCCCACCCCTCTGGCAAAACCCGGGAAGTCCATCCCTCCCCACAAAACTCTTTTTGTGGAAACAAAAATGATTGGCCCTTTGTTCATCTTCTGTGGAGGTGAACAACCGTCCAAAGGCTCACAGGGGTTTGCGGCCCAGGACCAGTTCTTGTTCTGTCTGCGGATCTAGAAGCACCCGGCACTACTGCCTGGGGAACATTTACTGTAGAAGTGTATTGAGGGTGCGGGGATCAGGATTTTCTGAAAGGGGTTCTAAGTGTCCTAGTGCAGAAGGGGCCCTTCACTCCAAGGCCACCTGGGGAAAAAAATAAAATGTTGGTGAAGTGGTGGAGAAACTGAAGAAGACGGGGATCCAGGCTGCCCCCCCATCCCTTGTGCGCTGGACCGGGAGATGTGGCAGTGTTTTTCCCTGCACTGGGACCAGAAGCAGAAACCCCCATGTCTGTCTGGCAGCTGGCCCTTACTGTAGATCACCTCCAACCCACTGGGGGAATTTCCTGCTTTAAGAAGCAAAAAGCGGGGTCAAGCCACCACACAACTAAAGGAGAAGATCTGCTTGTCATGAAAATGCGGAGTTTTTCTGTCGTCCCGTCAACAGTCTATTGTCTGTGTGTACAATGGATAAACATAAAGGCCATTTACGGTCAGCTGCAGCAGGGGGTTGAGAAAAAAGGTAAGCCCGAATACTTGTTGGTGATTTTTAAAAACAAAGATTTAAAAGATACATGGGAACTAAAAGCTCTTTCAATATGAGAGAATTCAAATCAAATTGACTCAGCAGAACAAATATGAAAAAAAACCTTGAGATTTTGGGTTTTGCTCTAAATCTATCACCTTATCAAAATCAAAACACATTATTCTGAATGCCTTTATGAGCCAAAGAAAAGTCTCCCCCCCTTGAAATGACGCTCCCATAACTAAAATCTTTTCAATAGAAAACATAAAAAATATAATTTTGGGAAAGGGGTTCCTCAAGTTTTTTGCCCCTTCTCCCTATTCCCCTAGGGTCACATTACAAAAATTTTGATCTAGTGGACAAAAAAAGTTTGAAGCTTTTGAAGGTGATTCTCCAAGAGGCGTGGGAATGATCAGAGAAGGTCCAGCAGAGTTTTCCAGGAGAGAGAAAAGGAGTAAAGGGAGCCCAACAGGCTGTGGAGTCTTAAGGGTAGTATTTTTGACCAGAGGAGAGGCATCATTTCATTCTCTCCCCGCAGAGGAGAGAGAGAGAGAGAGGAGGGGGCCCCCGTCTCCAACCCCACTGAGCCCTGTTGGGAAGGGGCTGTCTCGACCCCTTTAGAGAATAGACATTTAAGAACCCAGCGGAATAGAACCCGGGTCTACCGGGGGAGAAACCAAATCGGGGACCTTTTCCCTATTGGGGGCCGTGGGCCAACACTATATTTGAAGTCGGGGGGGGGTCATGTCCAAACCTTGAGTAACAGCCCGATCATGTCCCTATCATTAAAACTTTTTTTACTTTTTAGTCATTTAGCAGACACTCTTACCAGAGCGACAACAGTTAGGGTGCATCATTATTTTTTTTTTATACATGGGGCTCTAAATCAATAAATTTAAAAGGGCTTTTTTGGAGGGGGAAAAATATGTTTTCATTTCCAAAGCAAAAGAAATAGATAATAAAAAAAAAGGAAAATAAACAGTCGAAATGAACAGTAAACATTTCATCCAAAAATGTTCAAAGGAATAGAGACATTTTACATGTTATAATTTGTGAAAACAGAGTGAGCCATTGCCAGAGAGTTTGGGGGGGAAATGGAAAGAATGAGGGAGAGTTTTGTGAGGTAGAAGGTGTGGTGGAAGGCTCATAACCAGTAGCTGCCATCAATGGCCCATGATAAAGAAGAATCTGGTGCAGTAGGAGTTACAGTGTTGGAGAAAGTGGATCCATACCTTTTGGCAGAATCCAATTTGTAGTTTCAGGGTGGGTGGGAAAGGAGTTGGGTGCAGTTGAATCAGTGAAGGTAACCTGTAGTGGACTTGGGATATTTGTTTGTGTTTTTACTTCTGACAGAACCAGTGGGAGTGGGCGCTCCGTTGTCACGCAAACTTGGGTCAAAATCTGTTTCTGCTTTTGCCTCTGCTCTGAGGAACAGGACACCATTGAAAGGAGTGATTCTGGGTAGCGGGTAATAAGTGTGGAGGTGGAGAAATTTCAAGTTGAAGATTCCCTGGGTGTTGGTGATGCCCGCCGTTTGGTGGGACGCGGAACCCGGTGGTGAGCGGTGGTGGTGGTGAAACAGAGGAGTCACTGTCCAGTTCCTTTTGAGTTTGTGAGTCTTTACCGACAAAGTCGTCAAGGCCAAAGAGTGATATATGATTCAGTAAAACATTAGCTTTCTTAGCATTCAAGAGCAATGGTTATCGACTGATACCGCAAGAAATGGAACGTAAATCACAGAAAAATAGATGTTGTCTGTGGCAGCTGCAGAGAAGTATTTGGGCATACAAGATTAGACTTCAGAAGAGTTACATGGTGTGTTGGAGTGGTGGTTTTGGACCGTCCTCCCAGGCCGTTGGCATTGTGCCGGAGGAGCAGATTAGGGTCAAAGTAGTGGAATGGGGGTAGTGGGTATTTAATGAGTGTAGGGTTAGTTGGAAGGGTGTTTTTTCTGTATCATTATAATTTCCCCTTTTCCCATTTTGTATCACAAAGTATAATGGGATTTATATTATATTCCATTTGGAGGCGGTAATTGCAACATATGGATGCCACCGCTGGTTAAACTCCAAAGAAGAAAACCTAGAAACTTTATATTAGGGCTATGGTACAGTGTTGTAACGATGTCTCTGTCTCTCTCATTCCATCACTTTCTTGCGGTAGTTTGGTTTGTGTGGGTCTCTGGTTATGAAATGGGGTGCTGACAGAAGACAATCGTGATTTGATATGATATTTATAGAGCTCTGATCAGGACCGACAATTGATTATGAGTGTATGTTTATGGAACAGCGGCATGGACAGAATCCAGTATATAGGTGACATTTAAGGATAGATCCTAGAGTGGTGACAAAAAGTATTTCGTAAATCCAACCACATCTTGTGTGCAGGTGGGGAAAAAAAAGTATTTAGCTCAGCCACACAATTGTTGCAAGTTCTCCCACTTAAAAAGATGAGAGAGGCCCTGTAATTTCCATCATAGGTACACATCAACTATGACAGACAAATTGAAGGAAAAAAAATCCTGGAAAATCACATTGTAGGATTTTTTATGAATTTATTTGCAATTATGGTGGAAAATAAGTATTTGAGTCACGCGACAAACAAGCAAGATTTCTGGCTCTCACAGACCGTAACTTCTTCTTTAAGAGGCTCTCCTCTGTCCTCCACTCGTTACCTGTATTAATGGCACCTGTTCTGAACTTTTATCAGTAGTAAAAAGACACCTGTCCACAACCTCAAACAGTCACACTCCAAACTCCCACTATGGCCAAGACCAAAGAGCTGTCAAAAGGACACCAGAAACAAAAATTGAGACCTGCACCAGGCTGGGAGAAATCAAATGTGGGAGCAATTATTAGGAACATGGAAGAAAAGAATACAAGACCACTGATAATCTCCCTCGATCTGGGGCTCCACGGCAAGATCTCAACCCCCGTGCGAGTCAAAATGATCACAAGACGAGTGAGCTTGGTGAGGTCAAAAAATCCCAAGAACGGTGAGAAACCATACACAGGGGGACCTAATGAAAGACCTGTGCAGAGAGAGCTGGGACCAAAGTAACAAAGCTACCATCAGTAGAAACACACTACGCTGCCAGGGACTCAAATCCTGCCGGTGCCAGACGTTTGTCCCCCTGCTTTACGCCAGTACATGTCAAAGGCCCGTCTGAGTTTGCTAGAGTGCATTTGGATGAATCCAGAAGACGGATTGGGAGAATGTTGCATATGGTCAGATGAAACCAAAATATAACTTTTTGGTAAAAAAACACTCAAACTCGTCGTGTTTGTTTGTGAGGAACAAAGAATGCCTGAGTTTGCATCCAAAGGAACAACCAAATTTGAAAATAAATTCATACCAAGAAAATCCTACAATGTGATTTTCGGAGATTTTTTTTTCTAATTTTGTCTGTCATAGTTGTGACGTTTGTACCTATGATGAAAATTACAGCCTCTCTTATCTTTTTAAGTGGGAGAAAGAACTTGCATACAATGGTGGCACTGACTAAATACTTTTTTTCCCCACACTGTATATTGTTGTAAGTATGGTTGAAGAGAGGGAAGATTGAAGTGTAGGGTCATTGAGGTTGGACGGGGTTGGGGGGGGGGTTGGAAGGGATTTGGGGCATGGGGGAGGTGGTCTATTAGAAGTTAGTAGGGGCTCTTTTGCTTTATTTTCTCAGAAGTAACTGAGTTAGGTAGGGAGCAGGATTTAACAGAAATGTTGGAAAACCGTGATTGACCACACACTCCAGCACAGTAGGTGGCGGCAATGCACCTTCTTTAACGTTGGTTTGTCGAACGCCATTATATCATAGAAGAAGAAGTTGGTTGTGTGTGAGAGATTTGGTGGTTCGTGAGGAGGGCTTACTATTCTTTTTCCTTTGGTTTCTGCGTATTATCTGAATGTATTTATTCTCATGGTGAGGGGTTTGTTTATTGGTTTCCACTGTTATCGTTTAGAGTTGAGGGGGGGGAGTAGGGGTAGTTTGTTAGGGCGGCGTGATGGCCTCAACCGAGTGGAGAAGAAACGCTGTCGCTTCGGGTTGCGTTCCGGGAGAAAGGTGTGGAGGAAGTTTTGCTCATGGTCGGCGAACAGGTTGGAGCGGAACATCTGCACTCTGAATCCAGAATGAACAAAGGCGGGCGGTTGGTTGTTAATGAAAAAGGTTTGTCTTGTTTTACATTTTTTTGAAACATTTTTAGTCATTTTTAGTAGACGCTCTTATCCAGAGCGACTTACAGTTAGTGGAGGTGAGTGCATACATTATTTTTTATTTTCATACTGGGACCCCCCGTGGGAATTGAACCCACAACCCTGGCGTTGCAAACACATGCTCTACCAACTGAGCTACATCCTTGCCGGCCATTCCCTCCCCTACCCTGGACGACACTGGGCCAAATTTGCGCCGCCCTCATGGGTCTCCCGGTCGCGGGCCGGCTACGGAACGACAGAGCCTGGATTCGAAACCAGGATCTCAGTGGCACAGCTAGCACTGATGCATGCAGTGCCCTTAGACCACTGCGCCACTCGGGATGACCGCAGTGGTGGTATTTTTGGAGGGGTGTGTTGGTGCAGATGTCGCCTCTTTCGATAAGAGTGTGTGGTGGCTAATCTGCCTCCGTTTATTGCTGAAGAACAGACCGCAAGTAGTTGGTTAGTTTTGGTAAATTTGCAAGTGGTTTCGCGTGTGTGCTCTCGGCTGGTGCCAAGCGGAATCCAGTTAAACATGTCTCTTTCGTTAGACAGTGTTGTTTCTTTAACAAACTTCAAGGTTGCACAGGGGAGGGGTGGAGGAACACAGGGTTGCTGTTGCACAGATAGTTTTGGTTGTTTCTTTTCTAGTTGTGGGGATCATCAGTTTAGGCTACAAGCAGAGCAATATGATTGATAGGTAGGAAGGTATTGAACCCAAATAATCCCTCTCAGAGAGCTAACCATCAACCCTAGTAAAACATGCTTATAAAAACCCTTTCTATATAAAATTACTCATAATTGGGAGTAAATTAGCCTCTGAATAGAAAAGAAAGGGGTAAATCTTCCAGTCCTTCCAATAAATTACATAATGAAATGTCGCGGTTAGCATATTTACCTCAACATGCCCCTCGCTTGCGTGAGAAGGCAGAGTGCTCGATGCTGGTTGATGAATTGACAATTATGTACTAGGAAAATACGTTTTTGTCGACCATGAGGTGACTGAATTATAGTACTGTTCAGCGTTATTGAACTAATCATTATAGTAAGTGAAGTATAATTTCAAAACATGGACCATAAAAACAGGTAATAATAAACAGAATCATCATTATATTACTTCACAGTAATGTTTTTTCAGTCCTTACCTCTTGAGTTAGCATTGTGGAAAGGGACAGTAAAAACGGCTCCACAGGAGTTTCCTGTGAGGGGGAGTGGTGGTGTATCCAGGGTAGAGAACATAAACTAATCTGGTGAAAAGTCCGTGGAGAAAGCGGTGGTGGGGAGGGTTGCAGCTGGGCTACATGAGCTGAGGCAGGTTTCTGTAGTAACAGAGACTCCGGTGGGCGAAGGCTTGGTGGGCTCATCCCAGGAAATATTGCCTGTCATTGGGGAAGAGGCTCTGATCAGGGGGGAAGTGCAGGGGGGCAGAGACTGGGGAGGAGGAGGACGGTACCGTGCCAATGGAGGAGGAGGAAGAGGAAGAGGGGGAGGTGAGTCTGCGGGAGCGGAGGACAAGGCGTCTCGTTTTCAGACGGCTCATTGGATCCAGAGCTGACAGACAGTCAGGCTGAGGGCCCAGTATATACGCTGAGAGAACTTTCTAGGTTCCTGATGGAGACTAAAGGGGAAAAAGAAGGTTCTGCTGGAGTCTTATTTGATTGATCCTGGAAGGTTTGTAAGGTCAGTACAACACGTGATGAAGAATGAGGGGTTTAGTGTCCTCTCACCCAGGAAGCGGTATAGGCTGAGAAAATGGGTCATGGGTTCTTAAGGGCATGTCTTCAGAATCTGCTTAAATTGATGTTTTTTTTCTGGCATGGCGGCTTTATGGGCTTCTCTACTGGTTTCTGATTGTGGTGATTTCCCTCCCACCTCTTATGGAGATTTCACGGTTAGACTTCCTTAACATGAACGCCGGCAAAGACTGGGGGAATATGTAAACCAAAAACATTTAAATGCCATGGCAGAAATCTTAGTGCATAGGGGTAGCAAAAGAAGTGTGTAAGGGTAGGTTGTTAGTGTTTAGAGCCCAAATAATGACCTTGTCTTTGCTTTCATAAATGTGTCTGCACCTGGTCCTCTCTGTAGCTCAGCTGGTAGAGCACGGCGCTTGTAAGGCCAGGGTAGTGGGTTCGATCCCCGGGACCACCCACCCATAACACAAATATAACACGCAACAAAAAAAAAAATGGCACATATATATATTATGCACAGCATGACTGTAAGTCGCTTTGTGTAAAAAGCGTCTGGAAACAAAATGGCACATTATATTATATTATAGTACAGGGCTCAGTTCTCTGTTTCACCAGAGGGGTTGGAAAAAACAGATGGGGGGTAACCAAGAAAATCCTTGTTTGTGGGGGAGATGTTTTTTACTTCTGTTTGTGAGGGAGCTGATGGGTGGGTAACTTCTGTTGTGAGGAGAGATGAGGCTGTGGAGTTGTACTCTGATTTATAGAGGGCAGAACTCTGTGGTCCTCTGTAGCTCAATTGGTAGAGCATGGTCGCTTGTAATGCCAGGGTAGTGGGTTCGATCCCCGGGACCACCCATATGTAAAAATGTATGCACATGACTGTAAGTCGCTTTGGATAAAAGCGTCTGCTAAATGGCATATTATTATTATTATTATTATCCTGGGTTTTTCTCAGGTTCTGCTCACAGACCTTTCCAAACTCTCTCTGTCACAGATAAATCAAATAGACATTTCCCTGGCCTTTCACAAACTCTCAGCTGCTGTCTCTCAGACGGTCTGCCTGTGGATTTTTATAAAAAGTTCTGGGGAATTATTGGACAGGACGTGTGTTGCGTGAGTGCGTCGGGGTGGGGGAGCTGTCGCTAAGCTGTAGACGGGAGGCTTTGACTCTCCTGCCCAAAATAGGGGATTTGAGCGACATAAAGAACTGGAGGCCTGTGGCATTGCTCTGTTTGGACTATAAGGTCTTTACCAAGGTCCTCGTTAACAGACTGAAGTCCCACCTGGACTCTATTGTACAGAAGGACCAAACGTACTGTGTACCAGGACGCTCAAACACAGACAATCTGTTCATAATCAGGAGAAAGCCTTTGATAGGGTGGACCATGAATATCTGTTCAATGTGTTGTTTTTGGTTGTGGGGAGAATTTTGTGGCCTGTGTTCAAATGGGGGGACACTGGAAAATATAAACAATATGCCAGTCTGGGTAGGGCGAGGGGGCAGACGCTTTTATCAAAAGCGCACTGGCGTACAGAGGGACGGTGCTGATCATCAACCAGCTTGGTGGCATCCTCTCTATGGCTTGGTGCGTTTGGGGCTTGATCCTGCAGCGCAAATTAGTGATTTTAGGAGAGCTCACGCAAGCAGGGGTCTCTGAGCTTCCAGGCGTTGATGAGGGCTGAGGGTGGAGCAGCCTGAGCGGCAAGGGGCCACTCAACCATTCCACCAGTCAGGGCTGTGGGCCACAGCAGAGTTCTGGACTCTCTTAGTGTCAGCAGAGGTTAGGGACTGGCAGGAGAGTCCGGAGCTTACTGGGAGTGAAGGGGCATGGGAGTGGCAGGGGGTGGCAGGGGGTTGGGGGGCTGAGAGCATGGCAGGGTATAGGTGGAGGGGCTCTATAAGCTCCCAGTGCTGGAAAGGTCAGGGGTCGTCCAGTGGAGGGTATTACATGGAGCCCTGGACACCAATAGCTGGTTGGCTCGGGTTGACCTGGGAGTTGGGGAGGGGTGTCCGTTTTCTGCAATGACAGACTGTTCATCATGTTTTTTCTGTGTTGCCAGGGTAATGCCATTACTGTTGACGCCTTAGGGTTGAGTTTGAGTTGTACAAAATGATCAACAGTGTGGAGATGTTTCAGGAGGTATGGGGGCTCAGGGGGGCTGTCTGTACGGCTGGAGAGGAGGGGTTGGATGGACGGTTGGAATGTGGTGCTGGTTGGTGTATTGTACTGTGGTGTTGGGTACTGGATAATGTGATTGTGTGGAGGTTGTGGTGTCACGCAATGTGCTTTTAGGGGGGGGGGTGTTAGTGTAATGAGGATGGCTCATTAAAGTAAGACAAGTCTCTCTCTCTCTCTCTCTCTTAACAGCGCTCTGCACAGGCAGCAGTGGAGGACAGTGATAAGATCTTTACTGAGCTGATCCGCTCCATTGAGAGAAGGCGCTCTGAGGTGAAGGAGCTGATCAGAGCCCAAGAGAAGGCTCAAGTGAGTCAAGCTGAAGGACTCCTGGAGCAACTGGAGCAGGAGATAGCTGAGCTGAGGAAGAGAAGCACTGAGCTGGAGCAGCTCTCACACACAGAGGATCACATCCATTTCCTCCAGGTAACTCAACTGCCTTGATACATGTGATATGAAATTAAAAATCTGGTTCATTCCCTGGTTCTGTTCTCTCTCTCTCTCTCTCTCTCTCTCTCTCCCCAGAGTTATCAGTCTCTCTCCTCTCTCTACCAGTGTATCTTCAGACTTACCCAGCATCGTTGTCCGTCCTCTTCAGTACTTTGGAGATGTGAGTAAGACTGTGTCTGAACTGAGAGAGAAACTAGAAGACGTCCTTAAAGGAGAATGGACCAAGATCTCCACTACAGGTGTGTTGAAAATAATAAGAACATCAACTTTAGACCATTGAAAGTTCCCTACTAGTCATATACATGTGGAATATGGTATGATGATAACATTCCCTCTCTCTGTGAATGTGTTTGTGTGTCTGTAGTGAATATAGTGGATGTTGTACTGCCTCCAGAGCCCAAGACCAGAGAACAGTTCTTACAATGTGAGTCTCTTTATTCTGAAGTAACTAACAGTCTCTTTTTACTGACACTCCTAACAATCCCTCTAGAAATATATAGCAATAGTAGATCTAATCAAAGACTGGGTATCTATCTGACTCCTCATATTTCTCTGATTTGATCTCTGCTGTGCTCTAATCAAAGACAGGGTAGATACAGTATCTGACTTAACTTATTGTTCTAACTCCCCTCATTGGTCTCTGCTCTGCTCTTCTCCCAGATTCCTGTCAGCTCACACTGGACCCAAACACAGCACACACACTCCTCTCTCTGTCTAAAGGGAACAGAAAGGTGACCTATACAGACCAAGTCCAACCATATCCTGATCATCCAGACAGATTCACCAACTACTGTCAGGTTCTGTGTAGAGAGGGTCTGTCTGGACGCTGTTACTGGGAGGTGGAGTGGAGTGGGGTGTGTGTACAGCAGTCTCATATAAAGACATCAGCAGAACAGAGACAGATGGTGGATTTGGATACAATGACAAGTCCTGGAGTTTACAGTGTTCTAGTGGTGGTTATTGGTTCAGACACAATAATGTTGGGACTAAAGTATCAGGCCCTCAGTCCTCCAGAGTAGGAGTGGACCTGGATCACAAGGCAGGTACTCTGTCCTTCTACAGTGTCTCTGACACAATGACCCTCCTCCACAGAGTCCAGACCACATTCACTCAGCCCCTCTATCCTGGGTTTTGGCTCTATAATGGTACTGCTGAGCTGGTTAAACTGTAGTAGTAGGGTCCACATAGATACTAGTCATGCTGGTGTAGTCTATAGCTGAGCTGGTTAAACTGTAGTAGGGTCCACATAGATACTAGTCATGCTGGTGTAGTCTATAGCTGAGCTGGTTAAAACTGTATAGCTGAGCTGGTTAAACTGTAGTAGGGTCCACATAGATACTAGTCATGCTGGTGTAGTCTATAGCTGAGCTGGTTAAACTGTAGTAGGGTCCACATAGATACTAGTCATGCTGGTGTAGTCTATAGCTGAGCTGGTTAAACTGTAGTAGGGTCCACATAGATACTAGTCATGCTGGTGTAGTCTATAGCTGAGCTGGTTAAACTGTAGTAGGGTCCACATAGATACTAGTCATGCTGGTGTAGTAGTAGGGTATAGCTGAGCTGGTTAAACTGGTTAAACTGTAGGGTCCACATAGATCTATAGCTAGTCATGCTAGGTGTAGTCTATAGCTGAGCTGGTTAAACTGTAGTAGGGTCCACATAGATACTAGTCATGCTGGTGTGTAGTCTGTATAGCTGAGCTGGTTAAAGTCTGTAGTAGGGTCCACATAGATACTAGTCATGCTGGTGTAGGCCACATGATACTGGTGGTGGTGGTTCATGCTGGTGTAGTCTATAGATGAGCCCCAGATGTGATGATTCATTCTGCTACTGTTTTTTATGTACAATGATTTGATTGATTTGATCTTCAGAATATGTTATGAATTACAATTCAATGCATTCATATTTTTTTTTAAGTGCAACGTTTTAATCTTATACATTTACATTAATCATGATGTATGCTGTTAATGTATGTTGGTTGTCATTCAGAACCATTGAAATGTTTTTCTCAATTGGTTCTCTGTCTCAATGTCATTTTCCTCAGTATCATGGAACAGGTAGTGTTACTTACTTGCTAATTGAACTATATGGGCCGGTTTCCCGGACACAGATGAAGCCTAGTCCTAGACTAAAAAGCATGTTCAATGGAGATGTCCGGGAAACCGGCCCTAAGTTTGGCATCTTTTTATTCTCCCATACTGCTCAGTCAAGCAACATTAAACCTGTCCAGCAGGTGGTGCTATTAACCAAACAATAAAAACCCAGCAGATATCTTGACTTGCCACTCAGTATATCAGTAATGTTCAGAATTGTACTTTAATATCATTGGAGATTGATGGTCTTTTTATCCACTACCCAGAGTCAGGAACAGATGAAGTTAGGTCTGCTACTGTTCAGTTATTAAATATGATTCATGGTGATGGGAAATAAAAAATACATCTAGTAGTAGTTTTCCTTTGCTATTTATTCCAAGGTGTGTCTTTAACTTGTAAATGGATTGTGTTGAAGCTGGCATGTGGTGTGGATGATAGAATAGAGTGAATAGAGGAGAGAAGAGAGGAGGAGAGGAGAACATCATATAGAAGACAGATAAGATAGAGAGACAATTCATACCCAGGGGAGTTACTGACTCTGGCCCAAATGACACCCTGTTCCCTACGTAGTGCACTAGGCTACTTCTGACCAGATCTAAAGTAGTGCACTACATAGGGAATAGGGTGGAGATTGGAGATTTGCTCACTGTCATTAGAATGAAGATTTCCATCCAGGAGTTACTGTCTCTGTCCCAAATCTCTCCCTGTTCCCTACGTAGTGCACTAGGCTTCTTCTGACCAGATCTAAAGTAGTCTTCTAGATTTTACATGTTTTCTCCCTGTCGTTAGAAAATGACAATATGGTAATGACTTTAGTGGTTTCCTCCCCCTTTGTTTTTATTGGTTGTGTGTTATGTGTGTTGTTGTGTTAGGTTTTCCCCCTGTGTTCCTAATGGAAAATCCATTAACAATGAATCACAAACAAATTATATTCCAGTTGTGTTTAGACAACTTCATGGCTGACATCCCCCAGTTCTGTTAAGACCCATTGAACCTGGGTCTCTTTCTCAAATGGTCACACATATTGATGTCATTTAGCAGACTGGGGTATCCCAGCAACTTAGGGTTTCGTTAGTGCATATATATATATATATCCATGACTGTAAGTCGCTTTGGATAAAAGCGTCCGCTAAATGGCATATTATTATTATTCTATATATTTTCATACTGGCCCCCTCTCTCTCTCTCCACAACCTGGCATTGCTCAAACTCCATGCTCTCCTCTCTCTGAGCTCTCTCCCTCTCCGGCCATCTCCTCTCTCTCTCTGGACTCTGTGCTGCGCTCCCTCTCTCTCTCTGACTCTCTCTACGACAGAGCCTGGATTTGAACCAAGATCTCTCTGGCACTCTATCTGTGATGCTCTGCCTTCTCTCCACTGCCATCACTCGGGAGACTATAGAAAGCAGACAACCTCAATATGGTTCCATTCCTGTAGTTATCAGGACACACATGGGGTGTGTGAAACTATTATCTCCTTTCTAAGTGTGAACTTGTCCACTTCCCTTCATGGATTTAAAAGGAAATGACTGGTATATGTAAACTCCCTCTACCCCATGCCAACACCAATCCAATGCTGTACAATTAATTCCATAGCTTAACATGGGAAATGCTCACTGCCTCCCATAAGAGTCATTGAAGCGTTGGATGAGATAGGACCCTGCCTTCACCAGGGGATATTTGTTGGACCCGTCACAACAGGTGAGGAGGGCCTCATCCTCCAGCTGCCCAAAGAAAGCCAGGGACTGCCTTGTGCTCCAGTCTCCAGCAGGGGGCAGCAAAACCCTATAGACCTGAAAGGGAAAGTGAGGAGTAAAAACCTAAGGTGAATTTACATTGATGTTTCCATAGAGACCTGAGTCGTATTCACTAGGCACCAAACTGAAGATAATTAGCTGAAACAGGGAGGGACTAACTGAACGAGAAAAGTTTTTGATGTTTGTACTTTTAGGACTTTTCTATTGGTTCCATTACAACAGGCAAACTCAATCAAGCACTGCTTATTAAGTTTCAACATGATTTTAAATAGTAATTGAATGCAGGTCTGTTTCCACATGCAATAAGCCTGTAACATCTTGTATGATCTTATGAGTTAACAGTGTATCAATGGAAGGGCAAGTCTCACCACTGAGAGGGAAAACATCACTGGTCCACCTCTGCATCAGGTCAGCTATGTTGATCAGTACTGTCCCAGGGATGCTGGGAGCAGAGATGAACTCCCCTGACCTGGTACCCACCTATGGAGTTGTCATTTTAATATCAGTTTAACCCCATTACTGCTATAACACACACAAGCCATGTTAATAGAATGAAATGGATCCAGGTTCCATTTATTCTACAATAGATTTACTGCCTGTGGAACACTTCTCAAAAGTGGTCTTAAATCAAGGTGACTGCAGGTCTCAATCCCAAACGAATGGGGGAAATGAATTATGAAAATGGCCACCCGGCCTATTTACATTGACCCCCCCCCCCCCCCCCCTTTTTGATTTTACACTGCTGCTACTTGCTGTTTATCTATGCATAGTCACTTTACAAATGACCTCAACTAACCTGTACCCCCACACATTGACTGGCAGAGCTACTCCACCTCAAGAATGACCCCCTGTATATAGCCTCATTATTGTTATGTCATTTTATTGTGTTACTTTTTGATTTGATTGTTTTTTAAATTTAGTTTATTTTGTAAATATTTTCTTAACTCTATTTCTTGAACAGCATTGTTGGTTAAGGGTTTGTAAGTAAGCATTTCACGGTAAGGTCTACACCTGTTGTATTCGGCGCATGTGACAAATGTAATTACATTTTATTTTATTTTATTTGAAAATGGCACCATCTAGAAAGATGGCATTTAGAGGTATGGAGAAACAAGATTCACACAACAGAGCTGACCACAACTGGACTGGACTGGCTGGGATATTTTCTTTACACATTGTCCTTTCAAGGATGGTTCCAGAACTTGGCTTGACTCAGCTCTGTAGTGTTAGCCAGCCCAGTTTGGCCCTGCTGCTTGACTCAGCTCTGTAGCGTTAGCCAGCCCAGTTTGGCCCTGCTTGACTCAGCTCTGTAGTGTTAGCCAGCCCAGTTTGGCCCTGCTTGGCTTGACTCAGCTCTGTAGTGTTAGCCAGCCCAGTTTGGCCCTGCTTGACTCAGCTCTGTAGTGTTAGCCAGCCCAGTTTGGCCCTGCTTGACTCAGCTCTGTAGTGTTAGCCAGCCCAGTTTGCCAGCCCAGTTTGCCCTGCTTGACTCAGCTCTGTAGTGTTAGCCAGCCCAGTTTGGCCCTGCTTGGCTTGACTCAGCTCTGTAGTGTTAGCCAGCCCAGTTTGGCCCTGCTTGGCTTGACTCAGCTCTGTAGTGTTAGCCAGCCCAGTTTGGCCCTGCTTTGACTCAGCTCTGTAGTGTTAGCCAGCCCAGTTTGGCCCTGCTTGACTCAGCTCTGTAGTGTTAGCCAGCCCAGTTTGGCCCTGCTTGACTCAGACTCTGTAGTGTTAGCCAGCCCAGTTTGGCCTGCTTGACTCAGCTCTGTAGTGTTAGCCAGCCCCAGTTTGGCCCTGCTTGACTCAGCTCTGTAGTGTTAGCCAGCCCAGTTTGGCCCTGCCACTCAGCTCTGTAGTGTTAGCCAGCCCAGTTTGGCCCTGCTTGGCTTGACTCAGCTCTGTAGTGTTAGCCAGCCCAGTTTGGCCCTGCTTGGCTTGACTCAGCTCTGTAGTGTTAGCCAGCCCAGTTTGGCCCTGCTTGACTCAGCTCTGTAGTGTTAGCCAGCCAGCCCAGTTTGGCCCTGCTTGGCTTGACTCAGCTCTGTAGTGACCCAGTTTGGCCCTGCTTGAAACCAGCTCATCAGTGTGTTGGCCCTGGGACTCAGCTCTGATAGTGTTAGGCAGCCCAGAATCACTGATCTGGACTCAGCTCTGTAGTGAGTCAATATTTGGCCCTGCTTGGCAAGTGGATTTGTAGTGTTAGTGAGCCCAGTGTGCAGTTCACCGCAAGCTGGATTTAGATCCCAAACCCTGCACAATGTCATGAAGACCACTGCTACTCCTCTGTAGAATGAAACCATCCCCCTATGAGGACTAATGACCAACTCTGAAACTGGCCACACTTGACTGCTGTACTGACAGCATCATCATCACACTAGCATTAATGTTCACACTCTGGGGCTCATTCTGTAGTCCACCCATTTAAAACTGGTCTAGGTCTCCTTAGGTTAGCCACATTTAAACTGGTCTAGGTCTCCTTACAGGTGAGACACATTTAAACTGGTCTAGGTCTCCTCCTACAGGTGAGACACATTTAAACTGGTCTAGGTCTGACTCAGGTGTAGACACATTTTAAACTGGTCTCTAGGTCTCCTTACAGGTGAGACACATTTAAACTGCTTGGTCTCCTCCTTACAGGTTAGACACATTTAAACTGGTCTAGGTCTCCTTACAGCCCTGAGACACATTTAAACTGGTCTAGGTCTCCTTACAGGTGAGACACATTTAAAGCTGGTCTAGGTCTCCTTACAGGTGAGACACATTTAAAGCAGCCCCAGTTTGGCCTCCTTACAGGTGAGACACATTTTAAACTGGTCTTGGTCTCAGCACAGGTTAGAGCTTACATTTAAACACATTTCTAACTGGTCTAGGTCTCCTTACAGGTGAGACACATTTAAACTGGTCTAGGTCTCCTTGCAGGTGAGACACATTTTAAAAATGGTCTAGGTCTCACCGCACACAGGTGAGACACATTTAAAACTGGTCTCTAGGTCTCCTTACAGGTGAGACACATTTTGTCAACTGGTCTAGGTCTCCTACAGGTGAGACACTGCTTTTAAACTGGTCTAGGTCTCCTTACAGGTGAGACACATTTAAACTGGTCTAGGTCTCCTTACAGGTGAGACACATTTAAAACTGGTCTAGGTCTCCTTACAGGTGAGACACATTTTAAACTGGTCTAGGTCTCCTTACAGGTGAGACACATGTAAACTGGTCTAGGTCTCCTTACAGGTTAGACACATTTAAACTGGTCTTGGTCTCCTTACAGGTGAGACACATTTAAACTGGTCTAGGTCTCCTTACAGGTGAGACACATTTAAACTGGTCTAGGTCTCCTTACAGGTGAGACACATTTAAACTGGTCTAGGTCTCCTTACAGGTGAGACACATTTAAACTGGTCTAGGTCTCCTTACAGGTGAGACACATTTAAACTGGTCTAGGTCTCCTTACAGGTGAGACACATTTAAACTGGTCTAGGTCTCCTTACAGGTGAGACACATTTAAACTGGTCTAGGTCTCCTTACAGGTGAGACACATTTAAACTGGTCTAGGTCTCCTTACAGGTGAGACACACATTTAACTGGTCTAGGTCTCCTACAGGTGAGACAACATTGCTATACTGGACAGGGTGTTATACTGTCTCCTTACAGGGTGAGACACATTTAAGTATTGGCTCCTTGTCAGAACTGTAGATCCTGTGTGGGGAAATTACTTACTTCACACAGCACCAGGGTTCCACTGAGGCACTGTATTAATCCACAGCAGGAGGATGCCTCCCGCGACGGCGTGACCATCACAGCTATAGTGGCCTTGCCATGGGGATATCCTCGCATGCGTTTGTTAACAATCTAGGTCTTATGTGTGATGAACACACACACACTATCTGAATTTGCACACTCGAGCTCACAAAAGGCAGAGACACTGACACAGCATTACTGCACACAGGGCAGTCACCAGGGAACAGGGTGTTATTACTGCACACAGGGCAGTCACCAGGGAAGTGATGGTGTTATTACTGCACACAGGGCAGTCACCAGGGAAGTGAGGGTGTTATTACTGCACACAGGGCAGTCACCAGGGAAGTGAGGGTGTTATTACTGCACACAGGGCAGTCACCAGGGAAGTGAGGGTGTTATTACTGCACACAGGGCAGTCACCAGGGATACAGGATACACCAGTTCATAGAGGAGCTGAAGGTGCTTTATGCTCAATACTGGCCAGAGGATGCAGGAGCACTGTATGGAGAAAACAGTGATAGAATCTCTCTGCCAGAGGTTTGGCATTGACAGTCCACGTACGGCAGTCATACGGGCCTAGTGAGGCAGTACAGGGACACTGATGAAGTAATGATAAAGGAGACTTTCCAGATGGACTTAAAGAGATGTGATGGAGGTCAGCACCATCCCCATCTCCAAATGGACTTAAAGAGATGTTGATGGATGGTGTCAGCACCATCCCCATCTCCAGATGGACTTAAAGAGATGTTGATGGAGGTCAGCACCATCCCCATCTCCAGATGGACTTAAAGAGATGTTGATGGTGCGTCAGCAACATCCCCATCTCCAGATGACTTAAAGGAGATGTTGATGGAGGTCAGCACCATCCCTATCTCCAGATGGACTTAAAGAGATGTTGATGGAGGTCAGCACCATCCCATCTCCAGATGGACTTAAAGAGATATTGATGGTGGTCAGCACCATGAGGGTGTATCTCCAGATGGACTTAAAGAGATGTTGATGGAGGTCAGCACCATCCCCATCTCCAGATGGACTTAAAGAGGATGTTGATGGTGGGTGTTATTACTGCACACACCATCCCCATCTCCAGATGGACTTAAAGAGATGTTGATGGATGGTCAGTCACCATCCCCTCTCTCCAGATGGACTTAAAGAGATGTTGATGGTGGTGTTATTACAACATCACAGGGCCATCTCCAGATGGACTTAAAGAGATGTTGATGGAGGTCAGCACCATCCCCATCTCCAGATGGACTTAAAGAGATGTTGATGGAGGTCAGCACCATCCCCATCTCCAGATGGACTTAAGAGAGATGTTGATGGAGGTCAGCACCATCCCCATCTCCAGATGGACTTAAAGAGATGTTGATGGAGGTCAGCACCATCCCCATCTCCAGATGGACTTAAAGAGATGTTGATGGAGGTCAGCACCATCCCCATCTCCAGATGGACTTAAGAGAGATGTTGATGGTGGTCCAGAACCAGGTCCATCTCAGAGATGGACTTAAAGAGATGTGAGCAAAACAAGAGAATAGGAGGAGAAGACGCACCAGGAAATCAGCACCATCCCCATCTCCAGATGGACTTAAAATCAGAGATGTTGATGGAGGTCAGCACCATCCCCATCTCCAGATGGACTTAAGAGATGTTGATGGAGGTCAGCACCCATAGGGATCTCCAGATGGACTTAAAGAGATGTTGATGGTGGTCAGCACCATCCCCATCTGTGCAGAAGGCCTGTGAAGTTAATCTGATCAAATGAATCATATTTGCACCTAACCCCGCCCTATCTACTAAAATATGTGTTCTGTGTAGCACAGTGATATCCCATTTGAGTATATGAAATGTGAGTCTTGTAAGCCCCACCTCTGAGTATATGAAATGTGAGTCTTGTAAGCCCCACCTCTGAGTATATGAAATGTGAGTATTGTAAGCCCCACCTCTGAGTATATCATGTGAGTGTAAGCCCCATATGGAGGGTTCATATGTGGAGGGTGTCTGCAGTGACACCTAAAAATGTTGCTGTACATTGATGTCTTGAAAATTAGGCTGTAAGAAATTCAGACTGTAAGCCCCACAGCTACACTAGAGTATGTGGGCATAGTATATGTGTGGAGCCAAACGCGTGGCCGACGCGTGACGGTGGCTGTGTGAGAAGCACGCCTGTATCTCTCACATAACTAGAATGACTGTGATGAGTGTGGTGGAAGGAGTCAGGCGCAGGAGGGTAATCACCGAATACAGAGTTTATTCCTACGTTGACACACAAATGCGCTCCAATAGCGATCAACGAAACAGGCACAGGGCAAACTAAACATCCCTGGCAAATACACTGTAACGGAATCCAATAATACATAGGCACAGGGGGGAAATCTACCCTGGCAACACAATGTTATGAGTAGCTCCACCGAGCTACA
Organism: Coregonus suidteri; assembly: GCA_036851935.1. NCBI lineage: Eukaryota > Metazoa > Chordata > Actinopteri > Salmoniformes > Salmonidae > Coregonus > Coregonus suidteri. The sequence goes on along the minus strand of CM072235.1, from coordinate 42,886,204 downwards.
CTACTCTCACAATTAACAATCCCCCACAAGGACAAGGGGGTAGAGGGAACACTTATACACTGACTAATTAGGGGATAGGAACCAGGTGTGTGTGATTGACAAGACAAGACAATTGTGATGATGATTGGGGCAGCAGTGGTTAGTAAGCCGGTGACGACGAACGCCGAAGCCTGCCCGAACAAGGAGGAGAGGCAGCATCGGCCGAAGTCGTGACAATGACATTCGCTTTCTACGATCTCTCTCCCTCTCTGCTCTGATAAAACTGAGTTGAAATGTATTTGGCTAAGGTGTATGTAAACTTCCCCTCTTCAAATGTAGACTAGAATGAGATTCACTTTCTATGATCTCTCTCTCTATGCTCTGACTGACAATATTGCCTGAACTCTCATCTCTCAAGCGTTGCACTTCATCATTTATTTAGACTCTATGCTGTAGGCCACCAAAAGCATATTTGATCAACTTCCAAATATTGTTTTACAAAAGAGAGAGAGAGAGAGATAGGCTTTTCAAGACAAGGTCGAGTGCATCGGCCATCACCAGTGAGGGAGCTGTGCATCATTGGGTGAGTCAGTGAAACTGGAAAGCATTTTTAGGACTATAATTTCCTCCTCATATTGTAGCCTACAATATGTGTCTCCACACACCTAGGCCTCGGCTATTGATGGATTCAAGACAAGGTCGTTTTTGCCTTGATCTGTGATTCTCAGTTGTGTCAGTGTAGCCTGCCATTCATCATTTGTGTACCTCAGATCCCCAAGGTCACCACTCTACCCTGCTCACTGTTGTAAAATAAGGTGCAGGACGGCAGATTTGCCCTTCATGAAATGCGTTTTGCTGACACGTTTTGGAGAAAGCTTCTTCGTCAAAGCACTATTGTAAAACAGGGTTAGAATGTTACAAATACTTGGATTGAAAGGCCTCATGACTCTAGATGCTATTTTAAACTACTCAGAATTCATACAGTATAGAACACCATATACAAGACATAGACATACATTACATACAGTATATAACACCATATAGGAAGACATAGAAGATATAGTGATCATTACATACAGTATAGAACACCATATAGAAGACATAGACATATCATTACATAGAGTATAGAACACCATCTAGAAGACATAGACATATCATTACATACAGTATAGAACACCATATAGAAGACATAGACATATCATTACATACAGTATAGAACACCATATAGAAGACATAGACATATCATTACATACAGTATAGAACACAGGGTATAGAAGACATAGACATATCATTACATTACATACACACCATAGAAAACATAGACATAGACAGACACACCATATAGAAGACATAGACATCATACATCATTACATACAGTATAGACATAGACACCATATAGAAGACATATATACATAGACATATCATTACATACAGTATAGAACACCATATAGAAGACATAGACATATCATTACATACAGTATAGAACACCATATAGAAGACATAGACATATCATTACATACAGTATAGAACACCATATAGAAGACATAGACATATCATTACATACAGTATAGAACACCATATAGAAGACATAGACATATCATTACATACAGTATAGAACACCATATAGAAGACATAGACATATCATTACATACAGTATAGAACACCATATAGAAGACATAGACATATCATTACATACAGTATAGAACACCATCTAGAAGACATAGAGACATATCATTACAGACAGTATAGAACACCATCTAGAAGACATAGACATATCATTACATACAGTATAGAACACCACATAGAAGACATAGACATATCATTACATACAGTATAGAACACCATCTAGAAGACATAGACATATCATTACATACATTACATATAGAAGACCATATAGAAGAAATAGACATATCATTACATACAGTATAGAACACCATATAGAAGACATAGACATATCATTACATACAGTATAGAACACCATCTAGAAGACATAGACATTCTAGACATACATTATATACATGTAAGACATAGACATATCATTACATACAGTATAGAACACCATATAGAAGACATCCATATCATTAGATAGACATATACCATAGACATATCATTACATACAGAAGACAGACATATCATACAGTATAGAACACATATAGAAGACATAGACATATCATTACATACAGTATAGAACACCATCTAGAAGACATAGACATATCATTACATACAGTATAGAACACCATATAGAAGACATAGACATATAATTACATACAGTATAGAACACCATATATAAAGACATAGACATATCATTACATACAGTATAGAACACCATCTAGAAGACATAGACATATCATTACATACAGTATAGAACACCATATAGAAGACATAGCATATCATTACATACAGTATAGAACACCATACTATAGAGACATAGACATATCATATCATACATACAGTATAGAACACCATATAGAAGACATAGACATATCATTACATACAGTATAGAACACCATATAGAAGACATAGACATATCATTACATACAGTATAGAACACCATATAGAAGACATAGACATATCATTACATACAGTATAGAACACCATATAGAAGACATAGACATATCATTACATACAGTATAGAACACCATATAGAAGACATAGACATATCATTACATACAGTATAGAACACCATATAGAAGACATAGACATATCATTACATACAGTATAGAACACCATATAGAAGACATAGACATATCATTACATACAGTATAGAACACCATATATAAAGACATAGACATATCATTACATACAGTATAGAACACCATATAGAAGACATAGACATATCATTACATACAGTATAGAACACCATCTAGAAGACATAGACATATATCATTACATAGTATAGAACACCATCTAGAAGACATAGACATATCATTACATACAGTATAGAACACCATATAGAAGACATAGACATATCATTACATACAGTATAGAACACCATATAGAAGACATAGACATATCATTACATACAGTATAGAACACCATCTAGAAGACATAGACATATCATTACATACAGTATAGAACACCATCTAGAAGACATAGACATATCATTACATACAGTATAGAACACCATCTAGAAGACATAGACATATCATTACATAGAGTATAGAACACCATCTAGAAGACATAGACATATCATTACATAGTAGTATATAGAAAGACACCATATAGAAGACATAGACATATCATTACATACAGTATAGAACACCATATAGAAGACATAGACATATCATTACATACAGTATAGAACACCATATAGAAGACATAGACATATCATTACATACAGTATAGAACACCATCTAGAAGACATAGACATATCATTACATACAGTATAGAACACCATATAGAAGACATAGACATATCATTACATACAGTATAGAAACACCATATAGAAGACATAGACATATCATTACATACAGTATAGAACACCATATAGAAGACATAGACATATCATTACATACAGTATAGAACACCATATAGAAGACATAGACATATCATTACATACAGTATATCATAGAAAGACTGTATATCATTCCTTTACAGTATGGTAACCATGTATATAGATCCTAGGGTTATATGGACACCATAAGAAGAATTACATCACATACAATAAACACCACTGTAATGTAACAGTGTTACATAATTCTCATGATGATCAGTCAATACATACGGTATTCATTTCAGCTACAGTACATTGTAAATTTCAAGTCCCCCCTCCCCATTGTAGCTAATTATCTATCACACATTGTACAGTTTTACAACCACGTATTAGTATTATTATGGATGGTATAGTTTAGTGTCATAGCACATAAGTTTAAGGCATTACACAATTCATTAAAAGCATTATACATATGTACTTCATAGAAACTGTTACCCTTTATATATTCTAACCACTCTATTTAATTTATTCCATATTAAGGGCCCTAACCTAGGAACACAAATCTTTGTCTCTATTAACATTGTGGACAGTTCTCTCTCTCTCTCTCTCTCTCTCTCTCTCTCTCTCTCTCTCTCTCTCTCTCTCTCTCTCTCTCTCTCTCTCTCTCTCTCTCTCTCTCTCTCTCTCTTCATCTCTCTCTCCTCTCTCTCTCTCTCTCTCTCTCTCTCTCTCTCTCTCTCTCTCTCTCTCTCTCTCTCTCTCTCTCTCTCTCTCTCTCTCTCTCTCTCTCTCTCTCTCTCTCTCTCTCCCTCTCCCTCCCTCTCTCTCTCTCCCACCCCTCTGGCAGAACCAGGAAGTCCCTCCCCTCCACAAACTCTCTTCTGAGGAAACGAAACTGATCTGAGTCTCTGTGTCGTCTGTCTGTGTGAGAGTGAACAACCGTCCAAATGGCTCAGCAGGGAGTTCTGCTGGACCAGGACCAGTTCTGTTGTTCTGTCTGTCTGGATCTACTGAAGGAGCCGGTCACCATCCCCTGTGGACACAGTTACTGTAGGAGCTGTATTGAGGGCTGCTGGGATCAGGATGTTCTGAAAGGGGTCTATAGCTGTCCTCAGTGCAGAGAGACCTTCACTCCAAGGCCTAATCTGAGGAAAAATAACATGTTGGCTGAGTTGGTGGAGAAACTGAAGAAGACAGGACTCCAGGCTGCTCCCCCTCCTGCTCTGTGCTATGCTGGACCTGGAGATGTGGCGTGTGATGTCTGCACTGGGACCAGAAAGCAGAAAGCCCTCATGTCCTGTCTGGCGTGTCTGGCCTCTTACTGTGAGACTCACCTCCAACCTCACTATGAATTTCCTGCTTTCAAGAAGCACAAGCTGGTCAAAGCCACCGCACAACTACAGGAGAAGATCTGCTCTCATCATGACAAACTGCTGGAGGTTTTCTGTCGTACCGATCAGCAGTGTATCTGTTATCTGTGTGTGATGGATGAACATAAAGGCCATGATACAGTGTCAGCTGCAGCAGAGAGGACTGAGAAACAGGTAAGACCAGAACTACTTGTTGGTGACTGTCTGATAAACAAAGAATTAAAGATACAGTAGGAACTAAGGCTGTTTGAATATGAGATCATTCAAATGAAATTGATCCTCATCAGAACAAATATGAACACAAACCTTGAGTATATTGAGTTTGATCCAAATGTATCACCATTTTCTAAAGTCAAACACTATTATCATTCCGAATGCCCTTTTATGAGTTCAAAGTTCAGCCTAACCCCTTGATACATGTACGCCTACCATAAAAACTATAATCATTAACATAGCAACATAAACAAATATAATATTGTAAAGGGACTTCCTCAAGATTATATACCTTCCTCTCTATGGGCCCTATGTCCCATTACTATACTATTGATCTACTGGACAAATAAAGCTTGATAGCTCATTGAAGAGTGATTCTCCACAGAGGCAGCTGGGGATGAGTCAGCAGAAAGTCCAGCAGAGATTCCAGGAGAGAGAGAAGGAGCTGAAGGAGCTCAAACAGGCTGTGGAGTCTCTCAAGGTGAGTATTGTTGACCAGAGGAGACACACCATTTCACTTCTCTCCTCCAGTCAGAGAGAGAGAGAGAGAGAGAGGGAGAGATGCCCCTATCCAATCCCACTGGCTCCACTGTTGGGAACAGGCTGTCTGGACCCCTTTCAGAGAATAGACTGCTTAATGTAACCGGCGGGATATGAACCCGGGTCTACTGAGGAGAGAAACCAACATCTTGACTGTTTCACCAAGAGGACATTCCCCATTAGGCTGACCGCTGACACTGATTTTGAAGTCGCAAGAGGGGTTACCTCATCACATAACCTTGAGTAACCATGACTGACTCATGTCCCCTATACATTAAAATGGAGCTCTCTCTCAATTTAATTCAAAGGGCTTTATTGGCATGGGAAACATATATGTTTACATTGCGAAAGCAAGTGAAATAGATAATAAACAATCAGAAATTAAAAGTAAACATTACACTCACAAAAGTTTCAAAGGAATAAAAACTTTCAAATGTTATAACTCAAGTGCAAACAGAGTGAGCCATTCGCCAGACTGAGTTCTGGAGGTGAAATGGAAATGAATGAGGGAGAGTTAAGTGAGGTAGAAGGTGTGGTGAAGAGCTCAGAACCAGAGCCTGGCATCAATGGACATGATAAAGAAGAATCTGGTGCAGTAGGAGTTACATTGTAGGAGAAAGTGGATCCATTCCTTTTGGTAGATCCATTTGTGGTTTCAGGGTGGGTGGGAAAGGAGTTGGGTGCAGTTGAATCAGTGAAGGTAACCTGTAGTGGACTTGTGATATTTGTTTGTGTTTCTTCTGACCAGAGGGAGTGGGCGCTCCGTGTCACGCAACTTGGGTCAAGATCTGTTTCTTGCTTTGCTCTTAGGAACAGGGCACCATTGAAAGGAGTGATTTCTGGGGTAGCGTTAAGTGTAGAAGTGGAGCAATTAAGGTTGAAGACTGCTGGTGTTTGTGATTCCCGCCGTTTGGTGCAACACAGACCCGGTGGTGAGCGTGGTGAAACAGAGGAGTCAGTCCTTTTGAGTTATGAGTCTTTACCAGAGAAAGTCATGGTAGGATATATCAGTTATCCTGTTAGAGCTTTTGTGGCGAATCCACTGTGCTGATTCAGGTGCAACGTTTATGGTCATGTTGCAGCAGTTTGTAGGAGGGAGATTCCAAGATGTGGGAAGTGTGCAGGAGGGCATGGGATAGAGGATTGTGTAGTTTCGGTGGATAAAGTTGTGTGTGTCAACTGTTGGGATGCCCATGTTGCTGGGGATCTGAAGTGTCCGGTGCGAGAGAGGCAGGTTGAGGTGGCTAGAGTCAGAGTAGTGCAGAAGGTGTCGTATGCTGAGGCAGTGAAGAAAGTAGAGGAGGATGGGTCAAGGGTGAGAGATCCTGAGAGGATCCCTGTGAGTAGTAGATCTGTGCCAGCACAGAGGGATAGGCCAACGAGTGATATATGCTTCAGTAAAGTTAGCATAATATATGGAGGGGGTACCAGGAGGGAGGAGAGTAGAGCAGGGCCAAGTGGTGGTGTGCAGGCCGTGGAGAAAGCGGTGGTGGGGAGGTTTGCAGCTGGGCTACATGAGCTGAGGCAGGTTTCTGTAGCAACAGAGACTCCGATGGGCAAAGGCTTGGTGGGCTCATCCCAGGAAATATTGCCTGTCATTGGGGAAGAGGCTCTGATCAGGGGGGAAGTGCAGGGGGGCAGAGACTGGGGAGGAGGAGGAAGAGGGGGGAGGTGAGTCTGCGGGAGCGGAGGACAAGGCGGTCTCGTTTTCAGACGGCTCATTGGATCCAGAGCTGACAGACAGTCAGGCTGAGGGCCCAGTATATACGCTGAGAGAACTTTCTAGGTTCCTGATGGAGACTAAAGGGGAAAAGAAGGTTCTGCTGGAGTCTTATTTTATTGATCCTGGAAGGTTTGTAAGGGTCAGTTCAACACCTGATGAAGAATGAGTGGTTTATTGTCCTCTCACCCCCGAGGAAGCGGTATAGGCTGAGAAAATGGGTCATGGGTTCTTAAGGGCATGTCTTCAGAATCTGCTTAAATTGATGTTTTTTTCTGGCATGGCGGCTTTATGGGCTTCTCTACTGGTTTCTGATTGTGGTGATTTCCCTCCCACCTCTTATGGAGATTTCACGGTTAGACTTCCTTAACATGAACATCGGCAGAGACTGGGGGAATATGTCAAACAAAAACATTTAACGTGATTTTTTTAGCAAGAGAACACACAGTGATGTGATTACAGGGCCAAGGCAGGTGTCCTATTGGAAATTCCATGTAAAGCTCTTCCAAGATGTCACTTTTTGCTCAAACTTCCAAGGCTTTTGGGAGAGGTGGGGACAGCAGAAGGGGGAGTAACTTCTGTTGTGGGGGAGAGGAGGGAGCCTGATGGGTGGGTAACTTCTGTTGTGGGGAGATGAGGGAGCCTGATGGGTGGGTAACTTCTGTTGTGGGGAGATGAGGGAGCCTGATGGGTGGGTAACTTCTGTTGTGGGGAGATGAGGGAGCCCTGATGGGGGGGTAACTTCTGTTGTGGGGAGATGAGGGAGCCTGATGGGTGGGTAACTTCTGTTGTGGGGGAGATGAGGGAGCCTGATGGGTGGGTAACTTCTGTTGTGGGGAGATGAGGGAGCCTGATGGGTGGGTGGGTAACTTCTGTTGTGGGGAGATGAGGGAGCCTGATGGGTGGGTAACTTCTGTTGTGGGGGAGATGAGGGAGCCTGATGGGTGGGTAACTTCTGTTGTGGGGAGATGAGGGAGCCTGATGGGTGGGTAACTTCTGTTGTGGGGAGATGAGGGAGCCTGATGGGTGGGTAACTTCTGTTGTGGGGAGATGAGGGAGCCTGATGGGTGGGTAACTTCTGTTGTGGGGAGATGAGGGAGCCTGATGGGTGGGTAACTTCTGTTGTGGGGAGATGAGGGAGCCTGATGGGTGGGTAACTTCTGTTGTGGGGAGATATATGAGGGAGCCTGATGGGTGGGTAACTTCTGTTGTGGGGGAGATGAGGGAGCCTGATGGGTGGGTAACTTCTGTTGTGAGGAGATGAGGGAGCGTGATGGGTGGGTAACTTCTGTTGTGGGGAGAGATGAGGGAGCCTGATGGGTGGGTAACTTCTGTTGTGGGGAGATGAGGGAGCCTGATGGGTGGGTAACTTCTGTTGTGGGGAGATGAGGGAGCCTGATGGGTGGGTAAGGAGGGACAGGGCACCTCCGCAGCTTCCAGGGTGGTTGCAGTGGGGCTGTGAGTGGCTCAAGATTCTTGGGGTGTATCTGGGCTCGGAGGGGTGGGTTAGGAAGAACTGGGAAGGAGTGTCACAAGCGGTGGTGTCGAGGCTGACGAAGTGGAGGTGGCTCATCTCCCAAGTGGCATACAGAGGGACGGTGCTGATCATCAACAACTTGGTGGCATCCTCTCTATGGCTTAAATTGGCCATTCTCAACGCCCCCATGTGGTCTGCTTGTGGACCTGCAGCGCAAGTTAGTAAACATTTTCTGGTCAGGGTGGCAGCGTTCTGACTCAGCAGCACAGAGGATACTGTACCGTACGGAGGTGGACTGGAGGGAACCAGCATGTGCTCTGTTGAGGAGGGCTGGGTGGTTTGGGGGGCTGGATCAGCGGCTCTTCATCATGCGGCCGGAGAGACTCAATACAGCAGGGGTCTCTGATTTCTATGCTGCAGTACTGAGGGCTGGAGCAGCCTGAGGAGGGGCCACCACCGTTTCCACCACTGCAAGTGAAAGCAGAGACTGGGGACTGGCAGGAAGAGTCTGGAGGACTTACTGACTTTTAACACTCTGAGCCTGGGGGAGTGAAGGGGCATCAGTGGCAGGGGGTTGTGGGGGCTGAGAGTATGGCAGGGTATAGGTGGAGGGTGCTCTATAAGCTCCCAGTGCTGGAAAGGTCAGGGGTCGTCCAGTGGAGGGTATTACATGGAGCCCTGGACACCAATAGCTGGTTGGCTCGGTTGACCTGGGAGTTGGGGAGGGGTGTCCGTTTTCTGCAATGACAGACTCTCTCTTTGTCTTCTCTCTCTCTCTCTCTCTCCTCTCTCTCTCTCTCTCTCTCTCTCTCTCTCTCTCTCTCTTAACAGAGCTCTGCACAGGCAGCAGTGGAGGACAGTGATAAGATCTTTACTGAGCTGATCCGCTCCATTGAGAGAAGGCGCTCTGAGGTGAAGGAGCTGATCAGAGCCCAAGAGAAGGCTCAAGTGAGTCAAGCTGAAGGACTCCTGGAGCAACTGGAGCAGGAGATAGCTGAGCTGAGGAAGAGAAGCACTGAGCTGGAGCAGCTCTCACACACAGAGGATCACATCCATTTCCTCCAGGTAACTCAACTGCCTTGATACATGTGATATGAAATTAAAAACTCTCAATAATTTGTTTCTGCTCCCTCTCACTTTCTCTCTCTCTCTCTCTCCCTCTCCCTCTCCCTCTCCCTCTCTCTCTCTCTCTCTCTCTCTCTCCAGAGTTATCAGTCTCTCTCCGGTACCCAGTGTATCTTCAGACTTACCCAGCATTGTTGTCCGTCCTCTTCAGTACTTTGGAGATGTGAGTAAGACTGTGTCTGAACTGAGAGAGAAACTAGAAGACGTCCTTAAAGGAGAATGGACCAAGATCTCCACTACAGGTGTGTTGAAAATAATAAGAACATCAACTTTAGACCATTGAAAGTTCCCTACTAGTACTGTACTAGTACTGCCTCCAGAGCCCAAGACCAGAGAACAGTTCTTACAATGTGAGTCTCTTTATTCTGAAGTAACTAACAGTCTCTTTTTACTGACACTCTAACAATCCCTCTAGAAATATATAGCAATAGTAGATCTAATCAAAGACTGGGTCTATCTATCTGACTCCTCATATTTCTCTGATTTGATCTCTGCTGTGCTCTAATCAAAGACAGGGTAGATACAGTATCTGACTTAACTTATTGTTCTAACTCCCCTCATTGGTCTCTGCTCTCTGCTCTTCTCCCAGATTCCTGTCAGCTCACACTGGACCCAAACACAGAGCACACACACTCCTATCTCTGTCTAAAAGGAACAGAAAAGGTGACCGATACAGGCCAAGTCCAACGATATCCTGATCATCCAGACAGATTCAAAAACCACTACCAGGTTCTGTGTAGAGAGGGTCTGTCTGGACGCTGTTACTGGGAGGTGGAGTGGAGTGGGGTGTGGGTTAATATATCAGTCTCATATAAAGACATCAGCAGAACAGGGACAGATGGTGAATTTGAAACAATAACAAGTCCTGGAGTTTACATTGTTATAGTGGTGGTTGTTGGTTTCAGACACAATAATGTTTAGTGACTGAAGTATCAGGCCCTCAGTCCTCCAGAGTAGGAGTGGACCTGGATCACAAGGCAGGTACTCTCTCTGTCCTTCTACAGTGTCTCTGACACAATGACCCTCCTCCACAGAGTCCAGACCACATTCACTCAGCCCTCTATCCTGGGTTTTGGCTCAATAATGGTACTGCTGAGTCTGGTTAAACTGTAGTAGGGTCCCATAGATACTAGTCATGCTGGTGTAGTCTATAGCTGAGCTGGTTAAAACTGTAGTAGGGTCCACATAGATACTAGTCATGCTGGTGTAGTCTATAGCAGAGCTGGTTAAACTGTAGTAGGGTCCACATAGATACTAGTCATGCTGGTGTAGTCTATAGCTGAGCTGGTTAAACTGTAGTAGGGTCCACATAGATACTAGTCATGCTGGTGTAGTCCTATAGCTGAGCTGGTTAAAAAACTGTAGTAGGGTCCACATAGATACTAGTCATGCTGGTGTGGATGAGTCCCCAGATGTGATGATTCATTCTGCTCTGTTTTTTATGTACAATGATTTGATTGATTTCAAATCAAATCAAATCAAATCAAATTGTATTGGTCCACATGCGCCGATATACAACAGGTGCAGACATTACAGTTGAAATGCTTACTTACAGCCCTTAACCAACAGATGCATTTATTTTAAAACCAAAAAAAGTAAGGATAAAACAACAAACAACAAAAAGTGTTGAGAAAAAAAGAGCCAGAAGTAAAAAATAAAGTGACAGTAGGGGAGGATAATAGACAGGGGGGTACCGTTCGCAGCAGTCAATGTGCGGGGGACACCACGGCTAGTTTAGGTAGGTGTTGAGGTAGTTATGTACATGTGGGAGAGTTAAAGTGATATGCAGAAATATTAGCAGAGTAGCATCAGCGTAAAAAAGAAGGATGGGGTGGGGGGTGGCAGGGCAAATAGTCCGGGTAGCGAGTAGCTGTTCAGGAGTCTTATGCTGGGGTAGAAGCTGGAGTAAGTCTTTTGGACCTAGGAGACTTGGCACTCCGGTACCGCTTGCCGTGCGGTCGCAGACGAGAACATTCTATGACTAGGGTGGCTGGAAGTCTTGACAATTTTGAGAGTCCTTCCTGTGGAACACCGCCTGGTATAGAGGTCTCCTGGAAGGAAGGTCAACTTTGCCCAGTGATGTTAGGTACTGGGCCGTAAGCACTACCCTCTGTAGTGCCTTGCGAAAGTCAGAGGCCAAGCAGTTGCCATACCAGGCGGTGATTGCAACAGTCAGATGCTCTCTCGATGGTGCAGCCCTGTAGAATTTTTGAGGATCTTGAGGACCCATGCCAAATCTTTTAGTCTCCTGAGGGGGAATTAGGCTTTGTCGTGCCCTCTATCACGAACTGTCTTGGTGTGTTTGGGTTAAAATTTTTTAGGGGAAAAGGAAAAAATTTATTTTCCCCAAAAAAAATTTTTGGGGGGGGTTTTTGGGGTTTTTTTCCCCTTTTTTAGAAAAAAAAATTTTTTTTTTTTTTTTTAAAAAAAATTTTAAAACCTTTTTGGCCCCCGGGGGCCCCCCCTTTTTTTAAATTTTCCCAACCCTTTAAACCCCGGGGTTTAAAAAAAAAAAAAAAAAAAAAAAAAGGGGGGGAAAAAAAAGGGGGGGAAAAAAAAATTTGGTAAGGGTAGGGGGGGGGGGAAAAATTTTTAAAAAGGGGGGGGGCCCCCGGGGGGGGGGGGTTTTTCCCCGGGGGAAGTTTTTCCCCCAAAAAAAAAAAAAAAAAAGGGGGGGGGGGGGGGGGGGGAAAAAAAATTAAAATCCCAAAAAATTTTTATGTGGGGGGGGGGGTTTTTTTTGGGGGGGAAAATAAAAACCCCCCCCGGGGGGTTTTTGGGCCTTTTTTGGGGGGGAAAGGGGGGGGGAAATTTTGGGGGGGGGAAAAGGGGGGTTTTTTTTTGGGGGGTTGGAAGGGGCCGGGGGGGGTTTTTTGGGGGAAAAAAAAAAAAACCCCAAAAAAAAGGGGGGGGGGGTTTTTTTTTGGGGGGGGGGGGGGAAATTTTTTTTTGGGGGGGGGGAAAAGGGGGGGCCCCCGGGGGGGGTTTGGGGGTTTGGGGGGTTTTTTGGTGGGGGAAAAGGGGGGGGAAACCTTTTTTGGGGTTGGGAGGGGGGGGGAATTTTTTTTTGGGGGGAAATTTTTTGGGGTTTTTGTTGGGGAGGGGGTTGGGGGCCCCCCGGTTTTTTGGGCCCCCCCCGGGGCCCCCCCGGGTTTTCCCCCCGGGGGGGGTTTTTTTGGGGGGGAAAATTTTTTTTTCCAGGGGTGAAAGGGTTTGGGGGGGGGGGAAAATTTTTTCCCAATTTTTTTTTTTTAAACCCCCCCCTTTTTCCCCAAAAAAAAACCTTTGGGGGGAAAAAAATTTTCCCCCGGGGGGGGTTTTTTTAAAAAATTTTTGGGGGTTAGGGGAAAATTTTTTTTGGGGGGGGGGGCCGGGGAAAAAGGGGGGTTTTTTAAAAATTTTGGGGGGGGGGGAAAAAAAAGGGGGGTTTTTGGGTTTTTTTTCCAAAGGCCCTTTTAAAAACCCCCCCCGGGGGGTTTTCCCCCGGGGAAAAAAAGGGGGGGGGGGGGGTTTTTTTTGGGGAAAACTTTTTTTGGGGGGGAAATTTTAAAATTTTTTTGGGGTTTTTTTTGGGGGGTTTTTTGGGGGGGGGTTTTTTTTTTGTTTGGGCCCCAAAAAAACCCCGGGGGGGCCCTTTTTTTTTTGGGGGGGGCCCCCTTTCCCTTTTTTTTTGGGGCCCCCCAAAAAAAACCCTTTTTTTTCCCGGGGGGTTTTGGGTTTTTTTTTTTGGGGGGGGTTTAATAGTTTTCCCCAAAATAAGGGGTAAAACCCAAAAAAAAAGGGGGGGGTTTTAAAACCCGGGCCCCCCTTTTTTTTAAAAGGGGAAAAACCCCCCCAAAAAAAAGGGGGGGGGTTTTTTTTGGGGGGGTTTTTTTTTTTTTTCCCCCAATTTTTTTGGGGGGGGAAAACCCCCCTTTTAAAAGGGGGGTTTTTTTAAAAATTTTTAAAAAAGGGGGAGGGGGGGGGGGGGGTTTTTTTTTAAAAAAAAGGGGGGGGAAAAACCTTTTTTGGGGGTTTTAAAAAAAAAAAAAACCAAATTTTTTTAAAACTTTTTTTGGGGGGGGAAAAATTTTTTTTTTTTTCCCCAAAAGGGGGAAAGGGGGGGGAAGGTTTTCCCCAAAAAAAAATTTGGGGGAAAAAAAAAAGGGGGGGCCCTTTTTTTTTCCGGGGGGTTGGGGGGGAAAGGGTTTTTTTAAGGGCGGGGGTTTTTTATGTTTTTTTTCCAGGGAAGGGAAAAGGGGGGGGGGTTTTTTTTTTAAAAAAAATTTAAAAATTAAAGGGGATTTTGGGCTCGGGGGGTTTCCCCTTTTGGGGGGTTTGGCCGGGGGGGTTTTTGGGGGGGTTTTGGGGGGGGGTTTTTTGGGCCCTTTTTTAAAAAAAATTTTTCCCCCAAAGGGGGTTTTTTGGGGTTTTTTTTTTTTTTTTTTTAAAAAAAATTTTTCCCCTTTTTTTTAAAAAACCCCCAAAAACCCCCAAAAAAAAAGGCTTTGGGGCCCGGTTTTCCCCCCTTTTTTTTGGGGGTTTTTTTTTTTTTTTTTCCCCCCAAGGGGCCCCCCAAAAAAAAAAAAAATTTTTTGGGGGAAAAAAGGGGGGAACCCCCCCAAAAAAATTTAAATTTTTTAAAAAGGGTTTGATAAAAGGGAAAAAAATTTAAAAACCTAAATTTTTTCTGCCCCCCCCCCCTTTTTCCCCCCTTTTTTTCCCCCTCTCTCTCTCTCTTTTTTCCCCCCCCCTTTAACCCCCCCCTTTTTTTTTTCCCCCCCCCCTTTTTTTTTTTTCCCCCTTTTTTTTTTTTTTCCCCCTTTTTTTTCCCCCCCGGCCCCTTTTTTTTTCCCCTCCCCCCTTTTTTTTTTTCCCCCCTTTTTTTTTTTCCCCTTTTTTTTTTTTTTTTTGCCCTTCCCTTCTCTTTTTTTTTTTCCCCCTTTTTTTTTTTTCCCTCCCCCCCCCCCCCTTTTCTTTTTTTTTTCCCCCTTTTTTAAAAAAACCCCCTTTTTAGGGCCCAAAAATGGGAAAATTTAAAAAAAATTTTTAACCCCTTTTTTTAAAATTTTTCCCCCTTTTTTAAAAAAAATTTTTTTTGGGTTTTTAAAAAAAAATTTAAAAAAACCCCCTTTTTTTTTTTTAGGGGGGTTTTTTTTTTTAAAAAGGGGTTTTAACCCCCCAAAAGGGGGGGGGAAAAAAAAAGGGGGAAAAAAAATTTTTTTTTAAAAACCCTTTAACTTATTTTTTTAAAAATAACCCCTTTTTTAAAAAAAAGGGGGGAAACCGGTTTTTTTAAAAAAAAGGGGGGTTTTTAAAGAAAAAAAAAAAAAAAAAAAATTTAAAAAGGGTTTTTTTTTTAAAAGGGGGGGTTTTTTTTTGGGGGAAAAAAAAAAAAAGGGGTTTTAAAACCTTTTTGGGCCCCCCCCCAAAAAGGGGTTTTAATTTCCCCCAAAAAAAAAAACCCCCCCCAAAAAATTTTTGGGGCCCCCCGGGTTTTTTGGGGGGGGTTTTTTTGGGGGGGGAAAAAATTTTTTTTAAAAAAAGGGGGGGGGTTTTTTAAAGGGGGGGGTTTTTTAAAAATTTTTTAAAAAACCCCCAAACAAAAAAAATTTTTTGGGGGGAAAGGTGGGGGGGGGGGTTTTTCATGGGGTTGGTTTAAAAAAAAGGGAAAAAAATTTTTTGGGGGTTTTTTTAATTTTTTTAAAAAATGGGGGCCCCCCCCCCTTTTTTTTGGGGGGGTTTTCCCGGGGGGGGAAAAAAAGGGGGGTTTTTGGGAAAAATTTACCCTTTTTATTTTCCCAAAAAAATAGGGGGGAAAATTTTTTCCCAACGGAAAAATTTTTTAAAAAAAATTAAAAAGGGTTTTTTTTTTAAAAAGGGTTTAAAAAAAAAAAACCCTTTTGTTTAATTTTTTAAAAAAATTTATTTTTTTTTAAAAATTTGGGGTTTTGGGGGGGGGTTCCCCCTTTTTTTTGGGGGGGTTTTTTGGGGGGGGGTTAAATTTTTTTTTTTTGGGGGGGGGGGTTTTTTTAAAAAAAAGGGGGTTTTTAACCCAAAAATTTTTAACCCCCTTTTTTAAATTTTTTTAAAAATTTTTTTTTTTAAATTTTTTTAAAAAATTAAAAGTTTTTTTTGGGGTTTTTCCTTTAATTTTTTTTAAAAAAGGGGGTTTGGGAAAATTTTAAATTTTTCCCCCCCCCCCCAAAAAAGGGGGAAAAACCCAATTTCCAGAAAAAATTTTTAAAAAGGGGGGAAAAAAAAAATTTTTTTTTTTCCCCCCCAAAAATTAAACCTTTTTTTTTTAAAAAAAAACCCCCAAAAACCCCTTTTTTTCCCCCCTTTTTTAAAAAACAAATTTTTTTTTTTAAAAAAATTTTTTTTAAAAAAAATTTTGGGGGGGAAAAAAAGGTTTTTTTTTAAAAATTTAAAAACCCTTTTTAAAAATCCCTTTTTTTTTTTTTTTTTTGGGTTTTTTTTTTTTTTTTTTTTGAAAAAATTTTGGGGGGGGGGGGGGGGTTTTTTTTAAAAAAAAAAATTTTAATAAAATTTTAAAAAAAAAAACTTTTTTAAAAGGAAAAAAGGGGGTTTTTTCCCCCAAACCGGGGGGGTTTTTTTTCCCCCCTTTTCCCTTTTTTTGGGGAAAAAATTTGGGTGTGTGTTGGGAACATTATTCCCTATTTTTCATAGTTCCACAATCTATTAATAGCCAGAGATGTGAATTAAACATTCTGCCAATCATGGTTATTTTATTTATAACCAGAGAATTGGGCTGATTCAAACAAGACCAAACATGCTTATTTTAAAAGTAAGGACATGTCCAAGAAATGTTACTAGGAAAACTAAAATAACCAACACACCTTTTCTTGTGATTGTAATATATAAAAATATAATAATATATTTCCATTCACATTGTGTGTGTGTGGTCCAATGTGTGAGGGGCTTGTTGTGATCCTGGGGGTAGTGCATTGGTCTGTACACTGACTGTATGCCTTCTTAATATTGAGTTGCATCGGGTGGGGGGCTGTTAAAACTGTTTTGAATGGGGTGTGTTTTGGGGTCTGGGGGTGAAATCAAACAGTGTATTTCAAACTGGTTAGGGTAGACTTAGACCCCCCAGAACATTCACACCTGGTCCTTTGTTGCAGGATTTGTTTTAGACATGTTTGTACATTAATTGCAAAAAAATTTTCATTCCCAGGTTGAATGTCAATAAGAAGTAATATAATTGTGTGTATGACTTTACAATGTCCAGCTACATTATACTCCACATAGCTTTATAGGAAGCAGACTTTACAATGTCCAGCTACATTATACTCCACATAGCTTTATAGGAAGCAGACTTTACAATGTCCAGCTACATTATACTCCACATAGCTTTTATAGGAAGCAGTTCCTAATCTACTGAAACTTCTTCATGGCCAAATTTGTTTTATTGAATAATTTTGACCCACCCTTGGTTTTTGAATTTATTCAACTATGAATTCGGCTCTATACTCCAGCATTTTAGATTTGATATTAAATGTTTTATATGAGGCGACAGTACAGAATGTCACCTTTTATTTGAGGGTATTTTCATTCATGTCTGTTTTACTGTTTAGAAATAAATATACTGTATTTATCTAGGCCCTCCATATGTAGGTGTCATAAATATTTGGACAAATTCACTTATAGTGTATTACACTTTGTCAAAAGTTTAGTATTTGGTCCCATATTCCTAGCAGGCTATGACTACATCAAGCTTGGGACTCTTGTTGGATGCATTTGCAGTGTGTTTCGGTTGTGTTTCAGATGATGTTGTGCCCAATAGAATTGAATGGTAAATAATGTATTGTGTCATTTTGGAGCCACTTAAACATATTATGTTCTTATTTACAATACAAGTGACTCCAAAATGATTCAATACGTCATTTACCATTCAATTCTATTGGGATATTGTTTATAGATGAGGATATTGTTTTTATGCAGATTTTTGAATATTCGCATGAAAATCTGTTTCCATTTGACTGGCGTCAGATGTGAATATTGTAAAATCTTCATAAAAACATGGTGCATTTTACCAGCAGAGATGTTTCCATCAAATTGACATGTTGAAGATAAATGGCTGTGCGTGATAATATAATATAATATGCCATTTAGCAGACGCTTTTATCCAAAGCGACTTACAGTCATGCGTACATACATTTCTTTTGTGTATGGGTGGTCCCGGGGATCGAACCCACTACCTTGGCGTTACAAGCGCCGTGCTCTACCAGCTGAGCTACAGAGGACCACGTGATGACGTAATGCACATATATAAATATATATTTTTGAAAATACTAATATATTTTTGCAGTTAAATTCCCATGTACCGCTTTAAAAAAGTTATGTTAAATGGGTTTCGCACACACATTTTCAACACTACTACGATGGTTTTGTCAGATGTTTTGGGGGCATTATATAGCGAACGTGCCCACTCTGGATAGGGTATTTGCTACCTAATTTATGATCATTTTACATGACTGAAAATGAAAGAGAACTTTTGATTTGACATATTCATCATTCACCACTGTGGCTTCTGAATAGGTCACTGTACATTTATGGAACCTTTAAAACGTTGTAATGTTTTACCACAACCTTATATTTGGTTACACGTCACTATGGCTTCCATCCCTATATACCTCAGTGCATCCATCCAGGACTAACGTCTCCAAACAGATCTAAAAGGCCTCCCCCACCACTCAGACTTTCAAAGAAATTAAAGTTATCTCTGATACTCTGCTGTGCAGTTTGTTGTATGGACATTGCAGAGGCCCTTTTAAATATATCCACTCTGCTGTCTGGATCTACCAAAGGATCCAGTTACTATTCCCTGTGGACACAGCTGTATGCAACGTCATCTTCTTAGCTTGACTTCCATCCCCCAAAAACCTGTAGATACAGAGTACACAGTCAAGAGGAAGCCACTCCCTGTCCTCTGGTGTAGAGTTCCATGAAACAGAAAGTCATTTTTGACACCCTGTTGCTCAACCTTCAGGTTGATGAAAGCACTAAAATGGCTGACAATCTAGAACTGTTCTGTTGCTCCGTCTGTCTGGATCCACTGAAGGATCCGGTGACTACTGCCTGTGGACACAGCTACTGTATGGGCTGTATTAAAGAAAGCTGGGATCAGGATGATCTGAAAGGTGTCTACACCTGTCCCCACACTCTAAACAATACTGGGTTGTTTGGTTGACCCAAATGTTGGGTTGCAGGCGTTGGGTCACTTAGTTGGGTTGTTTTCTTTAAAAAACTGCTGGGTTATGGATGCTGGGTGTTGGGTTATTGTTGCTTGGTTATTGAGATATGACCCATCAGGTCAGATCAGAAGACTGTAGGCATAGTTTAGTAGGGGTGTGGCTTTCAGATAGTTATTTTTAGCCACCCATGAGAGTAAATATAATTCCTGTTCATCTGGTCTGTTGCGTAGTTAGCACATGTTAAGGTTGAACATTGACATTTTTGTAGCTTCAATTATGCTTATAGAGTTTCCTAAAAGTCCACGTATGTCTCATTGTTGGGCTATGATACAGTGGTATACCTTATTATAATATGTAATAAATACTCTACATATTATAGAATAATTTAATAAGGAAAAATTGAGTTTACAGTATGTAAACGCCTTAAAATAACCTACAGTAAGGATGACATTAAAACAGACCCAGTTGCTAAGGCAACCAAGCATGACATTAAAACAGACCCAGTTGCTAGGTCAACCAAGCATGACATTAAAACAGACCCAGTTGCTAGGTCAACCAAGCATGACATTAAAACAGACCCAGTTGCTAGGTCAACCAAGCATGACATTAAAACAGACCCAGTTGCTAGGTCAACCGAGCATGACATTAAAACAGACCCAGTTGCTAGGTCAACCAAGCATGACATTAAAACAGACCCAGTTGCTAGGTCAACGAAGCATGACATTAAAACAGACCCAGTTGCTAGGTCAACCCGAGCATGACATAAAACAGACCCAGTTGCTAGGTCAACCAAGCATGACATTAAAACAGACCCAGTTGCTAGGTCAACCAAGCATGACATTAAACAGACCCAGTTGCTAGGTCAACCAAGCATGACATTAAAACAGACCCAGTTGCTAGGTCAACCAAGCATGACATTTTAACAAACCCAGTTTGCTAGGTAAACCAAGCATGACATTAAAACAGACCCAGTTGCTAGGTCAACCAAGCATGACATTAGAACAGACCCAGTTGCTAGGTCAACCAAGCATGACATTAAAACAGACCCAGTTGCTAGGTCAACCAAGCATGACATTAAAACAGACCCAGTTACTAGGTCAACCAAGCATGACATTAAAACAGACCCAGTTGCTAGGTCAACCAAGCATGACATTAAAACAGACCCAGTTGCTAGGTCAACCAAGCATGAGAGTAAAAAATACCCAACTGATGGTTAAATTAAACCCGTGTTCTGTTAATACTAAACAACCCAACATATTGGGGTATTCACGCAACATTTAAACTGTCTGGGTCAAAATAACCCAACATGTTCTTTCCACTACTTAACCTGCGCTGGGGTACTAAATAAACCAGATTGAGTGCAGTGCATACATACCTTCACCCCAGACCCTATTCTGAACAGGAGTGCTGTGCTCGCCTAAGTGGTGGAGAAACTGAAGAAGACAGGACTCCAAGCTGCTCCTCCTGCTCACTGTCATGCTGGACCTTTAGATGTGGGGTGTGACATCCTCAGTGCAGAGCACAGACCTTCACTCCAAGGCCAAATCTGAGGAAAAATAACATGTTGGCTGAGTTGGTGGAGAAACTGAAGAAGACAGGACTCCAGGCTGCTCCCCCTCCTTCTCTGTGCTATGCTGGACCTGGAGATGTGGCGTGTGATTTTCTGCACTGGGACCAGAAAGCAGAAAGCCCACATGTCCTGTCTGGGTGTGTCTGGCCTCTTACTGTGAGACTCACCTCCACCTCACTATGAATCTCCTGCTTTGAAGAAGCACACAGCTGGTCAAAGCCACAGCTATAGGACCAGCTTTAACATTGCAGATATATTGGGGCTTCTATCTGTGGAATTGTCTGCATCATTTCCAATCCCCCATATATATGTTTTGTAAATATTATTTTAAATATATTTTCCTTCTTTATTATTTTCCCCTAACCCTACCACCCCTCCTAAACTAATGGACAAACAATACTTAGGCTTCCACTTCCAGCTTATAAATGTACATATAACATACATTTCCCAGACACTACATTTTACATTAGTTATCTTTTGTTTGTTTTTAGTCCCCGCCTTCAGCTACCCGAAGCCCCTCCCATCTATCTCTGAAGACCATCCAGTTTTGATTTCTAGCTGCCATACAGTGCATTCGGAAAGTATTCAGACCCTTTAACTTTTTCAACATTTTATTACGTTACAGCCTTATTCTAAAATTGATTAAATAAAACATTTTCCTCATCACTCTACCCACAATACCACATGATGACAAAGCGAAAACAGGTTTTTATTTTACACACTTATTGAATTGAAAATACAAGACAGAAATACCTTATTTACATAAGTATTCAGACCCTTTGCTATGAGACTCAAAATTGAGCTCAGGTGCATCCTGTTTCCATTGATCATCCTTGAGATGTTTCACAACTTGATTGGAGTCCACCTGTGGTAAATTCAATTGATTGGACATGATTTGTAAAGGCACACAGCTGTCTATATAAGGTCCCACAGTTGACAGTGCATGTCAGAGCAAAAACCAAGCAATGAGGGTGAAGGAATTGTCCGTAGAGCTCTGAGACAGGATTGTGTTGAGGCACAGATCTGGGGAAGGGGATCCCAAAAACATTTCTGCTGCAACATTGATGGTCCCCAAGATCACAATGGCCTCCATCATTCTTAAATGGAAGAAGTTTGGAACCACCAAGACTCTTCCTAGAGCTGGCCGCCTGGCCAAACACTGAGCATCGGGGGAGAAGGGCCTTGGTCAGGGAAGTGACCAAGAACCCGATGGTAACTCTGACAGAGCTCCAGAGTTCCTCTGTGGAGATGGGAGAACCTTCCAGAAGGACAACCACCTCTGCAGCACTCCACCAATTAGGCCTTTATGGTAGAGTGGCCAGACGGAAGCCATTCTCTCCTCAGTAAAAGACACATGACAGCCCGCTTGGAGTTTGCCAAAAGGATCCTAAAGTACTCTCAGACCATTTACCTCTACCTTTATGGTAGAGTGGCCAGACGGAATAATTATTTTTTATTTTTTATTTTTATTTTGCATCAGTAAATAATGTATTGTGACATTTTGGAGCCCCTTAAACATATTTTGTTCTTATTTCCAATACAAGTGACTCCAAAATGATTCAATACGTAATTTACCGTTCAATTCTATTGGGATATTGTTTATAGATGAGGATATTGTTTTTATGCAGATTTTTTAAAATTCGCATGAAAATCTGTTTTCCATCGACTGGTGACAGATTTTCATGTGAATATTGTAAAATCTTCATAAAAACGTGAATTTTACCAGCAGAGATGTTTCCATCAAATTGACTTGTTGAGGATAAATGGCTGTGCATGATGATGTAATGCACATACAAATATATTTTTGGGAAAATACAAAAACCGGTTAAAAACGTTCTGTTAAATGGGTTTCCATCACATTTTCAACTCTACCGATGGTTTTGTCAGATTTGGTTGTGCATTATATAGTGAACGTGCCCACTGGACAGGCTGCCTACATGATGACATTATTATGGACAAAAAGACCCTCGATATTTATTGGAAAGGAGCATCAAGCTCATCACAGTGCACTTTCACCACCCTGTGAAGTTCAGCATAACTTATTTCATCTGTAGCTTAATAAACTGCATGGTTTCCTGAGTCGTAGTGGGAGGACCACACACACATATATCGTGTGACTCCAAGTTTACTTCAATATGATGGTTATTATATCAATATTTGTGCATAAAGCCGTTTCCACCCATTTCTCGCTTAATTAATTCTACAGAGGTATTTGCACCCCACTGCATCCACATGTTTCTTTACAATTTATGATCATTTTACATGACTGAAAATGAAAGAGAAACTTTTGATTTGACATATTCATCATTCACCACTGTGGCTTCTGAATAGGTCACTGTACATTTATGGAACCTTTAAAACGTTGTAATGTTTTACCACAACCTTATATTTGGTTACACGTCACTATGGCTTCCATCCCTATATACCTCAGTGCATCCATCCAGGACTAACGTCTCCAAACAGATCTAAAAGGCCTCCCCCACCACTCAGACTTTCAAAGAAATTAAAGTTATCTCTGATACTCTGCTGTGCAGTTTGTTGTATGGACATTGCAGAGGCCCTTTTAAAATATCCACTCTGCTGTCTGGATCTACCAAAGGATCCAGTTACTATTCCCTGTGGACACAGCTGTATGCAACGTCATCTTCTTAGCTTGACTTCCATCCCCCAAAAACCTGTAGATACAGAGTACACAGTCAAGAGGAAGCCACTCCCTGTCCTCTGGTGTAGAGTTCCATGAAACAGAAAGTCATTTTTGACACCCTGTTGCTCAACCTTCAGGTGAAAGCACTAAAATGGCTGACAATCTAGAACTGTTCTGTTGCTCCGTCTGTCTGGAATCCACTGAAGGATCCGGTGACTACTGCCTGTGGACACAGCTACTGTATGGGCTGTATTAAAGAAAGCTGGGATCAGGATGATCTGAAAGGGGTCTACACCTGTCCCCACACTCAAAAAAATACTGGGTTGTTTGGTTGACCCAAATGTTGGGTTGCAGGCGTTGGGTCACTTAGTTGGGTTGTTTTCTTTAAAAACTGCTGGGTTATGGATGCTGGGTGTTGGGTTATTGTTGCTTGGTTATTGAGATATGACCCAGCAGGTCAGATCAGAAGACTGTAGGCATAGTTTAGTAGGGGTGTGGCTTTCAGATAGTTATTTTTAGCCACCCATGAGAGTAAATATATTTCCTGTTCATCTGGTCTGTTTCGTAGTTAGCACATGTTAAGGTTGAACATTGACATTTTTGTAGCTTCAATTATGCTTATAGAGTTTCCTAAAAGTCCACGTATGTCTCATTGTTGGGCTATGATACAGTGGTATACCTTATTATAATATGTAATAAATACTCTACATATTATAGAAGAATTTAATAAGGAAAAATTGAGTTTACAGTATGTAAATGCCTTAAAATAACCTACAGTAAGCATGACATTAGAACAGACCCAGTTGCTAGGTCAACCAAGCATGACATTAAAACACACCCAGTTGCTAGGTCAACCAAGCATGACATTAAAACAGACCCAGTTGCTAGGTCAACCAAGCATGACATTAAAACAGACCCAGTTGCTAGGTCACCAAGCATGACATTAAAACAGACCCAGTTGCTAGGTCAACCAAGCATGACATTAAAACAGACCCAGTTGCTAGGTCAACCAAGCATGACATTAAAACAGACCCAGTTGCTAGGTCAACCAAGCATGACATTAAAACAGACCCAGTTGCTAGGTCAAACCGAGCATGACATTGAACAGACCCAGTTACTAGGTCAACCAAGCATGACATTAAAACAGACCCAGTTGCTAGGTCAACCGAGCATGACATTAAAACAGACCCAGTTGCTAGGTCAACATGACATTAAAACAGACCCATTGACATGACATTAAAACAGACCCAGTTGCTAGGTCAACCAAGCATGACATTAAAACAGACCCAGTTGCTAGGTCAACCAAGCATGACATTAAAACAGACCCAGTTGCTAGGTCAACCAAGCATGACATTAAAACAGACCCAGTTTGCTAGGTCAACCAAGCATGACATTAAAACAGACCCAGTTGCTAGGTCAACCCCAGCATGACTTAAAACAGACCCAGTTGCTAGGTCAACCAAAGCAAGACCCATAAACCAAAAACAGACCCAGTTGCTAGGTCAACCAAGCATGACATTAAAACAGACCCAGTTGCTAGGTCAACCAAGCATGACATTAAAACAGACCCAGTTGCTAGGTCAACCAAGCATGACATTAAAACAGACCCAGTTGCTAGGTCAACCAAGCATGACATTAAAACAGACCCAGTTGCTAGGTCAACCAAGCATGACATTAAAACAGACCCAGTTGCTAGGTCAAACCGAGCATGACATTAAAACAGACCCAGTTGCTAGGTCAAAAACAAGCATGACATTAAAACAGACCCAGTTGCTAGGTCAACCAAGCATGACATTAAAACAGACCCAGTTGCTAGGTCAACCAAGCATGACATTAAAACAGACCCAGTTGCTAGGTCAACCAAGCATGACATTAAAACAGACCCAGTTGCTAGGTCAACCAAGCATGACATTAAAACAGACCCAGTTGCTAGGTCAACAAGCATGAGACCCAGTGCTAGTCAATTAAAACAGACCCAGCATGGTCAACCAAATGACATTTTAACAAACCCCAGTTGCTAGGTAACCAAGCATGACATTAAAACAGACCCAGTTGCTAGGTCAACCAAGCATGACATTAAAACAGACCCAGTTGCTAGGTCAACCAAGCATGACATTAAAAACAGACCCAGTTGCTAGGTCAACCAAGCATGACATTAAAACAGACCCAGACCCAGTTGCTTAGGTAAACCAAGCATGACATTAAAACAGACCCAGTTGCTAGGTCAACCAAGCATGACATTAAAACAGACCCAGTTGCTAGGTCAACCAAGCATGACATTAAAACAGACCCAGTTGCTAGGTCAACCAAGCATGACATTAAAACAGACCCAGTTGCTAGGTCAACCGAGCATGACATTAAAACAGACCCAGTTGCTAGGTCAACCAAGCATGACATTAAAAACAGACCCAGTTGCTAGGTCAACCAAGCATGACATTAAAACAGACCCAGTTGCTAGGTCAACCAAGCATGACATTAAAAAACAGACCCAGTTGCTAGGTCAACCAAGCATGACATTAAAACAGACCCAGTTGCTAGGTCAACCAAGCATGACATAAAACAGACCCAGTTGCTAGGTCAACAAGCATGACAGTTGACCCAGTTGCTAGGTCAACCAGGCATGACATTAAAACATGACATTAAAACAGACCCAGTTTTAGGTCAACCAAACATGACATTAAAAAAGACCCAGTTGCTAGGTAAACCAAGCATGACATTAAAACAGACCCAGTTGCTAGGTCAACCAAGCATGACATTAAAACAGACCCAGTTGCTAGGTCAACCAAGCATGACATTAAAACAGACCCAGTTGCTAGGTCAACCAGCATGACATTAAAACAGACCCAGTTGCTAGGTCAACCGAGCATGACATTAAAACAGACCCAGTTGCTAGGTCAACCAAGCATGACATTAAAACAGACCCAGTTGCTAGGTCAACCGAGCATGACATTAAAACAGACCCAGTTGCTAGGTCAACCAAGCATGACATTAAAACAGACCCAGTTGCTAGGTCAACCAAGCATGACATTAAAACAGACCCAGTTGCTAGGTCAACGAAACATGACATTAAAACAGACCCAGTTGCTAGGTCAACCAAGCATGACATTAAAACAGACCCAGTTATAGATGAGGATATTGTTTTTATGCAGATTTTTGAAAATTCGCATGAAAATCTGTTTCCATTCGACTGGCGACAGATTTTCATGTGAATATTGTAAAATCTTCATAAAAACGTGAATTTTACCAGCAGAGATGTTTCCATCAAATTGACTTGTTGACGATAAATGGCTGTGCATGATCATGTAATGCACATACAAAAATATTTTTGGGAAAATACAAAAACCGGTTAAAAACGTTATGTTAAATGGGTTTCCATCACATTTTCAACTCTACCGATGGTTTTGTCAGATTTGGTTGTGCATTATATAGTGAACGTGCCCACTCTGGACAGGCTACCTACATGATGACATTATTATGGACAAAAAGACCCTCCATATTTATTGGAAAGGAGCATCAAGCTCATCACCGTGCACTTTCACCACCCTGTGAAGTTCAGCATAACTTATTTCATCTGTAGCTTAATAAACTGCATGGTTTCCCGAGTCGTAGTGGGAGGACCACACCACATATCATCGTGTGACTCCAAGTTTACTTCAATATGATGGTTATTATATCAATATTTGTGCATAAAGCCATTTCCACCGCCATTTCTCGCTTAATTAATTCTACAGAGGTATTTGCACCCCACTGCATCCACATGTTTCTTTACAATTAATGATCATTTTACATGACTGAAAATGAAAGAGAACTTTTGATTTGACATATTCATCATTCACCACTGTGGCTTCTGAATAGGTCACTGTACATTTATGGAACCTTTAAAACGTTGTAATGTTTTACCACAACCTTATATTTGGTTACACGTCACTATGGCTTCCATCCCTATATACCTCAGTGCATCCATCCAGGACTAACGTCTCCAAACAGATCTAAAAGGCCTCCCCCACCACTCAGACTTCCAAAGAAATTAAAGTTATCTCTGATACTCTGCTGTGCAGTTTGTTGTATGGACATTGCAGAGGCCCTTTTAAAATATCCACTCTGCTGTCTGGATCTACCAAAGGATCCAGTTACTATTCCCTGTGGACACAGCTGTATGCAACGTCATCTTCTTAGCTTGACTTCCATCCCCCAAAAACCGGTAGGTACAGAGTACACAGTCAAGAGGAAGCCACTCCCTGTCCTCTGGTGTAGAGTTCCATGAAACAGAAAGTCATCTTTGACACCCTGTTGCTCAACCTTCAGGTGAAAGCACTAAAATGGCTGACAATCTAGAACTGTTCTGTTGCTCCGTCTGTCTGGATCCACTGAAGGATCCGGTGACTACTGCCTGTGGACACAGCTACTGTATGGGCTGTATTAAAGAAAGCTGGGATCAGGATGATCTGAAAGGTGTCTACACCTGTCCCCACACTCTAAACAATACTGGGTTGTTTGGTTGACCCAAATGTTGGGTTGCAGGCGTTGGGTCACTTAGTTGGGTTGTTTTCTTTAAAAACTGCTGGGTTATGGATGCTGGGTGTTGGGTTATTGTTGCTTGGTTATTGAGATATGACCCAGCAGGTCAGATCAGAAGACTGTAGGCATAGTTTAGTAGGGGTGTGGCTTTCAGATAGTTATTTTTAGCCACCCATGAGAGTAAATATAATTCCTGTTCATCTGGTCTGTTGCGTAGTTAGCACATGTTAAGGTTGAACATTGACATTTTTGTAGCTTCAATGATGCTTATAGAGTTTTTCTAAAAGTCCACGTATGTCTCATTGTTGGGCAATAATACAGTGGTATACCTTATTATAATATGTAATAAATACTCTACATATTATAGAAGAATTTAATAAGGAAAAATTGAGTTTACAGTATGTAAACGCCTTAAAATAACCTACAGTAAGGATGACATTAAAACAGACCCAGTTGCTAGGTCAACCAAGCATGACATTAAAACAGACCCAGTTGCTAGGTCAACCAAGCATGACATTAGAACAGACCCAGTTGCTAGGTCAACCAAGCATGACATTAAAACAGACCCAGTTGCTAGGTCAACCAAGCATGACATTAAAACAGACCCAGCATGACATTAAAACAGACCTAGGTCAACCAAGCATGACATTAAAACAGACCCAGTTGCTAGGTCAACCTAGCATGACATTAAAACAGACCCAGTTGCTAGGTCAACCAAGCATGACATTAGAACAGACCAGTGGCGGCTCCTGAAAAAATTCTCAGGAGGGGCAATTTTTCTTATGATTTAGGTGACCTACACACATTTTAAAAAAGATATGTCCAGCAACAACATGAAGACAGGGGCAGCATATAAGTCAATACCAGAAGCATTTATTGACTGATCTGGGGAGATGGATTCCAGTTTCTGTGACAGATTATAAATAATCTCTGATGCCTTTGTTATATTAGCTTTTGGTTGAATGTACTGTCGTAGTAAATATATAATGTTATAGCTTGGTCTGACTAAAATCTTGTGCATGACCCATTTTGTGCACACAATGTTTTCGGGGCTCTCTTCAGATAGCTCCCTAAGAGTTTGACGAACGAGTCCGTGCACGCGATTCCAGATATCTTTACCTCTGAATAAAACTGCCTTTATTATACCATATCCACCCTGTCCAAAGTCTCTACTTGGTCTCAGTTCTCCAGTAAACTTGTGATTATGTCACGATCGTCTTCAAAATGAACGGACCAAGGCGCAGCGTGATAAGCGTACATACTTTATTATATAAAGCGCACACACGAAAACAAAACAAAACACGATCGTAACGTCCTCAGTGACTACAACTGAACAGGAAACACGTAACATAGAACAATGGAACAAAAACCCACAAACACAAGGTGAAAAAACACACAGTGTAAATATGGCTCCCAATCAGAGATAACGAGCCGACAGCTGACACTCGTTACCTCCGATTGGGAGTCACCAGACCAATTACCACAAAACACAAAAACAAATGAAACTCACCCATACCCAACACCACCAAATGAAATACACCCTGGCTCTAACACACAGTCCCGGAGCCAGAGTGTGACAGTACCCCCCCCCAAAGGCGCGGACTCCGACCGCGCCTAACCCAAAAAATGGGGGAGGGCTGGTGTGGGTGTTACTCCACGGAGGGCGGGCTCTGGCACTGGTCGTGATCCCCACCCCACCATAGTCACTACCCACTTAAGTAGCCTCCTCCAATCGACCACCCTACATCCTAACCCCACTGGATTAAGGGGCAGCACCGGACTAAGAGGCAGCACCGGACTAAGGGGCAGCACCGGACTAAGGGGCAGCACCGGACTAAGGAGCAGCACCGAGCTAAGGGGCAGCACCGGACTAAGGGGCAGCACCAGGATAAGGGACAGCACCAGGATAAGGAGCAAACACCGAGCTAAGGGGCAGCACCGGACTAAATGGCGGATCTGGCTGGCTGCTCTGGCGGATCCTGGCTGGCTGGCGGATCCTGGCTGGACGGCTCTGGCGGATCCCGGCTGGACGGCTCTGGCGGATCCCGGCTGGACGGCTCTGGCGGATCCCGGCTGGACGGCTCTGGCGGATCCCGGCTGGACGGCTCTGGCGTATCCTGGCTGGACGGCTCTGGTGGATCCCGGCTGGACGGCTCTGGTGAATCCCGGCTGGACGGCTCTGGCGGATCCCGGCTGGACGGCTCTGGCGGGATCCGGCTGGGACGGCTCTGGTAGAACCTGGCTGGACGGCTCTGGCGGATCCCGGCTGGACGGCTCTGGCGGATCCCGGCTGGACGGCTCATGGCTGGCTGACGGATCTGGCTGCTCATGGCTGGCTGACGGATCTGGCTGCTCATGGCTAGCTGACGGATCTGGCTGCTCATGGCTGGCTGACGGATCTGGCCGCTCATGGCTGGCTGACGGATCTGGCTGCTCATGGCTGGCTGACGGATCTGGCCGCTCATGGCTGGCTGACGGATCTGGCTGCTCATGGCTGGCTGAAGGCTCTGGCTGATCCTGTCTGGCGGAAGGCTCTGGCTGATCCTGTCTGGCAGAAGGCTCTGGCTGATCCTGTCTGGCAGAAGGCTCTGGCTGATCCTGTCTGGCGGAAGGCTCTGGCTGATCCTGTCTGGCGGAAGGCTCTAGCGGCTCCGGTCTGGCGGACGGCTCTGATGGCTCATGGCAGACGGGCGCCTTTGCAGGCTTTGGGCAGACGGGCAGTTCAGGCCCCGTTGGGCAGACGGCAGACTCTGGCCGTCTGAGGCGCACCGTAGGCCTGGTGCGTGGTGCCGGAACTGGAGGTACCGGGCTGAGGACACGCATCTCAGGGCTAGTGCGGGGAGAAGCAACAGGGCATGCTGGACCCTGGGGACGCACATACGGCCTAGTGCGTGGTGCCGGAACTGGTGGTCCCGGGCTGAGGACACGCATCTCAGGGCTAGTGCGGGGAGTAGCAACAGGGCATGCTGGACCCTGGGGGACGCACATACGGCCTAGTACGTGGTGCCGGAACTGGTGGTCCCTGGCTGAGGACAACGCATCTCAGGCTAGTGCGGGGAGCAGCAACAGGACGCACAGGACTCTGGGGACACACAGGAGGCTTGGTGCGAATAGCAGGAACGGGCTGGACCAGGCTGGCGACTCGCACCCCTGGTTTGGTGCGAGTGGCAGGAACAGGCCGAGCCGGGCTGGCGACGCACACCGTAGGTTTCCTACGTGGCGCAGGAACAGGCCGAGCTGGGCTGGCGACGCACACCGTAGGCTTCCTACGTGGCGCAGGGACAGGCCGGGCTGGGCTGGCGACGCACACCGTAGGCTTCCTACGGGGCGCAGGAACAGGCCGGGCTGGGCTGGCGACGCACACCGTAGGCTTCCTACGTGGCGCAGGAACAGGCCGGGCTGGGCTGGCGACGCACACCGTGGGCTTGACGCGTGGAGTAGACACAGGCCGGTCCGTACTGGGAACACACACCACTGGCCTTAACCGGGGCTCAGGAACGGGCCGGACCGGACTGGTAACACACTTCAGTCTCTCACGCCGTGCCACAACAACTTCCCTCCCTCTCTACTCGCCAATGGCTCCCGTACTCCGATAGCCTTCTCTCCACGTCTACCTGTGGCAGCCTCCTGCTGCCCAGCTGCCCAAGCCATGTGCCCCCCCAAAAAATTCTTGGGGGTGCCCTCTCGTCCACGGGCTTCCAGCCTCGCCTCCGTGCTGCCTCCTCATACCACCTCCTCTCGGCTTTGGCTGCCTCCAGCTCTCTTCACAAGGGCGGCGATATTCTCCCGGTTGTGCCCAAGGACCCTTTCATCCAATATCTCCTCCCATGTCCATGAATCCTTGACAGGTGGATACTGTTGCCGCTTGACACGCCGCTTGGTCCTTTGATGGTGGGTTTTTCTGTCACGATCGTCTTCAAAATGAACGGACCAAGGCGCAGCGTGATAAGCGTACATACTTTATTATATAAAGCGCACACACGAAAACAAAACAAAACACGATCGTAACGTCCTCAGTGACTACAACTGAACAGGAACACGTAACATAGAACAATGGAACAAAAACCCACAAACACAAGGTGAAAAACACACAGTATAAATATGGCTCCCAATCAGAGATAACGAGCCGACAGCTGACACTCGTTACCTCCGATTGGGAGTCACCAGACCAATTACCACAAAACACAAACAAATGAAACTCACCCATACCCAACACCACCAAATGAAATACACCCTGGCTCTAAACACACAGTCCCGGAGCCAGAGTGTGACAGATTATCAACAGTACACAACGGTAACAAACAATTGGGGGAACTCACGGGGCAGATAGTAAGGTCACAGTGACACAGAAAGCAGTTCAATGTCGGGGCTCGGGGGTACAGAGTCGCTCTCTTACCAGGATCGATTTTCCCTGTGACTGTCAGATCGAGGTCCGCTCCCGACCAGGGTGAAGCCGGCCGGCTCCACTTCTCTGTCCGGGACTCTGTCATCCAGCCAAGTCTCCCAGCTGTATTGGATTCCGCTGCCAGCAACGTTTTCATTATTTAGTCCGTTCGTAGCGGGTATGTACACGATCAACAAGATCAGTCCAAAACCCACCACTCGAAATCCATGGTTGGCAGAATGTTTGTAAACTAAGTGTACAAATTAAAAACATAAAATAACGCCACTAAGTGTACAAATTAAAAACATAAAATAACGCCACATTGCAGGTCGCAAAGAGACGCTGCTAGCCGCTATTTGCTTAGTTACGTTCATGGTTACGTCACGTATGACGAAAGCGCGTAAGTGCAAGCCCACAGACACCCATAGAGAATGTATTGAAAGCTTTGAAATTTGAAAATAATAGATTTTACATGACAGGCTATGAGAGACTTCTGGGCGATTTTCAACCTGACTGAAATCGCCCAAAAAACGGGCGGGGCCATTTGAAGCACGACTTTAGCCTGATTTGACATTTAGTGGCAGTCAGATCAGATTACAACACTGATAACTACTGTTGCCGTGATATAATTGATTAGAAAAATAATCCTTCCTTTTCCGTTTGGCAGTGCGTCGCCCATATCGCCCTATTGAACAGGCCGTCCCTGGAACAGACCCAGTTGCTAGGTCAACCAAGCATGACATTAAAACAAACCCAGTTGCTAGGTCAACCAAGCATGACATTAAAACAGACCCAGTTGCTAGGTCAACCAAGCATGACATTAAAACAGACCCAGTTGCTAGGTCAACCAAGCATGACATTAAAACAGACCCAGTTGCTAGGTCAACCAAGCATGACATTAAAACAGACCCAGTTGCTAGGTCAACCAAGCATGAGAGTAAAAAATACCCAACTGATGGTTAAATTAACCCGTGTTCTGTTAATACTAACAACCCAACATATTGGGTTATTCACGCAACCAAACTGTCTGGGTCAAAATAACCCAACATGTTCTTTCCACTACTTAACCTGCGCTGGGGTACTAAATAAACCAGATTGAGTGCAGTGCAGACATACCTTCACCCCAAGACCTATTCTGAACAGGAGTGCTGTGCTCGCCTAAGTGGTGGAGAAACTGAAGAAGACAGGACTCCAGGCTGCTCCCCCTCCTGCTCTGTGCTATGCTGGACCTGGAGATGTGGCGTGTGATTTCTGCACTGGGACCAGAAAGCAGAAAGCCCTCATGTCCTGTCTGGTGTGTCTGGCCTCTTACTGTGAGACTCACCTCCAATCTCACTATGAATCTCCTGCTTTCAAGAAGCACCAGCTGGTCAAAGCCACCGCACAACTACAGGAGAAGATCTGCTCTCATCATGACAAACTGCTGGAGGTTTTCTGTCGTACCGATCAGCAGTGTATCTGTATGCTGTGTACAATGGATGAACATAAAGGCCATGATACAGTGTCAGCCCAGTGGTCTACCGAGGCCTGCACCGCTCCAACCCAGTGGTCTCCCGAGGCCTGCACCGCTCCAACCCAGTGGTCTCCCGAGGCCTGCACCGCTCCAACCCAGTGGTCTCCCGAGGCCTGCACCGCTCCAACCCAGTGGTCTCCCTAGGCCTGCACCGCTCCAACCCAGTGGTCTCCCTAGGCCTGCACCGCTCCAACCCAGTGGTCTCCCGAGGCCTGCACCGCTCCAACCCAGGTAGGACCTGTTAACACCCTAGGGACTGGGACAGGACAGCCGGTGTGAAGTGTGTGTGGGGGTTTGTGTGAAAGAGAGATGGGGCTGGTGTGTGTTTGTAAGCGAGAGCAATGGGGGCTGGTGTGTGTGAGGCGAGGGTGTGTGTGAGAGACAGAGAAATACAGTGCTGTGAAAAAGTATTTTCCCCCTTTCTAATTTTCTCTACTTTTGCATATTTTTGATACTGAATGTTTTCAGATCTTTAACCAAAACCTAATATTAGATAAAGGGAACCTGAGTGAACAAATAACACAACAATTACATACTTGTTTCATTTATTTTATAAACAAAGTTATGCAACACCCAATTCCCCTGTGTGAAAAAGTAATTGCCCCCTTACACTCAATAACAGGTTGTGCCACCTTTAGCTGCAATGACTCCAACCAAATGCTTCCTGTAGTTGTTGATCAGTCTCTCACGTCGCTGTGGAGGAATTTTGGCCCACTCTTCCATGCAGAACTGCTTTAACTCAGTGGCGTGTGGGTTTTCAAGCATGAACTGCTCGTTTCAAGTCCTGCCACAACATCTCAAATGGGATTAGGTCTGGACTTTGACTAGGCCATTCAAAAACTTGAAATGTGTTGCTTTTTAGCCATTTTCATGTAGATTGGATTGTGTGTTTTGGATCATTGTCTTGCTGCATGACCCAGCTGCGCTTCAGCTTCAGCTCACAGACGGATGGTCTGACATTCTCCAGTAGAATTCTCTGATACAGAGCAGAATTCATGCTTCCTTCTATTAAGGCAAGTCGTCCAGGTCCTGAGGCAGCAAAGCATCTCCAAACCATCACACTACCACCACCATGTTTTGACCGTTGGTATAAGGTTCTTACTGTGGAATGCAGTGTTTGTTTTCACCAGGCACAATGGGACCCATCTCGTCCAAAACGTTACACTTTTGACTCATCTGTCCATAGAACATTATTGATGATCATCCAGGTGCTTCCAGGTGGTTTTTGGCAAACTTGAGTCAACTTTTTGGACGAGATGGGTCCCATTGTGCCTGGCGAAAACCAAACACTGAATTCCACAGTAAGAACATCATACCAACTGTCAAGCATGGTGGTGGTGTGATGGTTTGGGGATGCTTTGCTGCCTCAGGACCTAGTGGAAACTGAGCTGCACTTCCTAACCTCCTGCCAAATGTATGACCATATTAGAGACACATATTTCCCTCAGATTACACAGACCCACAAAGAATTAGAAAACAAACCCAATTTTGATAAACTCCAATATCTATTGGATGAAATACCACAGTGTGCCATCACAACAGCAATATTTGTGACCTGTTGCCACAAGAAAAGGGCAACCAGTGAAGAACAAACACCATTGTAAATACAACCCATATTTATGTTTATTTATGTTCCCTTTTGTACTTTAATTATTTGCACATTGTTACAACACTGTATATATATACATAATATGACATTTGAAATGTCTTTATTATTTTGGAAGTTTTGTGAGTGTAATGTTTACTGTTAATTTCTGATTGTTTATTTCACTTTTGTTTATTATCTATTTCACTTGCTTTGGCAATGTTAACACACGTTTCCCATGCCAATAAAGCCCTTAAATTGAAAAGAGAGAGAGAGAGAGAGAGAGAGAGAGAGAGAGAGAGAGAGAGAGAGAGAGAGAGAGAGAGAGAGAGAGAGAGAGAGAGAGAGAGAGAGAGAGAGAGAGAGAGAGAGATTAGGGAGCTGAGGTATAATGTGTAAGTCCATCTGCCCTGAGCAGAGAGAGACAAGAGGGAAAGCAGCACTGAGCAGAGAGAGAGACAAGAGGGAAAGCAGCACTGAGCAGAGAGAGAGAGACAGACAAGAAGGAAGCAGTACTGAGCAGAGAGAGAGAGAGAGACAGACAAGAAGGAAGCAATACTGAGCAGAGAGAGAGACAAGAGGGAAAGCAGCACTGAGCAGAGAGAGAGAGAGAGAGACAAGAGGGAAAGCAGCACTGAGCAGAGAGAGAGAGAGAGACAAGAGGGAAAGCAGCACTGAGCAGAGAGAGAGACAAGAGAGAAAGCAGCACTGAGCAGAGAGAGAGAGAGAGACAAGAGGGAAAGCAGCACTGAGCAGAGAGAGAGAGAGAGACAAGAGGGAAAGCAGCACTGAGCAGCAGAGAGAGAGAGACAGACAAGAAGGAAGCAGTACTGAGCAGAGAGAGAGAGACAGACAAGAAGGAAGCAGTACTGAGCAGAGAGAGAGACAAGAGGGAAAGCAGCACTGAGCAGAGAGAGAGAGAGAGAGAGAAGAGGGAAAGCAGCACTGAGCAGAGAGAGAGAGAGACAAGAGGGAAAGCAGCACTGAGCAGAGAGAGAGACAAGAGAGAGAAAGCAGCACTGAGCAGAGAGAGAGAGAGAGACAAGAGGGAAAGCAGCACTGAGCAGAGAGAGAGAGAGAGACAAGAGGGAAAGCAGCACTGAGCAGAGAGAGAGACAATAGGGAAAGCAGCACTGAGCAGAGAGAGAGACAAGAGGGAAAGCAGCACTGAGCAGAGAGAGAGACAAGAGGGAAAGCAGCACTGAGCAGAGAGAGAGACAAGAGGGAAAGCAGCACTGAGCAGAGAGAGAGACAAGAGGGAAGAGAGAGAGACAAGAGGGAAAGCAGCACTGAGCAGAGAGAGGCCCTAACCTAGGAACACAAATCTTTGTTCCTATTAACATTGTGGACAGTTCTCTCTCTCTTTCTCTCTCTCTCTCTCTCTCTCTCTCTCTCTCTCTCTTACTCCACTGTTTTCACTCTTTCTCTCTCTTCACAGCTCTCTCTCTCTTTCGCTCTGACTCACTCCACTGTTTTCACTCTCTCTCTTCTCACAATTCACTTTCTCTCTCGTTCTGTCTCACTCCACTGTTTTCACTCTCTCTTTCTCTATCCTCACAACTCTCTCTCTGCCTCACTCGACTGTTTTCACTATTTCTCTCTCCTGACAACTCCCTCTCTCTCTTTCTTTCTCTCTCTCTCTCTCTCTCTTTCACTCTCTCTCACTCCACTGTTTTCACTCTCTCTCTCTCCTCACAATTCTCTCTCTCTCTCTCACTCTGTCGCACTCCATTGTTTTCACTCTCTCTCCTCACAATTCTCTCTCTCTCTCACTCTGTCTCACTCCACTGTTTTCACTCTTTCTTTCTCGCTCTGCCTCACTCCACTGTTTTCACTCTTCATTTATAGGTTATATTCTTCAAGAATCAATGGATGTTGCATCTGCTGATTGCCCCTTTAAAATGAATCACTAATCACATTAAATAAATCACAATCTCCCGAAATGACTTTGTCAAAGCAACAGAATAACTAGGGCTTTACAATGATCCTGAAAACTTGGGGGAATTCTGGGGTTAAGTGGGTTAAAATAGTCCTAGAAGTCACAGAGGGTGCACAGAGGGACATGCCAAAATGCAGAATTTTAGCACTTTTGCAAGTCTTTATTCATATAAAAAAAATCTGATTTATTGAATTTTACATGTGGTCTATATTAAAGGGCACTTCATTTAATATAACAGGCTTTTAAAAATGCAATATTGTTGCACAATTTGTATGTAGCCCTTTAAAGTATACAGGTTGAAAATGGCACTGATAAACGCCTAAATTAAATTGGTACGCAGTGGCTGTACAGTAACATGCTATACATGACTTCAGACCACAGGCTCTACGCTTCAGAGGACTAAATGTATTTTGAAAGATGAGACGTTGAGGACTATAATAAATACTGCTTTGATGTCATACAAGCAAGCAAAACACCCATGAGTCCAAATGTGCACTTCAAATTTTCTTATTATAAAACTCATGTCAAATACAGTGTCAACATTTATGATCACTATATTTGATGTATAGTTACAAAATGACATGACGTCATACCCTGGGTTATTCTGAACAGAATGAGCCTGTTTGTCTACTGTGAATAAACTTAGCCGTGGCATACGCACCTGAATGCACTCATGATTCCTATGCGCATCAAAATTACAATCTGTTTCCAGGAATGTTATTGTGAAAGCCTAACTCTGTAATATACTTTTTTATAACTTAGCTAATCATGTTGGCAATAGAACCAGATGATGCCATCTTCCTAAAAAATGTCTCAGGTGTTGTCAGGCCATTGTTCTGATGTTCGAAGCTCCTCAAGTTGAGGAATTTCACACCTCTGTGTGGGGGTTTCACAAGCCGTTAGGTTTAGATAGTAATTATAATTATGTCCAGAAGTCTGAATTGTGGCAGGGATGAGGAGGCTCAGTTTGTAGAGCATGGTATTTGCAATGCCAGGGTTTAGGGTTTGATTCCCACTGGGGGGCAGGTATGAAAAAAATAATTACACAAAAAATATATTAAGTCACTCTGGATAAGAGTGTCTGCTAAATGACTAAAAATAAACTACAGGGGTGCCCAAGGGCGCTGTTACTTTCATTCGAAAAATGTTGCAATGCTGTGTTGATCTGCTGTGGAGGTGTTTTTCCCAGCATTGCAACCTCCCTCCTCCCTGACCCAACAGCATAATGCAAGGAGAATGGCATGTTATATAGAAATATTGATTTGGAGAATGGCGTGTTATATATGAACATTCATTTGGAAGACAATTGCCCACCCAAGGTGTTGTCGCCTAGGCCATTGCTCTGATGTTTGAGGCTCATCTAGCTAAGGGATTTCACATGTCTGTGTGTGGTTTTCACAATATGTAAGTTTTATGTCCAGAAGTCTGAAATTAATATATTTCCAGATTATGGTTGGGGGGCATATAAAGAGCAACATATGTGAAGATCAGCAGGCTCTGACGTTTTTTGGGCTAAAATATAGACATCCAGAAAGGTCTCAGGACAAGGCCCAAAATGAAGCCTGGTCTTAAATTTGAGGTGCTTTTGGGTGAGAGCATTAGATCCGGTAAGGATAGAAAAACATTTCAACCACAGGAAATATTGCCATATCAAACTGTCTTCTTTGTCAACCCATCAGGCCACTATAAGGATTACCTGTGTTGAGTTTAAGCTTCCTGGAGCAACCGGAAGTGGGAAGATTGACCCTAAACATGGTTTAGATGTATCCACCAGCAGATAGTGAAAACGCTACATTCAACCCTCTGTAAAAAGTTTAGTTTTTCACGGATTGACCTGAAACTCAGGATTCTGTAAGAGCTTGTCCCAATGAGGATATGTGTTTAATTACAGCTTCCTGTGACAACCGGAAGTGCCTTACATTGTGGTCATAGGTGCTGTTTCGAAGGGTTAAAAAGGTCACATCCTTCCAAAATGTCACATGTGTGATTAGGCAACCCTCATGAACCCGTACATATTAGAAAACCAGGTTTTTATCCGTTTGTTTTTTTATAAAAATAGAAAAAAAATATATTAAAAAAATAAAAAATATGAAGAAAATATGAATCACTAACCGTAAGTCGCTCTGGATAAGAGTGTCTGCTAAATGACTACCAAAAAATATATATATATATTTTTTTCATAAATATGAAAATGAAAAAAAAAAGACATGGGGACCAGGGGGCGTGCATAACGCACCGCTAAGCGGACCGGCACATTGAACGCGGGTCGGCGACTCCCCGCTTGCCAGGAGCCCTCCGAAAACGTGGACGGATCCTGCCGAGTAAGAAATGATACTCGGGAGGTACTTTAC
Organism: Coregonus suidteri; assembly: GCA_036851935.1. Classification (NCBI taxonomy): domain Eukaryota; kingdom Metazoa; phylum Chordata; class Actinopteri; order Salmoniformes; family Salmonidae; genus Coregonus; species Coregonus suidteri. The sequence goes on along the minus strand of CM072235.1, from coordinate 42,846,643 downwards.
CCAGCTGCCGAGTATACCAGGTGATGTAGGACAGGTTCACTATGACACACAAAAACACAGACACACATATTCACTTGCGGGACCTTCTCCCTCATGCCCTGCCATCCATGCAGGCCCACATTGACCTTGTGACCTGGAGCTCCATGCCTTGTTCTACAGCCCTGCCGAAAACGTGGATGGGCCTGAGAGAGTAAGAACATCTGGAGACCATTTTGAGACAGAGAGAGGGAGTCATTTTTCTCTCCAATCCCACTTTCACCTTATACTGCTGTGAGAATGTATACAAAACCAGGTAGTTTGAGGTTTGGAAAGAGACTCTGCTTAATGTAACCGACGAAATATGAACAGGCATTGCTGTTTTGAATGATCAGGCCTAAACAGCTTGACCGTTTGGGTAAAGATTAGAGTTTTGGGCTTCCTAGCCTATTTTTACCATCAGGCATTGGTCCAGGGTGATCTGATTTGCTACACTATGCTGGGAAGAACTACACCACAGTAGATCCATTACTCAGCTTTTTTCAAGAAAAGGAATCATTCCACTGTGATCATTTTCTATGTGACGAAGAGTAATTATTATTATGCAGCCTCAGAGGGGTGCCCAAGACTTTTTCAGACCACTGGATGTACTTCATAGAAACTGTTAACCCTTTATCATATTTCTAACCACTCTATTTAATGTATTCCATATTAAGGGCCCTAACCTAGGAACACAAATCTTTGTTCCTATTAACATTGTGGGAAGATAGAAATCTCATTTTCTCCTCTCTCTCTCTCTAACTCTCTCTCTTGATGCCACTGTTTTTCACTCTTTCTCCTCTTCACAGCTGTCTCTCTTTCGCTCTGTCCCATCAGGCCACTATAAGGATTACTCTCTCTCTTCTCAGCAATTCTGGAGCAACCTGTATCAGTGGTCTGTTTTCACTCTCTCTTTCTCTTCCTCACAACTCTCTCTCTGCAGAACTCGTGTTTTCGCTATTATTTCAACCCTCACAAACCCTCTCTCTTTCTCTCTCTCACTCTCACTCCTCTGTTTTTTTTTTTTATAAAGCTAGAAAAAAATATATATAAAAAAATAAAAAATATGAAGAAAATATGCATCACTAACTGTAAGTCGCTCTGGATAAGAGTGTCTGCTAAATGACTACCAAAAAAATATATATATATTTTTTTCATAAATATGAAAATGAAAAAAAAAAAAGACGACTACCAGGTGAACGCATAACTTACACGTGCCCGTAGCCAACCCGTCTTTAAATGACCAGTGGGGTCGAATCCGGGTGGGGGGGTGTATAACTGCCTGAAAAAATGAAGCTTCAAAAAATCTAAAATGAAGCAAAGAAATCACTAACTGTAAAGTCGCTGGGAAAGCTGACTTCTGCTAAATGACTAGCAAAAAAAAAATATGATATATTTTTTTTCAAAAATATGAAAATGAAAAAAAAGAAGACATGGGGGCGTGCGGGACGCACTCGCTAAGCGGACCCGGCACATTGAACGCGGGTCGGCGACTCCCCGCTTGCCAGGAGCCCTCCAAAAACGTGGACGGATCCTGCCGAGTAAGAAATGATACTCGGGAGGTGTTTACCCAGCTGCCGAGAGAGAGGGAGAGGACAGGACTCTCTCCAATCCCACTGACCCTCACTGTTGGGTACATGCTGTCTGGGCCTATTTTCAGAGAATAGACTGCTTAATGTAACCGACGGGATATGAACCAGGTTCTACCGCGGGAGAAAGCAACAGCTTTGACCGTTACACCAAGAGGACATTCCCTATTGGGCCTGAGGTACAGCCTATTTTTCACCATTTTGGAAAAGATTTTCTGTCATTTTTAATGCCCACAAAAAAAAAATTATACTGCTGTCTGAATGTATAGCAAAACTCAGCTTTTTTTAGAGGTGAAATAGCTACTTGAGTTGCTTGGTTCTACTGAAATTACAGAGGCAATTGGTGCAGGGTCAGAGGGTGCCCAAACTTTTTCAGACCATTTGGATGTAGATTAGAGCTGTCTTTCCTTTTATATCACTCCAGGCAATATGTAATACAATTCCATATTTGGTTGCTATGCTAGGAAGAACACACCACAGTAGATCCACGTTGCCTTTCAACTTTTTCAAATAGGTTCTCCTTCCAAAATGTCTCTCATGAGGTGCAGCAGGCTAGGAGAAAGGGGGGACTCCACTATTTTCACTCTTTCTCTCTCTTCACAGCTCTGCTCTCTCTTCGCTCTGACTCACTCCACTGTTTAACTACTCTCTCTTCTGCTGCACAATTCAACTTGATCTCTCGTGTGGGTTTATACTCCACTGTTATCAAACTCTCTTCTTTGTCAACCTCATCAGGCCTCTCTATAAGGATCACTCGACTGTTTTCACTATTTCTTCCTGGAGCAACACGGAAGTCTCTCTCTTGACCCTAAACATGGTTTAGATGTATCCACCAGCAGATAGTGAAAACGCTAGAAAAAACCCTCTGTAAAAAGTTAGTATTTCACGGATGACCTGAAAATCAGGCATCTGTAACTGTAAGTCGCAATGAGGATAAGAGTGTCTGCTAAAGCTTCCTGTGACAACCGGAAGTATATATATTGTGGTCATAGGTGCTGTTTCGAAATGAAAAAAAAGACACATCCTTCCAAAATGTGAATGTGTGATTAGGCAACCCTCATGAAGCCGTACATATCTAGAAAACCAGTGGGGTCGAATCCGGGTGTTTTTTTTGTGATAACTGCTAGAATGGAAAAAATATTCAAAAATCTACTTTGAAGCAGAGAAAAAATGCATCACTAACTGTAAGTCGCTCTGGAGAAGCTGACTAATCTGCTTTGAAGCACCAAAAAAAAAATATATTTTTTTTTTTTTTCAAAAATATGAAAATGAAAAAAAAGAAGACATGGGGGCGTGCGGGACGCACTCGCTAAGCGGACCGGCACATTGAACGCGGGTCGGCGACTCCCCGCTTGCCAGGAGCCCTCCGAAAACGTGGACGGATCCTGCCGAGTAAGAAATGATACTCGGGAGGTGTTTTTACCCAGCTGCCGAGAGGGAGAGGTAGGACAGGTTCACTCACACACACACCTCACTGTTGGGTACATGCACTCTGGGCTATTTTCAGAGAATAGACTGCTTAATGTAACCAGGCCCATATGAACCTTGGTCTACCTCGGGAGCTCCATGCATCTTGTTCTACACCCCTTACACCAAGAGGACATTCCCTATTGGGCTGAGGCATAGCCTATTTTTCACCATTTGATTTAGATTTTTCTACAACTTAATATTGCTACACTAAAAAATCACATTTGTGCTGGACAATATAGCATTACTCAGCTTTTATTGAAAAATGTGAATGGCATGCCACTGTGATCATTTTCTGTGACGACTGAAATTACCAACATTATGCAGTCTCAGGTGGGGTGCAGGCCTATCTTTTTCAGACGACTGGATGTAAAGATTAGAAACTGTTACTCCTTTTTATATTCACCACTCTATTTAATGTATGTAATATTAAATCCCTATTTGGAACACAAATCTGGGTTCCTACACCACATTGTAGATCTCTCTGCCTTTCAACTTTTTTCAAATAGGTTAAATCCTTCTCAACTCCACTATTTTTGCACTCTTTCTCTAGGAGAACAGGGGGGAGAGAGTGGCTCTGCCTCACACAGGGGATTCTAGAAATACATTGCTCTGCTTCACTTTCTCTCAACTTTCTGCCTCATGTGGGTGTTTTGCCATATCTCTTTCTCTCTCCTCACACCCATCAGGCCACTATAGACTCGACTGTTTTCACTATTTCTCTCTGGAGCAACCGGAAGTCTCTCTCTCTTCTCACTCCACTGTTTCACTCTCTCCTCCTTCACAACTCTCTCTCTCGCTGTCTCACTCCAACACTGTTTTTCAGTTCTTTCTTCTCCTGACAACTCCCTCTCTCTCAGGATTCTCTCTCTCTCTCTCTCTCTCTTTTCGAGGATCTGTCACTCCACTGTTTTCACTCTCTCTCTCTCCAACCTCACAATTCTCTGCCTCTCTCTCAATCTGTCTCACTCCAGTGTTTTACTCTTTCTTTTCAAACTCTTGCCTTCTCCACTGTTTTTAGGCAACTCTTCATTTAACCTTACATTCTTCAAGAAAATGGATGTTATCATGTGTTTAATTTTTTTTAAAAATGAATCAACTAATCATATTAAATAAATCACAATCTATCCGAAATGACTTTGTCAAAGCTGTAAATAACTAGGGCTTTACAATGATGCTAAAAACTTGGGGGAAAAATGGGGTTAAGTTTTGTAAAATAGTCCTAGAAGTCAAAGAGGGTGCACAGATGGGGGCGTGCCAAAATGCAGAATTTAGCACTTTTGCAAGTCTTTATTCATATAAAAAAATCTGATTTATTGAATTTTACATGTAGTCTATATTAAAGGGCACTTCATTTAATATAACAGGGTCTTTTAAAAATGCAATATTGTTGCACCGAAAACGTATGTAGCCCTTTAAAGAGTTGAAAAATGGCACTGATACACGCCTAAATTGGTACGCAGTGGCTGTACAGTAACATGCTATACATGACTTCAGGACAGGCTCTATGCTTCAGAGGACACAATGTATCACTTGATGAGACCCTCAGGACTGCTAATAAATACAGGCTTTGATGTCATACAACCAAGCAAAAGCCCATGAGTCCAAATGTGCACTTCAAATTGCCTATTATAAAACTAATTCTCCCATGGGCCAGAGAGTACAGCTCTCATTTGAGACCATTTATGATCACTCTATTTGATGTTTAAATGCCACAGAAACATGACGTCATACCCTGGGGTTATTCTGAACAGCATGAACCAGCCTGTTTGTCTACTGTGAATAAACTTGAGCCGTGGCATACGCACCTGAATGCACTCATGATTCCTATGCGCATCAAAATTACAATCTGTTTCTAGGAATGTTATTGTGAAAGCCTAACTCTGTAATATACTTTTTTTTATAACTTAGCTAATCATGTTGGCAATAATATGTATGATGCCATCTTGATAAAAAATGTCTCATGCTGGGCCATTGTTCTGATGTTTGAAGACTCCACAAGTTGAGATTTCACACCTCTGTGTGCCTTTCACAAGCCGTTTTTTCAAATAGGTTAAACGTAGTCCAAATTGTGGCAGGGATGAGGCTCAGCAGGCATGGTAGCAATGCCAGGGTTTAGGGGGGAGAGAGTGGCCAGCCTCCACAGGGGATAAAGAAATACATTGCCTGCTGCCCTATAACTTAAGTTGATCCTATGTGGGTTTATATTGCCATATCAAACTGTCTAAAAATCAAACCCATCAGGCCACTATAAGGATTACCTGTGTAGTTTAAGCATCCTGGAGCAACCGGAAGTGCTGTGTTTGACCTGCTGTGGTTTAGTTTTTTTTCCCCAGCATTGCACCTCCCTCCTCCCTGACCCAACAGCTAATGCAAGGAGGAATGGCATGTTAATAGAAATATTGATTTGGAGGAATGGCATGTTACGGATGGACATTGAAACAATTGCCCACCCAAGGTGTTGTCGCCTAGACCAAAATGCTCTGATGTTTGAGGCTCATCAAGCTGAGATTTCACATGTGTGTGTGGTTTTACAATATGTAAGTTTTTATGTCCAGAACAACTGAAGTGCCTTACATTGTGGTCATAGGTGCTGTTTCGAAGGGTTAAAAAGGTCACATCCTTCCAAAATGTCACATGTGTGAATAGGCAACCCTCATGAACCCCGTACATATTAAAAACCAGGTTTTTATCCGTTTGTTTTTTTTATAAAGCTAGAAAAAAAAATGATTAAAAAAATAAAAAATATGCAGAAAAAATATGCATCACTAACTGTAAGTCGCTCTGGATAAGAGTGTCTGCTAAATGACTACCAAAAATATATATAATATTTTTCATAAAAAAATGAAAAAAAAGAAGACATGGGGGCGTGCGGGACGCACTCGCTAAGCGGACCGGCACATTGAACGCGGGTCGGCGACTCCCCGCTTGCCAGGAGCCCTCCGAAAACGTGGACGGATCCTGCCGAGTAAGAAATGATACTCGGGAGGTGTTTACCCAGCTGCCGAGTATACCAGGTGATGTAGGACAGGTTCACTCACACACACACTCACACAGACACACCTATTCACTTGGGCCTTCTCCCTCATGCCCTGCTGACATCCATGCAGGCCCACATTGACCTTGTGACCTCTGGAGCTCCATGCATCTTGTTCTACACTCCCTGCCTAGTAAAACCCTTTCTCCCATGGGCCTGAGAGTACAGCTCATTTGAGACCATTTTGGAAAAGATTTTCTGTCATTTTTAAATGCCCACAAAAAAATTCACATTATACTGCTGTTTTGAATGTATAGCAAAACCAGGTAGTTTTGAGGTTGAATAGCTACTTGAGTTGCTTGGTTCTACTGAAATTACCAACAGGCATTGGTCCAGGGTGATCAGGCCTATAATTTTTGAGACCATTTGGTAAAAGATTAGAGCTTTCTTTCCTTTTTAAATCACTCCAGGCAATATGTAATACAAATCTGATTTGGTTGCAATGCTGGGAAGAACTACACCACAGTAGATCCACGTTGCCTTTCAACTTTTTTCAAATAGGTTAAATCCTTCCAAAATGTCATATGAGGTGCAGCAGGCTAGGAGAAAGGGGGGGAGAGAGTGGCCAGCCTCCACAGGGGATATAGAAATACATTGCCTGCTGCCCTAACTTCAACTTGATGCCTATGTGGGTTTATATTGCCATATCAAACTGTCTTCTTTGTCAACCCATCAGGCCACTATAAGGATTACCTGTGTTGAGTTTAAGCTTCCTGGAGCAACCGGAAGTGGGAAGATTGACCCTAAACATGGTTTAGATGTATCCACCAGCAGATAGTGAAAACGCTACATTCAACCCTCTGTAAAAAGTTTAGTTTTTCACGGATTGACCTGAAACTCAGGATTCTGTAAGAGCTTGTCCCAATGAGGATATGTGTTTAATTACAGCTTCCTGTGACAACCGGAAGTGCCTTACATTGTGGTCATAGGTGCTGTTTCGAAGGGTTAAAAAAGGTCACATCCTTCCAAAATGTCACATGTGTGATTAGGCAACCCTCATGAACCCGTACATATTAGAAAACCAGGTTTTTATCCGTTTGTTTTTTTATAAAGCTAGAAAAAAATATATAAAAAAAAATAAAAAAAATATGAAGAAAATATGCATCACTAACTGTAAGTCGCTCTGGATAAGAGTGTCTGCTAAATGACTACCAAAAAAAAATATATATATATTTTTTCATAAATATGAAAATGAAAAAAAACGTGAAGTCTTTAAATGACATGGGGGCGAATGCGGGTGGGGGGGTGTGATAACTGCCTGAATGGACGAAGCTTCACTTAATCTACTTTGAAAGAAAAAAAAAAATATGCACATATGAAAATGAAAAAAAAGAAGACATGGGGTCGGCGACGCACTCGCTAAGCGGACCGGCACATTGAACGCGGGTCGGCGACTCCCCGCTTGCCAAAAAAAACGTGGACGGATCCTGCCGAGTAAGAAATGATACTCGGGAGGTGTTTACCCAGCTGCCGAGTATACCAGGTGATGTAGGACAGGTTCACTCACACACACACTCACACAGACACACCTATTCACTGGGCCTTCTCCCTCATGCCCTGCTGACATCCATGCAGGCCCACATTGACCTTGTGACCTCTGGAGCTCCATGCATCTTGTTCTACACTCCCTGCCTAGTAAAACCCTTTCTCCCATGGGCCTGAGAGTACAGCTCATTTGAGACCATTTTGGAAAAAGATTTTCTGTCATTTTTAAATGCCCACAAAAAAAAATTCACATTATACTGCTGTTTTGAATGTATAGCAAAACCAGGTAGTTTTGAGGTTGAATAGCTACTTGAGTTGCTTGGTTCTACTGAAATTACCAACAGGCATTGGTCCAGGGTGATCAGGCCTATAATTTGAGACCATTTGGGTAAAGATTAGAGCTTTCTTTCCTTTTTAAATCACTCCAGGCAATATGTAATACAAATCTGATTTGGTTGCAATGCTGGGAAGAACTACACCACAGTAGATCCACGTTGCCTTTCAACTTTTTTCAAATAGGTTAAATCCTTCCAAAATGTCATATGAGGTGCAGCAGGCTAGGAGAAAGGGGGGAGAGAGTGGCCAGCCTCCACAGGGGATATAGAAATACATTGCCTGCTGCCCTAACTTCAACTTGATGCCTATGTGGGTTTATATTGCCATATCAAACTGTCTTCTTTGTCAACCCATCAGGCCACTATAAGGATTACCTGTGTTGAGTTTAAGCTTCCTGGAGCAACCGGAAGTGGGAAGATTGACCCTAAACATGGTTTAGATGTATCCACCAGCAGATAGTGAAAACGCTACATTCAACCCTCTGTAAAAAGTTTAGTTTTTCACGGATTGACCTGAAACTCAGGATTCTGTAAGAGCTTGTCCCAATGAGGATATGTGTTTAATTACAGCTTCCTGTGACAACCGGAAGTGCCTTACATTGTGGTCATAGGTGCTGTTTCGAAGGGTTAAAAAGGTCACATCCTTCCAAAATGTCACATGTGTGATTAGGCAACCCTCATGAACCCGTACATATTAGAAAACCAGGTTTTTATCCGTTTGTTTTTTTATAAAGCTAGAAAAAAAAAATATATTAAAAAAATAAAAAATATGAAGAAAATATGCATCACTAACTGTAAGTCGCTCTGGATAAGAGTGTCTGCTAAATGACTACCAAAAAAATATATATATATATTGGTGTGATAACTGCCTGAATGGAGGTGAAGCTTCACTTAATCTACTTTGAAGCAGAAAAAAAAAATATGAAAAATTATTTTTTCAAAAAATATGAAAATGAAAAAAAAGAAGACATGGGGGCGTGCAGGACGCACTCGCTAAGCGGACCGGCATATTGAACGCGGGTCGGCGACTCCCCGCTTGCCAGGAGCCCTCCGATAACGTGGACGGATCCTGCCGAGTAAGAAAATGATACTCGGGAGGAGACAGAGAGAGAGGGAGAGGGGACTCTCTCCAATCCCACTGACCTCACTGTTGGGTACATGCTGTCTGGACATTACATTTTTCAGACATTTACAGAATAACAAAAAATGGCATCAAACACACATCTTATAATCTTATAACATACCCCGTCTTAAGCAACAAATGCACAATACCAGAAGCATTCCCCAACTCCCTCATGAAATGAAAATGAAGATATGTAGGCTATGCTGTATCAAGTGTACATCTCAAGCCATGCATGTTTGGAAACTGGACGGGTGCAATCTCCATACAGGGCAGACTGGGAAACAGGCGCAACCAACCATGGATGGGGTGGGGGTGGGGTGTGAGGAACTTGACGACAACTTGCGGACAGTGGGTTTAGAACAACAATGGCAAAAACTCCATACAAAAAAGTATAAATATACCACCAAAAGGGCACTTGTGAGTGGGAGGGCAAAGGGCAGGTGCTCAGGCACAGGTAGACCCCTATCTGTGAATGAGGTTTCATTTCCAGTTTTTAGGACTACAAACTGGCGAGCTCTATGGCCACAACCATCTGTGACAATCTAAAAGAGAGAAAGAATGCTTTGAGTACAAAACTGTGGATACATTAGAGACCATTAGAGACCATTTTCTCTGGCACGCTCAATTGTCTTAGCATATCTTTCAAGTCTAATGCGACAAAATAATTGTTGAGAATCTAAGGCTGGTGACAATATTTTTTGAAAGTCTTGGCAAATCTAGAGGTTAGGAATCTGGGCTAATATCCATACAGTTTCTCTGTAGCAAAACACAGAACAAAGAATTGGTCTTGACCTGACCCTTAAAAAGAATGTGCACACACAAACATTTGATGCTAAAATTATTTGAATTATTTAATAATGCTTGAAGAATTTTATATAGAAATGGATATAGAAAACAAGGGAAAGAATGAGAATGAATTTCAGAAAATATTTGTAAAATTGCAGAGGTCACTTGTTAGCAAGGAAAACGTCAGGAGCTGAAAAAATACAAAAAGGTATCATTGTTAGAATCATGTAATACTGTGTGTCAAACAAACTTCAGTCATCAGCTTTAACATTCTCTGAGTTGGAACATTCTCCTCTCTTACCTATGCATTATGCCTTCGTTTTTCTGCACACAAGGGTTTTCAAGAATGTAGCCAAGCGATTTTTCCCAGCTGCAAATATAGAGACATCAGAGAGAGAGAGAGAGAGAGAGAGAGAGAGAGAGAGAGAGAGAGAGAGAGAGAGAGAGAGAGAGAGAGAGAGAGAGAGAGAGAGAGAGAGAGAGAGAGAGAGAGAGAGAGAGAGAGAGAGAGAGAGAGAGAGAGAGAGAGAGAGAGAGAGAGAGAGAGAGAGAGAGAAGAGAGAAAGAGAAAGAGAGAGAGAGAGAGAGAGAGAGAGAGAGAGAGAGAGAGAGAGAGAGAGAGAGAGAGAGAGAGAGAGAGAGAGTAGATTCAACGTCATCACATAAAAACAAAATTGGGTGGAAAGAAGGGTGATTCAACCAGAAAACTCCACTGATATCAGACAGCTAAATGCATCGTTAGATTCTTTTTTGCCCTTCCGCGTCACTTTCTACACAGAAGACATCCGCTAAACATAGAATCAAGCTGTTTATCTGTCTCTCTGTGACTGACGATAACTTCGGCAGGAAGTTGACTACAAATACAAAGTTGCCAATATCTTTGCAATTCAATAAGCGAAGGATAAAAAATATGCTTCAACTGAAAACCGAGATGACTGCATTAGAAAATAAATCCAGTAGGCTGTATAGGCCTATATTTCAATCATATTGAAATCAATTTCATGTTCAGTCAATTTACTTCTATTTGTAGGCTACACTGTCTGTAATTTTTGACATCTTCGGCCATTATAAAAACGATACATCGTTAAAACACTAGTAAGCTTAAGTTCCATCGCTATCAGGAAACCGGGCCCTGGTCTTTACCTTTGCACTTTGCTGGCTGGTCCTTCTGAGGGTTCAGAGTCTTTGACTCAGTTGCAGTAACCATGGAGACATCTGGCAAGACAAAGGAAAATGGGGGATGTTAATACCATCAGAGAGAGAGAGAGAGAGAGAGAGAGAGAGAGAGAGAGAGAGAGAGAGAGAGAGAGAGAGAGAGAGAGAGAGAGAGAGAGAGAGAGAGAGAGAGAGAGAGAGAGAGAGAGAGAGAGAGAGAGAGAGAGATTGGAAATAAACATCATCGCTGTTATTTAGAGCCTAGTGTGTCTCAGTTGGTATGGCATGGCGCTTGCAACACCAGGGTTGTGGGTTCGATTCCCACGTGGGGCCAGTATAAAAAGTATGAGAGTGTGTGAGTGAGAGTGTAGCTTTGACTATATACAGACTCAGTGAGCATAGCCTTGCTATTGAGAGAGGCCGCCGTAGGCACTGCCCACAAAATGAGGTGGAATCCCTCAGATTACACAGACCCACAAAGAATTTTGAACTATTTGCCCATCGTTACAACACTGTATATAGACGTAATATGACAATTAAAATGTCTTTATTCTTTTGGAACTTCTGAGTGTATTGTTTACTGTTAATATTTATTGTTCATTTCTCTTTTGTTTACTACCTACTTCACTCGCTTTGACAATGTTAACATACGTTTCCCATGCCAATAAAGCCCTTAAATTGAAATTGAATTGAGAGAGAGAGAGAGAGAGAGAGAGAGAGCACATTTACACCCTCCACACTCTAATTGACAAACAAGTCAACCAAAACAAAGGCAAAATCTACTCGTGTTTTGTAGACTTCAAGAAAGCATTTGATTCAATTTTGCACTAAGGTATTTTATTACAAACGAATAGTAAGTGGTATTGGAGGGAAAACATATGATGTTATTAAATCAATGTACACTAAAAACAACTTAAAATCGGCAACAAGCCGAGACTTCTTCTCTCAGGGACGTGGAGTGAAACAGGGCAGCCCAATAAGTGCAACACCATTTAACCTCGATGAATGGCAAAAACATTAGAAGAATCGGCAGCACCTGGTCTCACCCTACACAACACTGAAATCAAGTGTCTGCTGTACGCAGATGACCTGGTGCAACTGTCTCCCACTTAGAAGGGGTTACAGCAGCATCTAGATCATCTGCACAGGTTCTGTCAGACCTGGGCTCTGACCGTTAATCTAAAAAAAAAACGAATATAATGATATTCCAAAAAAAGGTCAGGAAATCAGGATGACAAATATAATTATATTTGGACACAGTTCTATTAGAACACACCAAAAATTACACGTATCTAGAACTAAATATCAGCAACACAGGTAGCTTTCACATGGCTGTGAATGAGCTGAGAGACAAAGCAAGAAGAGCCATTAAAAGGAATATTAAAATCGAAATTCCAATTAGAATCTGGTTCAATCAGTTATAGAACCAAGTGCTCTATATGGCAGCGAAGTATGGGGTCCGCTCTCTAATAATGAATTTCTCTCTGTCTTTCTCTCTCTCTCTCTCTCTTTCTCTGTCTCTCTCTCTGTTTCTCTCTCTGTCTCTCTCTCTGTTTCTCTCTCTGTCTCTCTCTCTGTTTCTCTCTGTCTCTGTCTCTGTCTCTGTCTCTGTCTCTGTCTTTCTCTGTCTCTCTCTGTCTCTCTCTCTGTCTCTCTCTCTCTCTCTCTCTCTCTCTGTTTCTCTCTGTCTCTGTCTCTCTCTGTCTCCTCTCTGTCTCTCTCTCTCTTTCTCTCTCTCTTGTCTTTTTTTTGTCTCCCTCTCTCTATATCTCTCGTCCTTTTTATCTTTGCACTGTGTCATCAAATACTTTGTGAAAAGTCTGTCCCTCTCTATCCCCTTCATGTTTTACCTTTGCATTTTGCTGACTGTTGATCATACGGGTCCTTGCTCTTTAGCCCTGATGCAGTGAAAATAGAGTAATCTAAGGACAGAAAAGGAATATATATGAATGGAGATTTGATAGGACAATAACACACAGCAGTAAAAGTAGAGTTAAGTCCTATAGGCTGTTTCAATGCACCAGAGGAGTAGTCACACATAACTCAGTACCTTAGTGAGATACACTGCTGTTACTTAAATGTAATACAGTTTTATTAGCCTCCCCATGGGGATTAAGATGGCATCGTCTGAGTACAACGTGATGCTAAACCACCCCGAAGGATGCAAAGCAGAAACATCTGTGTACGCTATCCCTCATGCAGGAAAAAGACAAAAACTAAAACAAAAAAAATGACGTCAGCTTTATGCGACATCTTTTTGAGTGCGGACCATCACACTTTATTGCTTATTTGAATTTAAGGGTTTTACGCACCAACCTAACTTTAGGGAGAGCGCGAGGGGTGCTCTTTGCTTTTAAACCACAGAGAATGAAATGTTTTGTGTTTGAGTCCCTTGTCACTTTGCCTGGTCCTACCTTTACATTGTGGTTGTCTGGTCTGTTTGCTTGTCAATTCCGGATTCTTTACCCTGTCCAGGTGTTCCTGTAAGGCCTTCTCATTCCTCAGCCTGCGCTGCTCTTCTTTAGACAGCACCTCCTCCTCCTTTCTCTTTCCCCTCTATCTCTTTGGCCTGGTCTTTATCTCTCCTATCCTTCTGACAAGGCCAAATTCTCTCCTCTTCTGCCATCCTCTCAAATTTGTCCATAAGGAGCTCTGCCTCTGTCTTTGGCGCTGTTACTTTGTCATTCCCATCTTTCTTTTGGACACTCTCACTTTTATTAGTCACTTTGACCTGCAGAACCTGGGGGACCTTGGCCACGCCTTGACTGCTCGTGGAAAACACAGAGAAATCTGAGAGAGAGAGAGAGAGAGAGAGAGAGAGAGAGAGAGAGAGAGAGAGAGAGGATGAGAGAGAGAGAGAGAGAGAGAGAGAGAGAGAGAGAGAGAGAGAGAGAGGAGAGAGAGAGAGAGAGAGAGAGAGAGAGAGAGAGAGAGAGAGAGAGAGAGAGAGAGAGAGAGAGAGAGAGAGAGAGAGACAGAGACAGAGACAGAGACAGAGACAGAGACAGAGACAGATACAGAGACAGAGACAGAGACAGAGACAGAGACAGAGACAGAGACAGAGACAGAGAGAGAGAGAGAGAGAGAGAGAGAGAGAGAGAGAGATTGGAAATAAACATCATCGCTGTTATTTAGAGCCTAGTGTGTCTCAGTTGGTATGGCATGGCGCTTGCAACACCAGGGTTGTGGGTTCGATTCCCACTGTACACAGACGTCAGTTCAACATCTAGTTTTGATTTACATTTGACTGAGTTGTCAACTAACGTGAATTCAACGTGAAATCAACTAAATGTGAACCATGTCATTGGATTTAGGTTAAAAGTTGGGTGAAAAAAAATACAAACATTACTGAAATTCCTTTACATTGATGACGTTTTGCAAATCCAAGCAGTTTTCCATGTTGATTCAACGTCATCACATAAAAACAAATTTGGGTGGAAAGAAGGGTGATTCAACCAGTTTGTGCCCAGTGGGTAGTGGGTCTTATATGACACAGCAATTCATAATGCTGCACCCCTCCTATTTCTTACCTTTGCACTGCTGCGTCTGAGCATCAGCTGAAAAGATGGATAAATCTGCGGAGAGAGGTGGGAAAGAGGAGAGATAGATAAACATACTGAAGGAATTCATGCTCACTTCACATTCTGAACTTTAAGCATTGAGCTCTTCTTCTCCTTATCCACTAGTGGTCTTTCTTCTTAGTCTCTCTCTTCTTAGTCTCTCTCTCTCTCTCTCTCTCTCTCTCTCTCTCTCTCTCTCTCTCTCTCTCTCTCTCTCTCTCTCTCTCTCTCTCTCTCTCTCTCTCTCTCTCTCTCTCTCTCTCTCTCTCTCTCTCTCTCTCTCTCTCTCTCTCTCTCTCTCTCTCTCTCTCTCTCTCTTTCTCTCTCTCGTCCTTTTTTGTCTCCCTCTCTCTATATCTCTCGTCCTTTTTATCTTTGCACTGTGTCATCAAATACTTTGTGAAAAGTCTGTCCCTCTCTATCCCCCTTCATGTTTTACCTTTGCATTTTGCTGACTGTTGATCATGCGGGTCCTTGCTCTTTAGCCCTGATGCAGTGAAAATAGAGAGTAATCTAAGGACAGAAAAAGGAATATATATGAATGGAAATTTGATAGGACAATAACACACAGCAGTAAAAGTAGAGTTAAGTCCTATAGGCTGTTTCAATGCACCAGAGGAGTAGTCACACATAACTCAGTACCTTAGTGAGATACACTGCTGTTACTTAAATGTAATACAGTTTTATTAGCCTCCCCATGGGGATTAAGATGGCATCGTCTGAGTACAACGTGATGCTAAACCACCCTGAAGGATGCAAAGCAGAAAAATCTGTGTATGCTATCCCTCATGCAGTGAAAAAGACAAAAACAAAAACAAAAAAAAATGACGTCAGCTTTATGCGACATCTTTTTGAGTGCGGACCATCACACTTTATTGCTTATTTGAATTTAAGGGTTTTACGCACCAACCTAACTTTAGGGAGAGCACGATGGTGCTCTTTGCTTTTAAACCACAGAGAATGAAATGTTTTGTGTTTGAGTCCCTTGTCACTTTGCCTGGTCCTACCTTTACATTGTGGTTGTCTGGTCTGTTTGCCTCTCAATTCCGGATTCTCTATCCTGTCCAGGTGTTCCTGTAAGGCCTTCTCATTCCTCAGCCTGCGCTGCTCTTCTTTAGACAGCACCTCCTCCTCCTTTCTCTTTCCCTCTATCTCTTTGGCCTGGTCTTTATCTCTCCTATCCTTCTGACAAGGCCAAATTCTCTCCTCTTCTGCATCCTCTCAAATTTGTCCATAAGAAGCTCTGCCTCTGTCTTTGACGCTGTTACTTTGTCATTCCCATCTTTCTTTTGGACACTCTCACTTTTATTAGTCACTTTGACCTGCAGAACCTGGGGGACCTTGGCCACGCCTTGACTGCTCGTGGAAAACACAGAGAAATCTGAGAGAGAGAGAGAGAGAGAGAGAGAGAGAGAGAGAGAGAGAGAGAGAGAGAGAGAGAGAGAGAGAGAGAGAGAGAGAGAGAGAGAGAGAGAGAGGGGGAGAGAGAGAGAGAGAGAGAGAGAGAGAGGAGAGAGAGAGAGAGAGACAGAGAGAGAGAGAGAGAGAGAGAGAGAGAGAGAGAGAGAGAGAGAGAGAGAGAGAGAGACAGAGACAGAGAGAGAGAGAGAGATGTTGATTCAACGTCATCACATAAAAACAAAATTGGGTGGAAAGAAGGGTGATTCAACCAGAAAACTCCACTGATATCAGACAGCTAAATGCGTCGTTAGATTCTTTTTTGCCCTTCCGCGTCACTTTCTACACAGAAGACATCCGCTAAACATAGAATCAAGCTGTTTATCTGTCTCTCTGTGACTGACGATAACTTCGGCAGGAAGTTGACTACAAATACAAAGTTGCCAATATCTTCGCAATTCAACAAGCAAATGATAAAAATATGCTTCAACTGAAAACCGAGATGACTGCATTAGAAAATAAATCCAGTTGGCTGTATAGGCCTATATTTCAATCATATTGAAATCAATTTCATGTTCAGTCAATTTTACTTCTATTTGTAGGCTACACTGTCTGTAATTTTTACCTCAATGTATTTCATGATGTGTAACAACATGTGCGCACTGATGGGCCAAATGAATCTGTGATTTAGTGCATTATTATAGGGTAAGCATTAGAATAAGCCGCCTCAATATTTGCAGCCATAAGGTGGTAAATGGCTCTCTAGGAGCTGATCCGTCATCAGTATTGTGGAATAATTATAATGTTAAGGTAAGATTTAAATGGAGAAATCTGATCAGAGAGCAGCCCTGCCTTTCTTTCGATCAGTATCGAGACCTACTCCAATGACGCACTTAGTGAACGTTCTCTCTGCGTGGTGTTTTGGGAAACGCATGTGACATCTTCGGCCATTGTAAAAACGATGCATCGTTTTTTAAAACACTAGTAAGCTTAAGTTCCATCGCTATCAGGAAACCGGGCCCTGGTCTTTACCTTTGCACTTTGCTGGCTGGTCCTTCTGAGGGTTCAGAGTCTTTGACTCAGTTGCAGTAAGGAGATCACCATCTGGGCCGCTCAAAACTCTGTGGGAGTGGAGCCATCTAGTGGTTTACTGTGGAAGTGGAGAGCCATCTAGTGGTCGACTGCAGGGTTTCCCAAACTCCATCCTGGGGAGTTTGCCCTAGCACTACACAGCTGATTCAAATAATTAAAGATTGATGATTAGTTGATTACTTGAATCAGCTGTGTAGTGCTCGGGCAAAAACCAAAACGTTTGGGAAACCCTTGTCTACTGTGTTAAGTGTGAATGACTCTCTTGGCTTATTCCTTTTTAGCTCCTTGTGGAGCAAAGAGCCTCCATAGATGTGAATATGGCAAATGAATGGTTACACACAACAGAATGTTTCAATGAGCATATAACTAAACAGATATGTGACTTTTTGTCATCCGTGTGATGTGTTTTTCCTTGTTCAATATTATTACTGTGATCAATAACAGAATGTTTAAATAGGAGCAAATTACTACACAGATATTACTGATAGTCATCCATGTGATACGTTTTCCTTGTTCAATGTTCTTGTATGATGTTCATGCGTTTGATTGCTTCCTAATCACACTAACATATGACAGTGCCAGCAGTATTATCCGGATGATAAAGTGATCGCTGTAGCTACCGTGGTTGCAGCGGTGGACCAGGCACGTAGCCGCAACCCCCTGTCTGTAGATGGATCCTGCACACAGACAAGCTCTGCTGCTGTGTTTTATAGCACCAATACAGGAGCAGGTAGTTTAGAAATAAAACCCTCTCCCCTCCATAGGAGCTATAGGAGTACGGGCTCGTTGTAATGGCTGGAATGGAGTAATGGAACAGAGTCAAACATGTGGTTTCCAAATGTTTGATGTGTTTGATATTGTTTCCATTCCAGCCATTACAATGAGCCTGTCCTCCTATAGCTCCTCCCACCAGCCTCCTCTGATATCCACCTAGTTACTCTACTCATATTTAAAGTTTCCCCGTCATATTTTGAGTGTCCCTATTGACTTTCCCCATCAATCTCATGCTGCATAAAATAATTTGCAACTCTTTTGCAATTTTCTACCTTCTGTACTTCTTGCACGAGTCATTGTCCATATCCATCCAAGATATGCGCATTACCCCACATCCCAATATATTTAATATGAATGCTGACGAGGAAACAAACCGTTTCAAACAACCTTTTATTGCTGTTTGGCAACATTTAGCATACACCAGACATCATGAAAACAAACAACAGCAACCAAGGCAACAGTGGTGGCAGCAGTTGTTAAACAGGCTAGTGAAGCAGAAGGAGCAACCGTCGGCACTGAGATCCCAACATGGAGATAATATGGGAACCTTCACTGCTTCAAGTATGGTGGTGACTACTGAGGAGCAGGTAGCACAGGTGTGATGATGACACACCGAGTGGCACAGTGGTCTAAGGCACTGCATCGCAGTGCTAGCTGTGCCACTAAAGATCCTGGTTCGAATCCAGGCTCTGTCGTAGCCGGCCGCGACCGGGAGTCCCATGGGGCGGTGCACAATTGGCCCAGCGTCGTCCAGGGTAGGGGAGGGAATGGCCGGCAGGGATGTAGCTCAGTTGGTAGAGCATGGCGTTTGCAACGCCATGGTTGTGGGTTTGATTCCCACAGGGGGCCAATATATGAAAATAAAAATTGAAAAATTATGTATGCACTCACTAACTGTAAGTCGCTCTGGATAAGAGCGTCTGCTAAATGACTTAAATGTAATGTAAAATGCAGTAACCATGGAGACATCTGACAAGACAAAGGAAAATGGAGGATGTTAATACCACACTCCATGTGTGCAGTTGTATAACACTTTCAATGTACAAAATAACTGTAAAACTAAGATGACCTTTGCACTGGGTCTGTTTTTTTGACCTCAGCACCAGCTGAGAAGATGGAGGAATCTGGGAGAGAGGGAGTTGGGAAACAGACAGTATAAGTTAAGGTGTTGAAGCTAACCTCACATATCACACTTTATTCTCTGTCTATTCCCTCTCCTTTTTACCTTTGACCTCCAGCTCTCTCATTTGTTTCTCCATCTGTGTCATATTTTCTTCTGCACTTAGTCTCTTTTCTTTCAGGAGCTCTCTCCTGTCTCCTTCCCTTGCTTCCTTCACACACTTATTTTCATCTTCCTTTCTCTCTTCCCCGTCTCTTCTTTTTCTATCGCTCAGGGTCTTTTTCAGCATCTGTTGTTCTTCTCCCATCTTTCTCTTTGCTTCTTCCACCTTTCTCTTTGCTTCTTCCACCTTTCTCTTTGCTTCTTCCATCTTTCTCTTTGCTTCTTCCACCTTTCTCTTTGCTTCTTCCACCGTTCTCTTTGCTTCTTCTATCATTCTCTTTGCTTCTTCCACCTTTCTATTTGCTTCTTCCACCTTTCTCTTTGCCTTCCTCTCTGCTTTCATCCATGCATCTTCCTTTCGGTTTTCTTCTTCCTTCAGTAAAACTCTTTCCATTCCTCCACTCTCTTCTTTTCAGATATCTCCCACTTGTCTCTCTCCTCCTGTCTTTTCTTCTGGAGCGCCATCTGTTTCTCTACCTTTTGCCTCTCAGATTTCTCCATTAACCTCCTCCTTTCCTCCTCCATCTCTCTCTCCCTTTCCCTCATTCTAATATCCATCAACAGCAACTCTTCATCCTTCATCTGATTTATTTTTGCATGCTCCTTCTTCTCCTCCCTCTTCATCCTCTCAAGTCTGTCCCCTCTCCACTTCCTTCAACACCATCTCTCTATTCATCTCCAGAGACTGTCTCTCTATCCATCTCATCTCCCCCATACAGGCCAATTGCTTCAGCAGGCCCACCTCCTTCCTTAGCAGGCCCACCTCAACATGCAAGTCGCCCTGACCAATACTGTGCACTTCCAATACGAATGAGCTCTAAAAGAGAGTTCCTAAATGTTAGCAACCTACAGGATGCTGCTAATGGAAAACAAATCCTTAAAACAACCTAAAGACAGAATCGGCATCAAAAGAAAATTAAGCAAATCACTTTTAACAGTTCCACATTATTTTTTACCCAATTGCCAAAGATTAATTTGACCTTAACGTAAATTCCAAATTGACAGAATTTACATTTACAGTGGGGGAAAAAAGTATTTAGTCAGCCACCAATTGTGCAAGTTCTCCCACTTAAAAAGATGAGAGAGGCCTGTAATTTCATCATAGGTACACGTCAACTATGGACAGACAAATTGAGAATTGTTTTTCTAGAAAATCACATTGTAGGATTTTTAATGAATTTATTTGCAAATTATGGTGGAAAATAGTATTTGGTCACCTACAAACAAGCAAGATTTCTGTCTCTCACAGACCTGTAACTTCTTCTTAAGAGGCTCCTCTGTCCTCCACTCGGTACTGTCACGCCCTGGCTCTGGGACTCTAGTATGTTGAGCCAGGTGTGAGTTGTCATTTGTGTTTGTTCTGGTTTTGTATATCTATGTTGGCCAGGGTGGCTCCCAATCAGAGACGGCTGTAGCTCGTTGTCTCTGATTGGGAGTCATACTTAGGTAGCCGTTTAGGCATTCATTTGGTGTGGTTTTCTTGTTCCGTGTTGGTTTGTGAATGTAACCAGGGACGTCACGTTTTCATTTTTGTTCGTGTGATCATCAATTAATAAATATGTTCGCATTCCACGCTGCGCCTTGGTCCTCCTCTGTTCCCGACGATCGTGACAACTACTTCCCGCGGCTATGCATCCTGTGATTATAGTGACAGTATGTCCAATAAACATGACCTCCCAGTGTCCCTATAGCCATTCAAACTACTATTAAAGCCTTTTACTCTATGCGGTGCCTTTCATCAATGCCTACATTTCTAGTGCCTCTAACAACATTATTTTGCATCTCACCATAAAACAGCCTGTATCCAAACTAAACAAGCTGTGACCAACCAATTATGCAAACTTCTCTTTATACTATAGATTTTGTGTAAATCTTTTTCAAAAATGTTTATAGTATAGTACACTATGCTGTTAAATGTGTTTTAAGACAGTACTAATCAATTCAATCTCATCAGAAATCACTCTCAGGTTCAGTAATCTAGATCATACAGTAATCCGTTTAGAGAAATGAAATGCATACCAATATTTAACCATGAAATATTCATTTAAACATAAGACAGGAATTTCATACTCGCAGTAGGCTACGCAAAGCGACATGAAATTCTATCACATTGCCTAAAACCGTCCTCTCCATTATAGTAGATTCACCATAACTTTAGGAACAATTTTTAGAAACATGACTTACCAATATGATGACTTTCTCCAACTAACCTCTCTCTGAATGTGTCTCCCACCTAAGATTCTGGCCTAATGGCAAGAGGATTCTATCTTCTTATGACCCCATATGACATAACTCCAAGATGGCATTCTACTCATCCTCAATGCTTCACTATGTACAACTACAGACTCCCAGTTCATTTGCAATGGGACTCTGACAAAGCTGTCATTGCTCACACAGCCACTACATGACAGAGATGTGTTGTGTTCCAATTAAACCAATGATGCTTTGTTAGTGAGATCATTGATTATACGAGTACTGGCCATGAAGAAGTTGTTTTCTTGAATGATCTACTGCAGTGACCTAACTAGCACATAGATTGATATGCTTTGTGCAGCAATACATTTTTGTGAGAAAATGCATTTCAAATACCTTTCAAACGTCCAAACGTCATGGAATTAACAAACGCAGAATTTTTACAATACAGAGAAAACTGTTTAAATGACCTGCGTGACCTCCAACAGAGAGTCCACGAGAAATTAAGAAAAAAAATGACTCCACTCTAAGGAAGATTACAAACAAACCACCTCCAGGAGAGTCTAAAGACCTACTGCACCCACTGTAACTAGTTACTTTTAGCACGCAGATGTATTGACAGTACACACAAGACCTAGCGTTGCTTTCAAACGTACTCGGTTTGCACGAACACCAGTCCGTGGGAAGCCAGAAGTTTAAATACCAATCCAATTTAAACTTAATTTTCCGTGGTGGGCAGGGCGGGTTGGGCATTATGAGAGGGGTAATTTGAGACAAAATAATCTAAAAGGATAAATTTATTGAAGAGACTTTACAAACGTGGGTCTGTTTGTAGACCCACTTCCTCTTCTCTCGGACTTAACTCGATGTCCACAATAAAACGCATTTTTTGTCCACCTAATGTTGACAACAAAATCAAGGACTATAAGTGCTTGGATAGAAATTAACTTAGGATAGACATGGCTCATAATTGTATCTGTCCCCTTATGGCTCTGTGAGAGCACGGGCCTGCCATTAAGGCCATCTCCTTTTTAAGTAGCCTTTTCTTCTACTACTATTTATGAGTTGGTAAACAAAATGAAAGGGTGCATCTGCCCCCTAGATGTGTTTTTTTGAAAAAATTAATGCCAAAGGTTGGCATTTACTGCCACCTTATTAGGAATGTTTTTCTCACAAATATAATTCATTGGGCTGATCCCTCTTGGTACCTGGTGGAATTCTGGATCCTTTTCCCTTTAACCCCTAGGAATCCATCCATTCACTACTTCAAAAAGGTGAAAGCCCCAATGGGGCGCCCATCAAAACAAACAGGCTTTTTGGGCCCCTAGAGTCCTCATCTACTTTTGGATGAAGTAGTAGGGGCCCCAAATGAAGTGAAAAAAATAAAGGTCCTTTGGTGTCCCTTCGACTTTTTTTTAAAAAACATAACACTATTTAATTGTATTTATTTTTTCAAATAAACACATAGGGCCCACAAAACTATTTTAATTTATTTTATTTTATTTAAATATTTTTCTCTCTGAAAAATTTATCCCCAAAACCCCCTTTTCCCTAGCACCAAAATTTTAATATGTTTGTGACGTCAAGCATAATTTCAGCCCCTCCCCTTTTGGTGAATGGGAAGAATCCGCTACCAAATTTGGCAGTCGAAAACCAACATTGTTTCCTTGTGTAGAGAAAGGGTCTCGTAACCCCTTTTAATTACTAAAAAAATGCTTAGATTAAATAAAATTGATAGCTCTCTAATCACCTAGTGCGGTGACTTATTTGGGGAAGACATGGAAAAAAACCGAGGTTATTGGCATCCCAACTCCCCTGAAAAACAGCTCTTCGAAATAAATTTTTAAAAAAGGTATTTTTTGACATGGGAAAAAGTTCCGGCCAATAAAAAACGTTTCGGCAGTATCATCACCCGTTCAAAGTCGGTAATGTCAAAAAATAAACGGGGATTAAAAGCAAAGATGTATGCTACTAAAATATTCCCACTGGGGCATCTAGGGACAGATAGGTGATTTTTAGCCCATAGTATGTTCTCTTTGTTGGGTATATTCCTATCCACATTCGGAAAACACGAACTTGCGCATTCAAAATTCTCTGGTCTTAGTCTAAAAATTATATAAATGTTTTTTGCCTGCCCCTAATTTTTTGCTAAATGAAAGACAAAATTATTTTTAGGTACACAAGGGCCCGGGTTGTTAAAGCCTAAATTAGGCTTAGATGAAAAGGGGCACTTGTTGAAAATCACAATTTTACTGGGAACTGAGACCAAGAGAATTTTGGACAGGGTGGATATGGTAAAAAAAAAAAGGGAGTTTTTTCAGAGGAAAAGTATCGGGAATAGCGTCCCAGGGAAACCCGGGTTCGTAAAATTTCGTGGGGGATTTTTTTCAGAAGGGAGCCCTAAAAAATTGTGTGCGGGCTTTTTTATAAAATTTAAAAGAAATTTTGAATTAGTATTTTGATCTTCGGGTTTGGGTCCTGAGGGAGTTGGGCGAGGTCACCCCCAGGTAGTTCACTTTTGGGCATTGGCTCTGATGGGGTTTCCCTCTGTTTTCAGATGTTCACCCAAAGAAAAGGGGGATTTTTTGTGGGGTGTGAGGGGTGTTGGGGTGTGTGTGTGTTTAACAGTGATTTTGTGTGTGTTTGTGTGTGTGTGTTTTAACATGATGATTTTGTGTGTTTTGTGGTTTTTGTGGGGTGTGTGCCCCTCGGGAAAAGAACTCGTGATTTGGGAAAGAACTGAGAGCCCTTTATGGCTTTGGGTGTTGTTCTTGGGCCACCTGCTGAAAAGGGCTGACAAGATAGGACTCTTTTCCCATTGTTTAAATACAAAGGCCCAACAAAAAAGGGGTCTGCCAGATTTTAGCCCAGCCCAAGCTTTAAATTATTATTTACTACGAAAAATCCCTTCTTCCCGTTTTCCCCAGAGACGTGACCAATTTAACAGTAAAAAAAGGGAAAAATTAAGAGTGCCCAAAAGCAAAACAGTGTAATTGGCAAAATGGGGAAAACTTTATCAGAAGATAAATTTTTGGGGTTTTCCCCTCTTCAACTCACAAGAGACGTGAAAAAAAGTTTAAAACCCTGCAATTTGGAAAAAATAGGGAAAATTTTAATCGAAGAAAAAGTTTTTAATTCCCCCTCTTCCCCCGTTTTCCCCCAAAAAAGACTTAAAAAAAGTTTAAATTTGCTATTCTTTCATCCAGATACCCTTTTGGTCAGAATCTTTCTACAAGCAAAGGAAACATCGGGGACCGTTATCTGCAGGTTTTGGACAATAGGGGGTTTAAGTTAAAAACCGGGGTTGTCAGCGTCCGTAAAGCATGGAAGCAAAAAGCACCACAAAGCACTAGAATTGCAGCAAAAAAAAGGGAATTCCCCCCTACAACTAACCCTGTTTCTGAGGGTTTGGGTACCAGAAAAACCCCCGGGGAAACCCTTTTTCCCTTTACATCAGGAAGAATAAACAATCACGTGGTTTTTGTAAAAACTAAAGGGTTTAAAAGAGCAAAAAAAATGAAAATAAAAGCGTGTATGTTTTTTCTGGCAAAAAAGGTCATCCGCTTGGTCTCAGAGTCAGGAGCAAGGCACCTGCATCACCTGGGGGGGTAACAAAAAAGCTCATACCTGACCCTGCACCACTCCTAACCCCTGAAACCCCCTGAAAACGGGGGGAAAATGCAAAACAGCACAAAAACTTAAAAAAGCAAAAAAAACAATTTCAGGGGCAGAAAAACCAGTAAACCCCCATAGAAGGGGTACTCACCAAAAAACCGTCACTCAGCCAGGAAAAAAGGCAAACCCCAAAAAAAAAGGGTACCCATAGAGGCCCTAAATTCCCCCCAGAATAGTCACAAAAATAGGTTTTTTCCCTTTACCAAAAATGTTTCAAAAACCAAAACCCTTTATGGAGCTATCAATAAACCCGAGTTCTAACCATTCGTTTTGCCAGGTGGTGATGGTCACTAAAACGCTTTTGGGACGGGCCCTTTCCCTTTCCCATATTGTTGGAGATGAAAAATACAGCCCCATATATCCAAACAGAACACAAACCCCTCCCGTCAGGGCCAAAAAAAAATATCAAAAGGGTTTTATTCTGCCATGTCCCTTAAACTATTTTCCGCGGGCTTTCCCCAACTAATCCCCTTTTTTGCACACGGTGTTTTTTATAAAAAATTTTGCTGGGTTTTTTAAATATAATTTTCCAATCCACATTTTTTTTTAATTGTTTGCCAAACCCGGGAAAAAACTTGATTCAAACCCAGCTGCGACTGATTGGGATCCCCTCAATTTTATATTTCCTTTTATCAAAGGGTCCGGGAGGGGGTCCCTTTCTTTTAAAGGGACAACCCCCCCCCCCCAAAAACCCTCTTGACACGTTTGATTGTTTCGATTAGGGAGGTTTTCCCAAACATTTTCACCCCCACATCATCAGATGTCAGCACGGGGCCCGGTTTTTGGGTCCTAAAAACCCCTTTGGGGCAAAAAAAGGGAGAGTTAGTCATGGTCTCTTAGGTTAAAATTTTTCTTTTGGGAGAAAGGGGCTAAAAGGCCCTACCCTGTATCCATCCTTAAATAGTCCCCCAGAAAAAACAATTTTGAATCCCCCGTGACTTTAAAAATGGGCAACCCAGGTTTGGGATGAAATTTGTTATCGGGTTGCCCGGGGGATAAATGACAGAGAGGGTTTTAAAGGGCCCGTCAAGGGGAAACGGAAATATTGTTAACCCGGTTTTGGGGTCCCCCCAGGCAAAACAGCCTCTTTTGACCCTATTTTTTGGGCCCTTACGAATCCCTTTTCCCAACCCCCAGGTTACGATTTTTTATACCCGTTTTTTCCCCCTGTAAAAACTTCCCCAGGTTTATAGTTTTTCCTATCTTTACCACAGCCCCGGGCTAAATACCTCCCCCCTAGGGTTTACCTAGAATTTCCCCCCTTTCCCCATGTCTAGCGGGTTTCCCATTTCCCTTTTTAAATTGTGTTTGGTTAACTACCACTTTTTTGGCTGAAAAAAAGGGGGGGTCCGTGTGTGTTTGGAATTTTGGCCCCCACAATCAACCCGTACCTACCTGGGGGACCTGTGAATCCCCACCCTTGCCCTGAGAAAAAGTCAAAGCCAGAGGCCAACCCCTTCTTTTCCTTCTATCGAACTCACACAGGGATTATCAGACAGGGGGAAAGGGAAAATTTTTTTTGGAGCCCAAACCCCCCCCCCCCTAGTGGGAATCGGATCTTTCTCCCCCCCAAAAACTGGGGTTTGTTTCCCAGGTGTAGTTGTTTTTGCCTTTTTTCAGTGTTGGGCATTCACCCCGATGGGGTTCTCACTATTTTTGCTGGGGAAAGGCGTACTTTGGGAGGTCACTTTCCCCCCCCCCGCCCCGATTCATTTTCCTGGGTTTAATTTGGTTGGGCACCCTTTTCCTTTAGTTCACCTTTGGGGGGACAAAACCCTTTTGACCCTAAGGGGTGGTTTTAAAAAACTATCATACCAAATTTTTTTTTATTTAATTTTTTTTTTAAATTTTTTGTTCCCCTCCTTTGTATATATTTAAAAATTTAACCAACCTCCCCCTTTTTTACACAATTTGGGTTTGGCCAAAGTGTCAAATTACCACCTACCTATTTTACCCTCACTTAGTAAAATAAAAATATCTTTTAAAATCCTCCTCTCGCCCTTTTGAATTTACTAGTGTGAAAAGATTAAAATAACACCAGAATTTAAAAAAAGGGTTCAGAGGCCATTGAAATCATTTAACGAAAATGTTTAATCCCTAATTTCTAAAAATTACCATTTTTCCCAAAAAATTTCCCTAAATGTTAGTTATCCCCAAAATGTTAATTTTAAATCCTCTTTACATTCATTTCATAAGAAATCATATATAAACCCCAAAATCAGGCCCCAAAAAAAAAAAAAAAAAATAAAAAAAAAAAACCCCAAAAAAATTCCCAAAAAAAATGGGCCCCCAAAAACCACCCAAAAAACCAAAAAAAAAAAAAAAAAAAAGGGAAAAAGGGGTGAAAAAAACCCCCTCCAAATTTGAAAAAAAAACAAAACAAAAAAAAAAAACAAAAAAAAAAAAAAAGAAAACCCCCCCCCAAAAAGGCTCACAAAAAAAAAAAAGGGGAAAAAAAAAAAAAAAACAAAAAAAATCCCAAAAACAAAAGGGAAAAAAAAAAAAAAAAATTTTAAAAAAAAAAAAAGAAAAAAAAAAAAAAAAGCAAAAACCCCCCACGCCACAAAAAAAAAAAAGGAAAAAAAAAAAACCAAAAAAAAAAAAAACAACAGGGCCAAAAAAAAAGCCCAAAAAAGCCAAACCCCGGAAAAAAAAAAGGAAAAAAAAAGCACCAAAAAAAAAAAAAGCCAAAAAAAAAACCCCCAAAAACCGGGAAAAAAAAACAAAAAAAAAGAAAAACAAAAAAAAAAGAAAAAAAAAAAAAACCCAATGAAAAAAAAAAAAAAAACCAAAAAAAAAAATCCAAAAACACCGGGGCCCCAAAAACCCCTTTTTGTGTCCAAAATTTCCCAAATTTTTAAACATTAAAGATTTTAAATTCCCCCCTTTACGTTTTAAAAGGTACAAAAAAAAGTCAGGGGGAAAAAAGGGGGAAAAACCCAAAAAAAGTTTTTAAACCCCCCGTTTCACAAAAACAAACAAAGAAAGTTTTGGGAATTTAAGGGGCCTTGGTTATTTTGGGAAAACAACCAACAATACAAATTCCCCCCTTTTTTGCCCTTCTTCCAGAACCCCAAAAAAAAAAAAACCAAATTTTAAAAATAAAAGCCAACCCCAAAATTTTAGGGGTCCAATTCCCAAAAAAAAATTTTTTTCAATTTTTTGAATTTTTAACAAAGGATTATGGAAAAAACCAAAAAACCCCTTTAAGGAATTTTAAAAAAAAAAAAATCATTTTTGGGTTAAACTCCTTATTCTTCCCCTTAACCCCCTTTTAACATTACCTTGAAAAAAAATTTCCCGCCAAAAAAGGGAATCCTTTACCCCTTAAAAATAAGGAATAATTTAAACAAACCATTTAAGTTTAAAAAAAAATTAAAAAAAAATGAACCCCCCCCCCCAAAACCCAAAATAAATTTGGTTAAAAAATTTTACCTTACAAAAATGGCCAAACACAAAAAACTTGGTTTCAAAAAGTAAAGGTTTTTGAGAAATCAAAAATGGATCATCCCTTTGGGCCTGGGGTAAGGTGGGGAAAAACAGCATCATACCGGGCCGGGCCCGCCCCCACCCCACCACTGACCTCCTAGACAGGGGAGATGCAAACAGCACAAAACATTTAAAAGCCAAAAAAAACCCAAATTTCTAGGGCGAAATCCAGTAACCACCACAAAAAGTACTCCCCCAAAAACCCGTCACTCAGCCAGGAAATAAGGCAAAATCCCCCAAAAAAAACAAAAGTAAAACCCATGAGGCCATTTAAATTCACCCCGAATAAGGGCACAACAAAAAAGTTTTCCCCTTTAAACCCAAAAATTTATCAAAAAAACCGTTTTTTTGGGGCTATCAATACCAGAGTTTTAAAACCCTTTTTGGTTTGCCAGCGTGGGGATTGGGCACTCAAAAACCTTTGGGCCGGGCCCGTCCCGGGGGGCCCATATGGTTTTGGGGATGAAAGTACAGAAAATATATCCAAAAAAGAACACAAACCCCGTTCCCCCCTCAAGGGCCCAAAAACATATCTAAAACTATTCTATTCTGCCATGTCATTAAAACTAGTTGCCGTGTCTGCTTTAAACTAATCCCTTTTTTGCACACGAGTTTGGGGTTTTTAAATATTTTGCTGGTTATATTAAATATTTAAATTTTTCCAACTAATTTTTTTAATTGTTTTACCACCCGAAATATTGATTCAAACCCAGCGGGGATCTTTTTTTTTGGGGTCCCCCAAATATATCCTTTCATTTAAAGGATCCCGGGGGGAGGGCCTACTTTTTATGTGACAAATCACCCTTTTTGACACGTTTATTGTTTTCGTATTTTGGTGGTTCACAATCGTTATCACCTCAAAATCCATCAAAATGTGCAAAGGGGCGGTTTTTTTTCCCCAAAATCCTCCCGGCTGCAACAAAGAGGAGGGGATTAGTCATGGTTCTTTTTGGGGTGGGCATTCTCTGTGTTGGGGGCAGGACTAAAAGGGCCCCACCCTGTATCCTGTCCTTACTAGTCCTAGAAAAAACCCAAATTTTAAAATCCCCTTTGACTTCAAAATTTAGGCAACCCAGGGGCGGGATGACTTTTTTTTATTTGGGGGGGAAACAGATAGTGCCAAATTACCAAAAAGACCCCTTTCCCCACACCCAGGGTGGGGTTTTCATGGGGGATAAACCCCGAAAAGAGAGTCAAAAACCTTTCCCCAAAGGGGAATGAGTAAATTGTTAACCTTTGGGTTTTGGGTGTCCCCCAGGCAAAAAAAAGTCCCCTTTAACATAGTTTTTGCCCATACTTAATCCCTTTTCCCAAACCCCAGGTTAAAATTTCTATACCCCGGTTTTTCCCCCTGTACTTTCTTCCCCCAGGTCTATAGTTTTGCACTATCTTTTTCCCCAAAACCCCCGGGTTTCCCAAACCCCCCCAAAAAGGTTTTCCTGAATTTCCCCTTTCCCCAAATCTAGCTGTCCCCTATGCCTTTTCAACTTGTGTTGGTTAACTACCCTTCTGGCTGAAACAGGGGGTCCGTGTGTGTTAGGGAAAAATGGCCCCCCCAAAACAGGGCCGCTAAACCCACCCCCGGGGGACCGGGGGATCCCCCCCCCTTGGCCCCGAAAAAACCCTGTCAATGCCCGGGCCAACCCATTGCTTTACTTCTTCGAACTCACACAGGGATGATCAGACAGGGTAAGGGAATCTTTTGTTAAGGAGCCAACCCCCGAAACCCTAGTGGTAATTGGGTCTTTTTTCCTAACTCTGTGGTTTGGAAAGGGGTAGCTGGTTTTGCTTTTTTCAGTGTGTGACATGCACCCAGATGGGGTCTCTCAAAACTATTCTGTGGGAAAAGGGAGACTTGGTAGGGGCCTTCCCCGCCCGGGGCCCCGATTCAGTTCCTGGTTAGTAGAGTGGGAAACCTTTTCCTTTTTGTTCACCTGTGGGGCACAAAAACCCCGACATTTCAGGTGTGGTTAAAAAACCCTTTATACAATTTTTTTTTTTTTTTTTTTTTTTAAATTTTTTGTCCCCCTCCTTGTATTAATTTAAAATTTAATCCCAAACCCTCCCCCCTTTTTTACACATGATTTGGGCCTGTGTCAATAAATTAAACCCCCTACCTATTTTTTCCCTTTTAACCCTTTGTAAAATAAACTATCTTTAAAGTCCTCCTCTCATTCCTTTAGAATTTTCTAGGGGGTGAATGATTAAAATAACACCAAATGTTAAAACAGAGTTCAGAGGCCCTTGGAAAACATTTTTTTAAAGAAATGTTAAATTCCCCTGTATAAATAAAAAAATTACCCTTATTTTAAAAAATTTCATAAATGGTTTGTTTCCCAAATGTTCCCTTTTAAATCCTCATGACATTTATTTTCATAAGAAAAACATATTTACCCCAAAAAATCAGCCAAAAAACCCAAAAAACTCCAAAAATTCCTGTGTGCTTCTCGAAAGGGCCTATTTACCCTTGGGGCCCGCTGAAACCCCCCAAAATTTAAAAAAAAAAACAAGGCTTTATAAACATCATACCCCAAGTTTTGATTCCCCCTCTTTCCCCGTCTCACAAGGGGACGTGACAAAAAACTTAAAGCCCGCAAATTTTGGGGAAAAAAGGGAAACCCTTTTTCAGAAAAAAAAAGTTTTAATTTCCCCTCTTCAGTCTCCCCAAGAGACGTGACAAAAAACTTAAATGCTATCTCCCGGGCGACAGTTTAAGTGCCCTTTGGGTGTATTGTTTTGGGGAAAAAGGACAAAAATTTTTCAACCCAAAAATAGCACAACCCCCCCTTTTTCAGCCAGGGGCA
>CM072235.1:42792982-42814884 GCA_036851935.1 Coregonus suidteri | reverse complement strand
AGCTACAAAAATTCAATTTCAACTTAACATGTGCTCTCCCAAACGACCAATAACAGGAATTATATTTACTCTCATGGGTGGCTAAAAATAACTATCTGAAAGCCACACCCCTACTAAACTATGCCTACAGTCTTCTGATCTGACCTGCTGGGTCATATCTCAATAACCAAGCAACAATAACCCAACACCCAGCATCCATAACCCAGCAGTTTTTAAAGAAAACAACCCAACTAAGTGACCCAACGCTGCAACCCAACATTTGGGTCAACCAAACAACCCAGTATTGTTTTAGAGTGTGGGGACAGGTGTAGACACCTTTCAGATCATCCTGATCCCAGCTTCTTTAATACAAGCCCCATACAGTAGCTTGTGTCCACAGGCAGTTAGTCACCGGAATCCTTCAGTGGATCCAGGACAGCGGTAGCAACAGAAACAGTTCTAGGTATTGTCAGCCATTTTTAGTGCTTTTCCAACCTGAAGGCTTTGAGCAGCACAGTGGCAAAAAATGGACGTGCAGTTTTAATGGAATACTCATACAAACCAGAGGACCAGGGAGGAGGGGTTCTATCCTCTTGCACTGGGTATAAATCTGTATCTACAGTTTTTGGGGGATGGAAGTCAAATCTAAAGACGATGAAGCAGTTGCGTTACAGCTTTGTCCACAGGGAATCAGTAACCTGATCCTTTGGTAGATCCAGACAGCAGACGTGGATATTTTGACAAAAAGCCCCTGCAATGTCCAATCAACAAACTGCAGCAGGCAGTGTATCAAAGATAACTTTAAATTTCTTTTGAAAGTCAGAGTGTTGGGGGCGTTTTTGAGGGAGGCCTTGTAGATCTTGTTTTGGGACGTTTCGTCCTTGATGCGATGCACTGAGGTATATAGGGATTGAAGCCATAGTGGACGTGTAACCAAATATAAGGTTGTGGTAAAAACCTGACAAACGTTTTAAAGGTTCCATAAAAAAGTACAGTGACCTATCAGAAGCCACAGTGGCCAGTGAATGATGAATATGTCAAATCAAACGTTTTACTTTTCATTTTTCATCATGGTAAAATGATCATAAATTGTAAAGAAACATGTGGGATGCCAGTGGGGTGCAAATACCTCTGTAGAATTAATTAGCGCGAGAAAATGGCGGTGGAAACTTGCTTATGCACAAATATTGATATAATAACCATCATATTGAAGTAAACTTTGGGTCACACACGAGTAACAGATCATGTGGTGTGGTCCTCCCAACTACGACTCAGGAAACCATGCAGTTTTATTAAGCTACAGATGAAATAAGTTATTGCTGGAACTTCACAGGGATGGTGACAAGGGCACTGTGAATGAGCGTTGATGCTCCTTTCCAATAAATATCGAGGTCTTTTTTGTGTCCATAATAAGGTCCATCATGTATGCAGCGCCTGTCCAGAGTTGGGCGGTGTTCACGTATTATAAATGCCCCCAAAACATCTGACTCACAACCATCACCCATCGGATAGTGTTTGTTGACAATGGGATTGGAAACCCATTTAACAGAAAAGTCCCTTTTTTTCAAACGGCTTTTTGATTTTCCCCCCAAAATGATATTTGTTTCATGGCTATTACATCGTCATGCACTAATAGCCAATTTATCCTCAAGTCAACGTCCAATTTGATTTGGAAACATCTCTGCTGGTTATGTTTGGTTGCCAAAGCAACGGGTCTGTTCTAATGTCATTTTTTTTTGACCTAGAAACTGGGTCTTTTTTTAAATGTCATTTTGGGTTGCCCCTAGCAACTGGGTCTTTTTTTTAATGTCATGTTTAAATTTGCCTAGAAACGGGGCCCGGTTTTAAGGGCATTTTGGGTTCCCTTTAGCAACGGGGTCTTTTTTAAATGTCATCCCTTAGGTGGGTTTTTTTGTAAGGGGGGTGGATTTTCCCTTTTGGGCGTGGCTTTCACCCAGATTTTATTGGCCACCCTTTAGAGAAAAATGTCATTCCAGTTTATCATTCAATTTACATACTGTAAACTCAATTTTTTCCCTTTTTAAATTCTTTTATAATAAATGAAGAAGTATAAAAAAATTTTACCATTTAAAATAGTTTTTTTTTTTTTTTGTTTTTAAATACCAACAGACCAGATGAACAGGAAATATATTTCTCCCCTGGGTGGCTAAAAAAACTTCTGAAAGCCCCACCCCTACTAAAATATGCCTACGTCTTTTTATCTGAAAACCCGGGTGGGTCCTATCTCAATACCAAGCCCCAAAAAACCCCAAAACCCCCATCCTAACCCCCGCAGTTTTTTTAAAAAAACAACCCCAACTCAATCAATTTTCAATCAATTTTATTTTATATAGCCCTTTTTTACATCACTAATATCTCGAAGGCTGTACAGAAACCCAGCCTAAAACCCCAAACAGCTAGTAATGCAGGTGTAGAACCCACGGTGCTAGGAAAAACTCCCTAAAAGGAAAAAACCTAGGAAGAAACCTAGAGAGGAACCAGGCTATGAGGGGGGGCCAGTCCTCTTCTGGCTGTGCCGGTGGAGATTATAACAGAACCATGCCAAGATGTTAAAAAATGTTCATAAGTGACAAGCATGGTCAAATAATAATCAAATAATCTCAGTTGGCTTTTCCATAGCCGATCATTAGAGTTAAAAACAGCAGGTCGGGGACAGGTAGGGTTCCATAACCGCAGGCAGAACAGTTTAAACTGGAATAGCAGCAAGGCCAGGGGACTGGGGACAGCAAGGAGTCACCACGGCCGGTAGTCCCGACGTATGGGGCCTAGGGGTCAGGTCTCTCAGTTTTGGGTTTTCATAGCCCATCATTTAGAAATTGAAAACAGCAGGTCTGGGACAGGTAGGGGTTTTCGTAGCCGCAGGCAGAACAGTTGAAAATGGAATAGCAGCAAGGCCAGGCGGACTGGGACAGCAGGGTGTCATCATGCCCGGTAGTCCTGACGTATGGTCCTAGGGCTCAGGTTCTCAGAGAGAAAGAGAGAACGAGAGAATTAAGGAGAGGGATACTTAAATTCACACAGGACACTGGATAAGACAGGAGAAGTACTCCGGTATAACCAACTAACCCCCCCCCCGACACATAAACTACTGCACATAAATACTGGAGGCTGAGACAGGAGCGGTCCGGAGACACTGTGGCCCCATCCGAAGAAACCCCCGGACAGGGCCAAACAGGAAGATATAACCCCACCCACTCCGCCAAAGCACAGCCCCCGCACCACTAGAGGGATATCCCCCAAACCCCCAACTTACAATCCCGAGACAAGGGCCCGGGATAGCCCACAGAGGTTTTCCCACAGCACAAACCCCAAGGGGGGGGGCGCCAACCCAGACAGGAAGATCACGTCAGTAATCAACCCACTCAAGTGACGCACCCCTCCCAGGGACGGCATGAAAGAGCACCAGCAGGCCAGTGACTCAGCCCCTGCACAGGGTTAGAGGCAGAGAACCCCAGTGGAGAGGGGAACCGGCCCGGGAGAGACAGCAAGGGCTGTTCGTTGCTCCAGCCTTTCCGTTCACCTTCACACTCCTGGGCCAGACACACTCAATCATATGACCTACTGGAAGAGATATGTCTTCAGTAAAGACTTAAAGGTTGAGACCGATCTGCTCTCTCACATGGGTTGGGAGACTTTTTTTTTTTAAAAAACCCCCTTTTTTGCAAAAAACCCCCTTTTTTTTTTGGGGGGGCCCTTTTTGGGTTTTTAAAAAGGGGGGGGGGGGGGTTTTAACCCCCCTTTTTTGGGTTTTGGGTTTTTTTTTGGGGGGAAAAAACCGGGGTTTTTTAAAATTTTTTTAAAACCCCCCCAAAAAAAATTTTTTTTTCCCCCCCCCCCCCCCTTTTTTTTCCCAAAATTTTTTAAAACCTCCGGGGAAATTGGCCCCCCGGAAAAAGGGGGGGAAAAATTTTTTTAAAAGTTCCCCCCGGGCCCCGGGCCCGGGGAATTTCCCCCCCCCTTAAAGGGGTTTTTTAAACCCGGGCCCCCAAAAAAAGGGGGTTGGGGGGGCCCCCAAAAAAGGGAATTTAACCCCCCTTTTAACCCCCCCCTTTTTTTTTTAAAACCCCCTTTTTAAACTTTTTTTTTTTAAAAAATTTTTTTAAAGGGGTTTCCCCAAAAAATTTTTTTTTTTTTTTTTTTTTGGGGGGGCCCCCAAAAAAACCCCCTTTAAGGAAAAAAAAAAAAGGGGGAAACCTTTTGCCCCTTAAAAAAATTTTTAAAAAAGGGTTTAAAAACCCCCCTTTTTTTAAAAGGGGGAAAAAAAAAAGGGGCCCCCCCTTTTTTTGGGGTTTCGGGGCCCCTTGGAAATTTTTAAAACCAACCCAAAAACCCCAAAACCCCCCCAAAAAAAAAAAACCCAAAAAAAAAAACCCGAAAAAGGGTCCCCCCCTTTGGGGGTTTTTTTTTAAACCCCCCAAAAACCGGGCCCACCTTTTTTTCCCCCCAGTTTTAAAAAGGGGAAAAAAATTTCCTTTGGGGGGGTTTTTGGGGGTTTAAAAGGTTTTCCCTTTTTTTTGGGGGGGAAAAAAAAAAAATTTTTTTTCCCCCCTTTTTTTCCCCAAAAAAATTTTTTTTTTAAAAAAAAAATTTTTTAAAAAAACCCCAAAAAAAATTTTCCCGGGCCCCAGGGGGGTTTTTAAAAAGGCCCGGCCAAAAAAATTTCCCCCCAAAATCCCTTTTTTTTTTAAAAAGTTTTTTCCCCCCCCGGGGGGGGGGCCCCCCCCGGGGAATGGGGTTTTGGGGGGGGGTTTTTTG
The DNA here is from genome assembly GCA_036851935.1 of Coregonus suidteri. Lineage (NCBI taxonomy): Eukaryota > Metazoa > Chordata > Actinopteri > Salmoniformes > Salmonidae > Coregonus > Coregonus suidteri. Next base: position 42,810,129 of record CM072235.1, on the reverse strand, counting down.
GGGGCCCCAAAATTTTTTTTTAAAAAAAAGGGGGGGGGGGGGGGGAAAAAAAAAGGGGGGGGGGAAAAGGGGGGGGGGGGGGAAAAAATTTTTTTTTTTTGGGGGGAAAAATTTTTTTTTTGGGGGGGGGGGGGGTTTTTTAAAAAAAGGGGGGTTTTTTCAAAAAAAGGTTTTTTAAAACTTTAAAGTTTAAAAAAACCCAGGGTTTTTTTTTTTTAAAACCCCTTTTTTTTGGGTGGGGGGGGGTTTGTTTTAAAATTTGGTTTTTTTTTTTTTTTAAAAAGGGGTTTTTTTTTTGGGGTTTTTTCCCCGGGGGGGGAAGTTCCAAAAAACCCCCCAAAACCCCCCCCCCCAAAGGGGGAAAAAAAGGTTTTAAACCCATTTTTTTTTTTAAAAAAAAAAAAAATTTTTTTTAAAAAAATTTTTTTTCCCCCCAAAAAAAAATTTTAAAAAGGGGGGTTTTAATTTTTAAATTTTGGGGGAAAAAAGGGGAAAAAAGGTTTTTTTGGGGGGGGTTTTTTTTTTTTTTTTTTTTTTGGGGGTTTTTTTTTTTTTAAAAAAAACCCCCCGTTTAAATGGGGTTAAAAATAAAACTGGGGTTTTTTGGTGGTTTTTTTCGGGGGGCCCCCAAAAAACCCCCCCCCTTTTTTTAAAAATGTTTTTTTTTTTTAAAAAATTTTTTTAAAGGAAAAAAAATTTTTTTTTTTTAAAAGGGGGGGTTGGTTTAAACCGGGGAAAAATTTTTTTAAAAAATTTTTTTTTTTTAAAAGGGGAAATTAAAAGGGGGCCCTTTTAAAAATTTTTTTTTAAAAAAAGGTTTTTTTTAATTTTTTTTTGGGGGTTTTTTAAGGTTTTTGGTTCCCCCAAAAACCCCCCAAAAAACCGGGGTTTTTTCCCGGGCCCTTTTTAAAATTAAACCCCCCAATTTTTTTTAAAAAGGGGGGGGCCCCCCCTTTTTTTTTTTTCCCCCCCAAAAAATTTTTTTTTAATTTTTTTTTTTCCCCCCCGGGGGGGTTTTTTTCCCCCCCTTTTTTCCCAAAAAGGGGGGGTCACCGGGCCCTTTTTTTTTTTTTTCCCCCCCCCCCATTGGGGGGTTTTTTTTTTTGGGTTTTGGGGTTTTTTTTCCCCCTTTTTGGGGAAAAAATTTGGGTTTTTTAAAAAACCCCTTAAAAATTTTTTTTTTATTTTCCCCCTTTTTTTTAAAATTTTTTTTTTTAAAAATTTTTTTTTAAAAGGGGTTTTTTTTTTTTTTTTTGGGTTGTTTTTAAAAGGGTTTTTTAAAAATTTTTTTTTAAAAATTTTGGGTTTTTTTTTTTTTTGCCTTTTGGGGTTTTTTTTTTGGGGGGGGGGGTTTTTTTTTTTTTTGCCCTTTTTTTTTTTTTTGGGGGGTTTTTTTTTTTTTTTTTTTTTGTTTGGGTTGACCAAAAGGGGGTTTTTTTTAATTTCATGCTTGGTTGACCTACAATTGGTTTTTTTTTTTCCTTTTGGTTTTTTTTTTTTTTTCCCGGGGCCCCCGGGGTTTTTTTAATGGGTTTGAAGGGCCTGGGTTTTTAATTTTTTTTTTAAAGGGGGTTTTTTTTTTTCCCTTATTATTTTTTTTTTTAAAAAATTTTTTTTCCCCAAAAAAAAATTTTTTAAAAAAAGGGGTTTTTTACATTTTAAATAAGGTATAAACCCCTGGGATCATAGCCCAACAATGGACATACTGGACCCTTTTTGGAAACTCTATAAGCATAATTTAAACTACAAAAATGCAATGTTTTAACCTTAAAATGGGGCTAAAATACCCCACCCAAACCCGATGAACAGGAAATATTTTTCTCTTTTGGGGGGCTAAAAAATTTTTTATCTGAAAACCACCCCCCTACTAAACTATGCCCCACAGTCCTTTTTTATTTTTGAACCTGTGGGTCATATCTCAATAAACCCAACAAATAACCCAACACCCCGCATCCATAAAACCCCGGGATTTTTTAAGAAAAAACCCAACCCAAGTGACCCCCAACCCCGAAAACCCAAAATTTGGGTCAACCAAAAAACCCCGATTTTTTGAGTGTGGGGGGCAGGGGTAGACCCCCCTTTTAGATCATCCTGATCCCCGCTTCTTTAATACAGGGCCCTACAGTACTGTGTCCACAGGCCGTGGGCCCCCGGGGCTTCAGTGGTCCAACCCGGGGAACAGAACAAATTCTAGTTGTCGGCCCCTTTTTGTGCTTTTCACCTAAAAGGGTTTAGCAACAGGGGGTTCCAAAAAAAGACTTTCTGTTTCATGGGGAAATCTACCCCAGAGGACAGGGAGTGCTTCCCTTTTACGTGTACTTTTTATCTACAGGGTTTTTTTTGGGGATGGAATCAAACTAAAAGATGACTTGCATACAGCTGTGTCCCCCCAAAAGGGGGTAGTAAGGTCCTTTGGGATCCAGACAGCTGAAAAAAATGGTTTTTACAAACCCCCCTGGGGCCAATTTTTTCCACCCACAAACCACACCGAGATCAAAATAATTTTTTCTTTAAAGTTTAGTTTTGGGGGGGGAGGTTTTGGGTTCCTGGGGGTTTGGGGGGGGAGGAGGGGGAGGGGGGGGGAGGGGGGTAAAGGGAGGGAAAAGGGGGGTAGGGGGGGGAGGGTAAAAAAAGGTTGTGGAAAAACAAAACGTTTTAAAGGTTCCCTTTAATTTAACAAAAGGGGAATTATTCATTTTTAGCCAAAAAATGGTTGAATAAAAAATTTTTGTTTAAATAAAAGTTTCCTTTCATTTTTAAGGGGGGGGGGGGGGGTTGGGGGGGAAAAAAATCATAAATTTTGTTTTAAAGAAACATGTTTTTGGGTCGAGTGGGTAAATACCCTTAAATGGGGGTTAAGGAGGTGGCGGGTTGGAAACGGCCCTTTTAATGCCCACAATAAAAAAAGGGTTTTTAATAACCTTTCATTTGGGAAAAAACAACTTTTTGGGGGGTTTCCCAACCAAGAATTTTTTGGAAATAAAAGTGGGGTTTCTCTTTTTCCCCCCTTAAGGGCTAGGAAAAAACCCCCGTTTATTAGTAAGGGTTAAAAAGTTTTAATTTTCTGGAAAAAAATTTTCAAAGGGTTTTTTGAATGCACGTTGGTGAGCTTGGTGGTCCTTCCAAATAATTGGGGGGGGCTGGGGTTGTCCCCTAATAATGTAAAATGTTTGGCAAGGGTTCAAAAGGAAATGGGCCTTTGGTTTTTTCCTTTTTTTTAATTTCTGGGAAAAAAAAAAAATTTAAAAATTTTAAAACCAAAAATAGGGGTTGGGAAAAGTGGGAAACCCCATTTAAAACCCCAAACGTTTTTAAACCGGTTAAAAACGGGTTTTAATTTCCCGCCAAAAACTATATTGGATTTTCCCCCCCAAATATTTATTTGGGAATGGTGCCCCTTTAGGGGCCCCTCACGGCCTTCCCAAAGGCCCTTTTCTTTTCAACCAACCCCCCCAATTTTTGAATTTTGGGGGAAAATCCTTTTGCCCGGGAAAAGACCCCCCCTTTTTTAAAAAAGGGGGGAAGGGGGTTGTTTTTTCCCTTTTCACCCCTTGGGGAAAATCCTTTGAAACGGGGGGTTCCGAATTTGGAAACCCCCGATTTTCATTTGGGTTTTGGGCATTTTTTTCCCAAAATTCGCATTTTAAAACCCCAATTTTTTTTCCTCATCTTTTTTAACAATTTTTTTTCCCAATAGGGGAAAGAATTTTTGGTTTTAATTGGGGATTTTTTAATTTATTTTTGGAAGGGCCTTTTTTGATGTTTTAAGAACTTTTGTTTTTAAAAATTTTGGTCCAAAATGGGGCCAATTCATTTTTACCCAATTTTTTAAAATTTTTTGGGCCACAAGGGAACATCTTTCTGAACCAAACCAAACACCTGGCAAATGCTTTCCAAACCAGGTTCCCAAGGCTTTTGGTTTTTTTTAAGCCCTTTTCTGGAATTATGGGCCAAATTTTTTTAAACCCTTTGACAAAGGGGGTTTTAAAACCTTAAAAAAGTTTTTAAAATTTTCCAAATATTTTATTTTTACAAATTTCAAATTGGACCCCCGATAAAAACCCCCGTAAAAAATTTTTAAATTTTTCTAAAAACGTTAAAACAGGGTTAAAACCTGGGAAAAATTTTTCCCTTCAAAAATTAAAGGGTGCCATTTCTTGGTTTTTCCGTCCCCCCCCCTCCCCTATTTTAAAAAACCCCCCTTAATTAACCCAAATTTCCCCCTTTTAAAATGCCCTTTGGCCTTTTAAAAAAAGGGGCCCCCATTTATATTTTTATAAAAAAAAATTTTAAAAAACCAAAGGTTGGGGTCAAAAATTTTTTTTCAAAAACCCAATTTGGCCCCATTTTAAGAAGTTTTTTTCAAAAATTAGATTTAAGGGGAACTGGCCTTTTTCCCCTTTTTAAAATTCTTTAAAAAAAAGGGTTGGTAATTTTAATTTTTAAAATTGGGGGGGCCAAAATTGTTTAAAGTCTTTTCCTTTTCCTTATTTAACCTTAATTTGGGAAATTATAAAGTAAGCCTTTGGACATTTGTTTTTTTTTTTAAAATCTGCTTCTTTTTAAAAAACTTTATTTTTTGTAGTTAATTAAAAAAGGGGGAAGGGTTTTTACAAAATTTTTTAAAAAAAAGTCTGGGGGCCCTTTTTTTTCCCCCCCCCCTTCCCCTCTTTTTTAAAAGTTATTTGAAATTAAATTAAATGGGGGAGCTTGGGAAAAATTTTTTTTTAAAAGTCCCCCTTGGGGGTTTTCCTTTTTAAAAAGCCCCCAATTTTGGAGGTTTAAATTTTTAATGGGGTTTAAGCTTTTTTGGAAACAAAAAATTTTTAAGTTCCCCCCTTTTCCCTTCCCCTTTTTAAAAGGCTTAAAGTTTTTGGAAGGTTAATAATTTAAAAACTGGAAACAAAATTTTTTTCCCCCCCCCAAAAAGGTTTTTTTGCTTTTCCTTTTTTTAAAGCAAATTTTTTGGTTTTTTTTTTATAATGTAGCTGGACATGGTCAAGTCTGCTTCCTATAAAGATATGTGGTGTATAATGTAGCTGGACATTGTATGAGTCTGCTTCCTATAAGCTAATGTGGGTGTATAATGAGCGCTGGAAACATGTCAAGTCCCTGCTTCCTATAAAAGCTATGTGTAGTCTATTGTAGCTGGACATTGTAAAGTCTGCTTCCTATAAAGCTATGTGTAGTATAGTGTATCTGGACATTGTAAAGTATGCTTCCTTATAAAGCGATGTGGAGTATAATGTCAGCTGGACATTGTTCAGTCTGCTTCCTATAAAGCGATGTGTAGGATAAATGTAAGCTGGACATTGTAAAGGTCTGTTCCTATTAAAAGCTATGTGGTGTATAATGTAGCTGGACATTGTAAAGTCTGCTTCCTATAAAGCTATGTGGTGTATAATGTAGCTGGACATTGTCAAGTCTGCTTCCTATAAAGCTATGTGGTGTATAATGTAGCTGGACATTGTAAGTCTGCTTCCTATAAAGCTATCGTGTAGTATAATGTAGCTGGACATTGTAAAGTCTGCTTCCTATAAAGCTATGTGGTGTATAATGTAGCTGGACATTGTCAAGTCTGCTTCCTATAAAGCTATGTGGTGTATAATGTAGCTGGACATTGTATGTAGTATGCTTCCTATAAAGCTATGTGGAGTATAATGTAGCTGGACATTGTCAAGTCTGCTTCCTATAAAGCTATGTGGTGTAATGTAGCTGGACATTGTAAAGTATGCTTCCTATAAAGCTATGTGTAATAATGTAGCTGGACTTGTGAAGTCTGCTTCCTATAAAGCTATGTGGAGTATAATGTAGCTAAAATTGTCAAGTCTGTCCTATAAAGCTATGTGGTGTATAATTCTGGACATTGTCAAGTCTGCTTCCTATAAAGCTATGTGAGTATAATGTAGCTGGACATTGTAAAGTCTGCTTCCTATAAAGCTATGTGTAGTATAATGTAGCTGGACATTGTCAAGTCTGCTTCCTACAAAGCTATGTGGAGTATAATGTAGCTGGACATTGTAAAGTCTGCTTCCTATAAAGCTATGTGGTGTATAATGTAGCTGGACATTGTAAAGTCTGCTTCCTATAAAGCTATGTGGTGTATAATGTAGCTGGACATTGTAAAGTCTGCTTCCTATAAAGCTATGTGTAGTATAATGTAGCTGGACATTGTCAAGTCTGCTTCCTATAAAGCTATGTGGAGTATAATGTAGCTGGACATTGTAAAGTCTGCTTCCTATAAAAGCTATGTGGAGTATAATGTAGCTGGACATTGTAAAGTCTGCTTCCTATAAAGCTATGTGGAGTATAATGTAGCTGGAAATTGTCAAGTTTGCTTCCTATAAAGCTATGTGGAGTATAATGTAGCTGTATAATGTAGCTGGGACATTGTAAAGTCTGCTTCCTATAAAGCTATGTGTAGTATAATGTAGCTGGACATTGTCAAGTCTGCTTCCTATAAAGCTATGTGGTGTATAACATTTACATTACATTTAGTCATTTAGCAGACGCTCTTATCCAGAGCGACTTACAGGAGCAATTAGGGTAAGTGCCTTGCTCAAGGGCACATTAACGTCATTTAGCAGACGCTCTTAGCCAGAGCGACTCACAAATTGGTGCGTTCACCCCTATAGCCAGTGGGATAACCACTTTACAATTTGGGGGGGGGGGGGGGGGGTTAGAAGGATTACTTTATCCTATCCCAGGTATTCCTTAAAGAGGTGGGGTTTCAAATGTCTCCGGAAGGTGGTGAGTGACTCCGCTGTCCTGGCGTCGTGAGGGAGCTTGTTCCACCATTGGGGTGCCAGAGCAGCGAACAGTTTTTTGACTGGGCTGAGCGGGAGCTATGCTTCCGCAGAGGAAGGGGAGCCAGCAGGCCAGAGGTGGATGAACGCAATGTCCTCGTTTGGGGTGTAGGGACTGATCAGAGCCTGAAGGTACAGAGGTGCCGTTCCCCTCACTGCTCCATAGGCAAGCACCATGGTCTTGTAGCGGATGCAAGCTTCAACTGGAAGCCAGTGGAGTGTGCGGAGGAGGGGGGTGACGTGAGAGAACTTGGGAAGGTTGAACACCAGACGGGCTGCGGCATTCTGCATGAGTTGTAGGGGTTTAATGGCACAGGCAGGGAGGCCAGCCAACAGCGAGTTGCAGTAGTCCAGACGGGAGATGACAAGTGCCTGGATTAGGACCTGTGCCGCTTCCTGTGTAAGGCAGGGTCGTACTCTCCGAAGCAGGGGTCGTACTCTCCGAAATATAATGTAGCTGGACATTGTAAAGTCTGCTTCCTATAAAGCTATGTGGAGTATAATGTAGCTGGACATTGTAAAGTCTGCTTCCTATAAAGCTATGTGGAGTATAATGTAGCTGGACATTGTAAAGTCTGCTTCCTATAAAGCTATGTGGAGTATAATGTAGCTGGACATTGTAAAGTCTGCTTCCCTATAAAGCTATGTGGAGTATAATGTAGCTGGACATTGTAAAGTCTGCTTCCTATAAAGTTATGTGGAGTATAATGTAGCTGGACATTGTAAAGTCATACACACAATTATATTACTTCTTATTGACATTCAACCTGGGAATGAAAATTTAAGCAATTAATGTACAAACATGTCTAAAACAAATCCTGCACACAAGGACCAGGTGTGAATGTTCTGGGGGGTCTAAGTCTAACCCCTAACCAGTTTGAATACACTGTTTGATTTCACCCCCAGACCCCAAAACACACCCATTCAAAAAGTTTTAACAGCCCCCACCCGATGCAACTCAATATTAAGAAGGCATACAGTCAGTGTACAGACCAATGCACTACCCCCAGGATCACAACAAGCCCCTCACACATTGGACCACACACACACAATGTGAATGGAAATATATTATTATATTTTTATATATTACAATCACAAGAAAGGGTGTTGGTTATTTTTAGTTTTACAAGTAACATTTCTTGGACATGTCCTAACTTTAAAAATAAGCATGTTTTGTCTTGTTTGAATCAGCCCAATTCTCTGGTTATAAATAAAATAACCATGATTGGCAGAATGTTTAATTCACATCTCTGGCTATTAATAGATTGTGGAACTATGAAAAATAGGGAATAATGTTCCCAACACACCCACCTCACAGTTCCTACACAGACCCTGAGGCACCATGCAGGTCTGACACCAGAGGAGGCTGGTGGGAGGAGCTATAGGAGGACGGGCTCATTGTAATGGCTGGAATGGAATCAATGGAACGTATCAAACACAAACACATGAAACCACATGTTGGACTGAGTTCCATTTATTCCATTCCAGACATCACAATGAGCCTGTCCTGCTATAGCTCCTCCCACCAGACTCCACTGCCTGACAACCATTCTATTGTCTTGAGGACTTTACAACCATTTGGTCTGATCAAAGACCAGGACACCCTTTCAAATAGATACATCCTCTCAGCCTTGATGACTAAACTAATCAAAGACTAACACACACACACACACACACCCCACAGTAATCTGATCATGGTGACTCCACAGTAATAACATTTATAACTCATAAGTCACCAGGTGTGATTTACCTTTTGACAGATGAAACCCTACATCAACTACTAATGACTTATGGGAGGAAGTGAGCATTTCACATATTAAGATATAATACAAGGATACTTCCTTTGTGTGTTGCACTTAGTCAATTGAAAATGTGCTTAAAGTTTTGAAAAAACAGCCTTTTTGATGATCTGTTTTGAGTTTTGTATTAAGAGTTGTGAAATTCTACCACATACTTGTGAAAATAGTACAAAAGTGATTATAAAATCTATAATACATGGATACTTCCTTAAATGTACTTATTTTGGTGTTATGCAGTTACGTTATTGAAACAGAATAAGTCTAATGAGAGAATAAATAAGTCAAGTCCAACCATTACCTCTCTCCTCTTTCACATCCCTCTATCATCACTCCATGGGTGTGTCCCAATAATCTCTCCTTCCTCCTGAAGTGTATCATTCCTTCACTACTCCTCTCAAATGTAAAAGCATTGGATTGGTGTTGGCATGGGGTAGAGGGAGTTTACATATACCAGTCATTTCCTTTTAAATCCATGAAGGGAAGTGGACAAGTTCAAACTTAGAAAGGAGATAATAGTTCCACACCCCATGTGTCCTGATAACTACAGGAATGAAACCATATTGAGGTTGTCTGCTTTCTATAACGGTTTGATGTGAGTGAGTGAGTGAGTGAGTGTGAGAGTGAGAGTGAGAGTGAGTGTGTGAGTGTGAGTGTGAGAGTGAGAGTGAGAGTGAGAGTGAGAGAGAGAGAGAGAGGAGAGAGAGAGAGAGAGAGAGAGAGAGAGAGAGAGGAGAGAGAGAGAGAGAGAGAGAGAGAGAGAGAGAGAGAGAGAGAGAGAGAGACAGAGAGAGAGAGAGAGAGAGAGAGAGAGAGAGGACATCAGGTAAAGTTCTGGAGATGAGGGAATATGTGTGCAGAAAGAAACCCTCCAGTATGGTTAACCACAGTTAGGCCCAGTATGGACTATCAATACAAGTGACCATTTAGAATGTGACCCAGTTCAATGGGTCTTAACAGAACTGGGGGATGTCAGCCATGAAGTTGTCTAAACACAACTGGAATATAATTTGTTTGTGATTCATTGTTAATGGATTTTCCATTAGGAACCTAACACAACAACACACATAACACACACACCAATAAAAACAAAGGGGGAGGAAACCACTAAAGGCATTACCATATTGTCATTTTCTAATGACAGGGAGAAAACATGTAAAATCTAGAAGACTACTTTAGATCAGGTCAGAAGAAGCCTAGTGCACTACGTAGGGAACAGGGAGAGATTTGGGACAGAGACAGTAACTCCTGTATGGGAAATCTTCATTCTAATGACAGTGAGCAAATCTCCACCCTATTCCCTATGTAGTGCACTACTTTAGATCGGATCAGTAAGTAGCCTAGTGCACTACGTAGGGAACAGGGTGTCATTTGGGCCAGAGTCAGTAACTCCCCTGGGTATGAATTGTCTCTCTATCTTATCTGTCTTCTATATGATGTTCTCCTCTCCTCCTCTCTTCTCTCCTCTATTCACTCTATTCTATCATCCACACCACATGCCAGCTTCAACACAATCCATTTACAAGTTAAAGACACACCTTGGAATAAATAGCAAAGGAAAACTACTACTAGATGTATTTTTTATTTCCCATCACCATGAATCATATTTAATAACTGAACAGTAGCAGACCTAACTTCATCTGTTCCTGACTCTGGATAGTGGATTAAAAAGACCATCAATCTCCAATGATATTAAAGTACAATTCTGAACATTACTGATATACTGAGTGGTAAGTCAAGATATGTGCTGGGTTTTTATTGTTTGGTTAATAGCACCACCTGCTGGACAGGTTTAATGTTGCTTGACTGAGCAGTATGGGAGAATAAAAGTTGCCAAACTTAGGGCCGGTTTCCCGGATATCTCCATTGAACATGCTTTTTAGTCTAGGACTAGGCTTAATCTGTGTCGGGGAAACCGGCCCATATAGTTTAAGTAGAAAGTAAGTTATTCCAGCTTGTAGTGGGCTGACTAGTCCTTGGGAATTGTCCTTTTGTTCCTGGACCATTTTCCATGCAGCTCCAGGTGACAGAGAACACATCAATTGGGTCGAGCCTACAAGCTGTTCAATGATACTGAGGAAAATTACATAGAGACAGAGAACCAATTGAGAAAACATATCAATGGTTCTGAATGCCAACCAATACACATTAGAAACATACATCATGATTAATGTGATAGAACCTGCTCTTACCATGAGAAACAGATTCCCCAATCTTCTCCTCCTCTTCTTCATCTTTAATGTTGACATTCAGCTCCAATGTAGGGAATGTCCTCTTGGTGTAACGGTCAAGCTGTTGCTTTCTCCCGCGGTAGACCTGGTTCATATCCCGTCGGTTACATTAAGCAGTCTATTCTCTGAAAATAGTCCAGACAGCATGTACCCAACAGTGAGGTCAGTGGGATTGGAGAGAGTCCCCTCTCCCTCTCTCTGTCTCTCTCTCTGTCTCTCTCTCTCTGACTGGAGTAGAGAAGTGAAATGGTGTGTCTCCTTTGGTCAACAATACTCACCTTGAGACACTCCACAGCCTGTTGGAGCTCCTTCAGCTCCTTCTCTCTCTCCTGGAATCTCTGCTGGACTTTCTGCTGACTCATCCCCAGCTGCATCTGTGGAGAATCACTCTTCAATGAGCTATCAAGCTTTATTTGTCCAGTAGATCAATAGTATAGTAATGTGACATAGGGCCCATAGAGAGGAAAGTCTAAAATCTTGAGGAAGTCCCTTTACCATATGACATTTTCTATGTTGCTATGTTAATGATTATAGTGTTTATGGTAGGTGTACATGTATCAAGGAGTTGAGGGTCACCTGGTATACTCGGCAGCTGGGTAAACACCTCCCGAGTATCATTTCTTACTCGGCAGGATCCGTCCACGTTTTCGGAGGGCTCCTGGCAAGCGGGGAGTCGCCGACCCGCGTTCAATGTGCCGGTCCGCTTAGCGAGTGCGTCCCGCACGCCCCCATGTCTTCTTTTTTTTCATTTTCATATTTTTGAAAAAATATTTTTTTTTTTCTGATACATTTTTTTTCATCTGCTTCAAAGTAGATTAAGTGAAAAAATCACCTCCATTCAGGCAGTTATTTTTTTGGTTCGAGGTCATTTAAAGCAGACACGTGGTAAGTTATCCAGAGCGAAAAAAAATATTTTTTATTTTTTTGGTAGTCATTACAGTTTAGTTACAGATAGTGATGCATATTTTCTTCATATTTTTTATTTTTTTTTTATATTTTTTTTCTAGCTTTATAAAAAAAACAAACGGATAAAACCTGGTTTTCTAATATGTACGGGTTCATGAGGGTTGCCTAATCACACATGTGACATTTTGGAAGGATGTGACCTTTTTAACCCTTCGAAACAGCACCTATGACCACAATGTAAGGCACTTCCGGTTGTCACAGGAAGCTGTAATTAAACACATATCCTCATTGGGACAAGCTCTTACAGAATCCTGAGTTTCAGGTCAATCCGTGAAAAAACTAAACTTTTTACAGAGGGTTGAATGTAGCGTTTTCACTATCTGCTGGTGGATACATCTAAACCATGTTTAGGGTCAATCTTCCCTTTCCGGTTGCTCCAGGAAGCTTAAACTCAACACAGGTAATCCTTATAGTGGCCTGATGGGTTGACAAAGAAGACAGTTTGATATGGCAATATAAACCCACATAGGCATCAAGTTGAAGTTAGGGCAGCAGGCAATGTATTTCTATGGAAAAGAGTTCACGGTCAACTGTTTGAATAAATGCACCCTGTTTTCACTGTTAAGGATTAATTCCACATGGTCATGGGTAGGCTTGCACAGATCGGGAGAACCTTAGGAGCGTTCCTGTGGTTGAAATGTTTTTCTATCCTTACCGGATCTAATGCTCTCACCCAAAAGCACCTCAAATTTAAGACCAGGCTTCATTTTGGGCCTTGTCCTGAGACCTTTCTGGATGTCTATATTTTAGCCCAAAAAACGTCAGAGCCTGCTGATCTTCACATATGTTGCTCTTTATATGCCCCCCAACCATAATCTGGAAATATATTAATTTCAGACTTCTGGACATAAAACTTACATATTGTGTAAACCACACACAGACATGTGAAATCCCTTAGCTAGATGAGCCTCAAACATCAGAGCAATGGCCTAGGCGACAACACCTTGGGTGGGCAATTGTCTTCCAAATGAATGTTCATATATAACACGCCATTCTCCAAATCAATATTTCTATATAACATGCCATTCTCCTTGCATTATGCTGTTGGGTCAGGAGGAGGGAGGTTGCAATGCTGGGGAAAACACCTCCACAGCAGATCAACACAGCATTGCAACATTTTTCGAATGAAAGTAACAGCGCCCTTGGGCACCCCTGTAGTTTATTTTTAGTCATTTAGCAGACACTCTTATCCAGAGTGACTTATATATTTTTTGTGTAATTATTTTTTTCATACCTGCCCCCCAGTGGGAATCAAACCCTAAACCCTGGCATTGCAAATACCATGCTCTACAAACTGAGCCTCCTCATCCCTGCCACAATTCAGACTACTGGACATAATTATAATTCCTATCTAAACCTAACGGCTTGTGAAACCCCCACACAGAGGTGTGAAATTCCTCAACTTGAGGAGCTTCAAACATCAGAACAATGGCCTGACAACACCTGAGACATTTTTTAGGAAGATGGCATCATCTGGTTCTATTGCCAACATGATTAGCTAAGTTATAAAAAAGTATATTACAGAGTTAGGCTTTCACAATAACATTCCTGGAAACAGATTGTAATTTTGATGCGCATAGGAATCATGAGTGCATTCAGGTGCGTATGCCACGGCTAAGTTTATTCACAGTAGACAAACAGGCTCATTCTGTTCAGAATAACCCAGGGTATGACGTCATGTCATCTTGTAACTATACATCAAATATAGTGATCATAAATGTTGACACTGTATTTGACATGAGTTTTATAATAAGAAAATTTGAAGTGCACATTTGGACTCATGGGTGTTTTGCTTGCTTGTATGACATCAAAGCAGTATTTATTATAGTCCTCAACGTCTCATCTTTCAAAATACATTTAGTCCTCTGAAGCGTAGAGCCTGTGGTCTGAAGTCATGTATAGCATGTTACTGTACAGCCACTGCGTACCAATTTAGGCGTTTATCAGTGCCATTTTCACCTGTATACTTTAAAGGGCTACATACAAATTGTGCAACAATATTGCATTTTTAAAAGCCTGTTATATTAAATGAAGTGCCCTTTAATATAGACCACATGTAAAATTCAATAAATCAGATTTTTTTATATGAATAAAGACTTGCAAAAGTGCTAAAAATTCTGCATTTTGGCATGTCCCTCTGTGCACCCTCTGTGACTTCTAGGACTATTTTAACCCACTTAACCCCAGAATTCCCCCAAGTTTTCAGGATCATTGTAAAGCCCTAGTTATTCTGTTGCTTTGACAAAGTCATTTCGGGAGATTGTGATTTATTTAATGTGATTAGTGATTCATTTTAAAGGGGCAATCAGCAGATGCAACATCCATTGATTCTTGAAGAATATAACCTATAAATGAGCTTAGTTCAACTGTCGTAATCAACCCAAAATATAAGCTGGTGGACTCCGATGTTTGTAAACAGAGCGAGTAAAGAAATACTGAGCCTGTTAAAACAGTGGAGTGATGGACAGTCAGTCCTGCTTCCAGCTCTGTATTTGAGAAAGGGATTACATTTCTCCAGCCCCATCCCTCAGAGTGAAAAACAAGAGTTGGGAGTGCGTTATTGTTTCAGCTGAGTGAGAGAGAGAGAATAATGAAACTTGTGAGATGAGAGAGAGAGAGAGAGAAGACAGTGGAGTGAGAGAGAGAGAGGAGAGAGAGAGAGAGAGAGAGAGAGAGAGACAGAGAGAGAGAGAGAGAGAGAGGGAGTTGTCAGGAGAGAGAAAGAGTGAAAACAGTGGAGTGAGACAGCGAGAGAGAGAGTTGTGAGGAGAGAGAGTGAAACAGTGGAGTGAGAGAGAGAGAGAGAGAGGAGAGAGAGTGAAAACAGTGAGAGAGAGAGAGAGAGAGAGTGAAAACAGTCGAGTGAGGCAGAGAGAGAGTTGTGAGGATAGAGAAAGAGAGAGTGAAAACAGTGGAGTGAGACAGAACGAGAGAGAGAGTTGTGAGGAGAGAGAGAGTGAAAACAGTGGAGTGAGTCAGAGCGAGAAGAGAGAGAGAGAGAGAAGAGAGAGAAAGAGTGAAAAACAGTGAGAGAGAGAGAGAGAGAGAGAGAGAGAGAGAGAGAGAGAGAGGAGAGAGAGAGAGAGAGACTGTGTCCACAATGTTAATAGGAACAAAGATTTGTGTTCCTAGGTTAGGGCCCTTAATATGGAATACATTAAATAGAGTGGTTAGAATATATAAAGGGTAACAGTTTCTATGAAGTACATCCAGTCGTCTGAAAAAGTTTGGGCACCCCTCTGAGGCTGCATAATAATTTACTCTGTCGTCACAGAAAATGATCACAGTGGCATGCCATTCATTTTCTAATAAAAGCTGAGTAATGGGCTATTGTCCAGACAAAGATTTTTAGTGTAGCAATATTAAGTTGTATGAAATTAAATCAGATGTGAAAAATAGGCTATGCCTCAGCCCAATAGGGAATGTCCTCTTGGTGTAACGGTCAAGCTGTTGCTTTCTCCCGCGGTAGACCTGGTTCATATCCCGTCGGTTACATTAAGCAGTCTATTCTCTGAAAATAGTCCAGACAGCATGTACCCAACAGTGAGGTCAGTGGGATTGGAGAGAGTCCCCTCTCCCTCTCTCTGTCTCTCTCTCTGTCTCTCTCTCTCTGACTGGAGTAGAGAAGTGAAATGGTGTGTCTCCTTTGGTCAACAATACTCACCTTGAGACACTCCACAGCCTGTTGGAGCTCCTTCAGCTCCTTCTCTCTCTCCTGGAATCTCTGCTGGACTTTCTGCTGACTCATCCCCAGCTGCATCTGTGGAGAATCACTCTTCAATGAGCTATCAAGCTTTATTTGTCCAGTAGATCAATAGTATAGTAATGTGACATAGGGCACATAGAGAGGAAAGTCTAAAATCTTGAGGAAGTCCCTTTACCAAAATGCCAGAAAATCTTTTCCAAAATGGTCTCAAATGAGCTGTACTCTCAGGCCCATGGGAGAAAGGGTTTTACTAGGCAGGGAGTGTAGAACAAGATGCATGGAGCTCCAGAGGTCACCTGGGTCAATGTGGGCCTGCATGGATGTCAGCAGGGCATGAGGGAGAAGGCCCAAAGTGAATCAGTGTGTCTGTGTGAGTGTGTGTGTGAAGTGTGTGTGTGAGTGAACCTGTCCTACATCACCTGGTATACTCGGCAGCTGGGTAAACACCTCCCGAGTATCATTTCTTACTCGGCAGGATCCGTCCACGTTTTCGGAGGGCTCCTGGCAAGCGGGGAGTCGCCGACCCGCGTTCAATGTGCCGGTCCGCTTAGCGAGTGCGTCCCGCACGCCCCCATGTCTTCTTTTTTTTCATTTTCATATTTTTGAAAAAATTAATTTTTCATATTTTTTTTTTTCTGCTTCAAAGTAGATTAAGTGAAGCTTCACCTCCATTCAGGCAGTTATCACACCCCCCCACCCGGATTCGACCCCACTGGTCATTTAAAGACGTGTTTGGCTACGGGCACGTGGTAAGTTATGCGTTCAGAGACAGAGACAGAGACAGAGAGAGAGAGAGAGAGAGAGAGAGAGAGAGAGAGAGAGAGAGAGAGACAGAGAGAGGAGAGAGAGAGAGAGAGACAGAGAGAGAGAGAGAGAGAGAGAGAGAGAGAGAGAGAGAGAGAGACAGAGAGAGAGAGAGAGAGAGAGAGAGACGAGAGAGAGAGAGAGAGAGAGGACATCAGGTAAAGTTCTGGAGATGAGGGAATATGTGTGCAGAAAGAAACCCTCCAGTATGGTTAACCCCAGTTAGGCCCAGTATGGACTATCAATACAAGTGACCATTTAGAATGTGACCCAGTTCAATGGGTCTTAACAGAACTGGGGGATGTCAGCCATGAAGTTGTCTAAACACAACTGGAATATAATTTGTTTGTGATTCATTGTTAATGGATTTTCCATTAGGAACACAGGGGGAAAACCTAACACAACAACACACATACAACAGTTACATACAGTATAGAACACCATCTAGAAGACATAGACATATCATTACATACAGTATAGAACACCATCTAGAAGACATAGACATATCATTACATACAGTATAGAACACCATATAGAAGACATAGACATATCATTACGTACAGTATAGAACACCATCTAGAAGACATAGACATATCATTACATACAGTATAGAACACCATCTAGAAGACATAGACATATCATTACATACAGTATAGAACACCATATAGAAGACATAGACATATCATTACATACAGTATAGAAACACCATATAGAAGACATAGACATATCATTACATACAGTATAGAACACCATATAGAGACATAGACATATCATTACATACAGTATAGAACACCATATAGAAGAAATAGACATATCATTACATACAGTATAGAACACC
>CM072235.1:42783993-42792482 GCA_036851935.1 Coregonus suidteri | reverse complement strand
GGGGTTGTTTGGGAAAGGGACCCCGGGCGAAAGAAATTAACTGTACGACTCCAACACCATCATTAACTTTGCCGATGACACAACAGTGGTAGGCCTGATCACCGACAACGACGAGACAGCCTATAGGGAGGAGGGTCAGAGACCTGCAGTGTGGTGCCAGGACAACATCCTCTCCCTCAACATGATCAAGACGAAGGAGATAATTGTGGACTACAGGAAAAAGAAGAGGACCGAGCACACCCCCATTCTCATCAGCGGGGCTGTAGTGGAGCAGGTTGAGAGGTTCAAGTTCCTTGGTGTACACATCACCAACAAACTAACATGGTCCAAGCACACCAAGACAGTCGTGAAGAGGGCACGACAAAACCTATTCCCCCTAAGGAGACTGAAAAGATTTGGTATGGGTCCTCAAATCCTCAAAAGGTTCTACAGCTGCACCATCGAGAGCATCCTGACTGGTTGCATCACTGCCTGGTATGGCAACTGCTCGGCCTCCGACTTCAAGGCACTACAGAGGGTAGTGCATACGGCCCATTACATCACTGGGGCCAAGCTTTCTGCCATCCAGGACCTCTATACCAGGCGGTGTCAGAGGAAGGCCCTAAAAATTGTCAAAGACTCCAGCTACTGTAGTCATAGACTGTTCTCTCTGCTACCACACGGCAAGTGGTACCGAAGCACCAAGTCTAGGTCCAAGAGGCTTCTAAACAGCTTCTATCCCCAAGCCATTAGACTCCTGAACATCTAATCCAGACTCATGAACATCTAATCCAGCACCCAGACTATTTGCATTGCCCCCCCCCCCCCCTCTTTTTACGCTGCTGCTACTCTCTGTTTTATTATCTATGCATAGTCACTTTAATAACTCTACCTATATGTACATATTACCTCAATTACCTTTTTTTGGGGGTATTCTTTCTTAATACTGCATTGTTGGTTAAGGGCTTGTAAGTAAGCATTTCACTGTAAGGTCTACACCTGATGTATTCGGCTCATGTGACAAATATGCTTTGATTTTATCTAAAAAGTAAAGGAGTGGAATTAAGAAATATTAAAATATTACGACGACCAATGTTGGAGTCCGGAGCATAAATATATATATACACTACCGTTCAAAAGTTTGGGGTCACTTAGAAATGTCCTTGTTTTTGAAAGAAAAGCACATTTTTTGTCCATTAAAATTAACATCAAATTGATCAAAAATACACACTGTAGACATTGTTAATGTGTAAATGGCTTTTGTAGCTAGAAGCGGCTGATTTTTAATGGAATATCTACATAGGCGAATAATGCACATTATCAGCAACCATCAGTCCTGTGTTCCAATGGCACGTTGTGTTTGCTAATCCAAGTTTATCATTTAAAAAAGGCTAATTTGATCATTAGAAAACCCTTTGGCAATTATGTTAGCACAGCTGAAAAACTGTGTGCTGATTAAAGTAGCAATAAAGCTGGCCTTTGTGGGTTCGATTACAGGATCAAAATGGCCAGAAAACAAAGAACTTTCTTCTGAAACTTGTCAGTCTATTCTTGTTCTGAGAAATGAAGCTATACATGCGAGAAATTGCCAAGAAACTGAAGAATTTACATTTACATTTTAGTAGACGCTCTTATCCAGAGCGACTTACAGTTAGTGAGTGCATACATTTTATTTTTTTTAATTTAATTTTTTATGCTGGCCTCCCGTGGGAATCGAACGCACAACCCTGGCGTTGCAAACGGCATGCTCTATCAACTAAGCTACATCCCTGCCTGCCATTCCCTCCCCTACCCTGGACGACGCTGGGCCAATTGTGCGCCGCCCCATGGGTCTCCCGGTCGCGGCCGGCTACGACAGAGCCTGGATTCGAACCAGGACTCTCTAGTGGCACAGCTAGCACTGTGATGCAGTGCCTTAGACCACTGCACCACTCGGGAGATCAAAAATGCACTGTAGACATTGTTAATGTTGTAAATGGCTTTTGTAGCTGGAAACGGCTGATTTTTTATGGAATATCTACATAGGCAGATGCACATTATCAGCAACCATCAGTCCTGTGTTCCAATGGCACGTTGTGTTTTGCTAATCCAAGTTTGGGATTACTCCCTTCACAGAAACTGCGCAAACTGCGCTAACCAGAAAAGAAAGAGGAGTGGGAGGCCCCGGTCACCTGGTATACTCGGCAGCTGGGTAAAAACACCTCCCGAGTATCATTTCTTACTCGGCAGGATCCGTCCACGTTTTCGGAGGGCTCCTGGCAAGCGGGGAGTCGCCGACCCGCGTTCAATGTTGCCGGTCCGCTTAGCGAAGTGCGTCCCGCACACGCCCCCATCCGTCTTCTTTTTTTTAATTTTCATATTTTTGAAAAAATAATTTTTCATATTTTTTTTTCTGCTTCAAAGTAGATTAAGTGAAGCTTCACCTCCATTCAGGCACACCCCCCCACCCGGATTTCGACCCCACTGGTCATTTTAAAGACGTGTTTGGCTACGGGCAACTGTGGTAAGTTATGCGTTCACCTGGTAGTCGTCTTTTTTTTTTCATTTTCATATTTATGAAAAATATATATATATATTTTTTTGGTAGTCATTTTTAGCAGACCAACTCTATCCAGAGCGACTTACAGTTAGTGATGCATATTTTCTTCATATTTTTATTTTTTTTATATATTTTTTTTCTAGCTTTATAAAAAAACAAACGGATAAAAACCTGGTTTCTAATATGTACGGGTTCATGAGGGTTGCCTAATCACACATGTGACATTTTGGAAGGATGTGACCTTTTTAACCCTTCAAAACAGCACCTATGACCACAATGTAAGGCACTTCCGGTTGTCACAGGAAGCTGTAATTAAACACATATCCTCATTGGGACAAGCTCTTACAGAATCCTGAGTTTCAGGTCAATCCGTGAAAAAAATAAACTTTTTACAGAGGGTTGAATGTAGCGTTTTCACTATCTGCTGGTGGATACATCTAAACCATGTTTAGGGTCAATCTTCCCACTTCCGGTTGCTCCAGGAAGCTTAAACTCAACACAGATAATCCTTATAGTGGCCTGATGGGTGACAAAAGAAAACAGTTTGATATGGCAATATAAACCCACATAGGCAAAATCAAGTTGAAGTTAGGGCAGCAGGCAATGTATTTCTATGGAAAAGAGTTCACGGTCAACTGTTTGAATAAATGCACCCTGTTTTCACTGGTTTAAGGATTAATTCCACATGGTCATGGGTAGGCTTGCACAGATCGGGAGAACCTTAGGAGCGTTCCTGTGGTTGAAATGTTTTTCTATCCTTACCGGATCTAATGCTCTCACCCAAAAGCACCTCAAATTTAAGACCAGGCTTCATTTTGGGCCTTGTCCTGAGACCTTTCTGGATGTCTATATTTTAGCCCAAAAAACGTCAGAGCCTGCTGATCTTCACATATGTTGCTCTTTATATGCCCCCCAACCATAATCTGGAAATATATTAATTTCAGACTTCTGGACATAAAACTTACATATTGTGAAAACCACACACAGACATGTGAAATCCCTTAGCTAGATGAGCCTCAAACATCAGAGCAATGGCCTAGGCGACAACACCTTGGGTGGGCAATTGTCTTCCAAATGAATGTTCATATATAACACGCCATTCTCCAAATCAATATTTCTATATAACATGCCATTCTCCTTGCATTATGCTGTTGGGTCAGGGAGGAGGGAGGTTGCAATGCTGGGAAAAAACACCTCCACAGCAGATCCACACAGCATTGCAACATTTTTCGAATGAAAGTAACAGCGCCCTTGGGCACCCCTGTAGTTTATTTTTAGTCATTTAGCAGACACTCTTATCCAGAGTGACTTAATATATTTTTTGTGTAATTATTTTTTTCATACCTGCCCCCCAGTGGGAATCAAACCCTAAACCCTGGCATTGCAAATACCATGCTCTACAAACTGAGCCTCATCCCTGCCACAATTCAGACTACTGGGACATAATTATAATTCCCATCTAAACCTAACGGCTTGTGAAAACCCCCACACAGAGGTGTGAAATTCCCTCAACTTGAGGAGCATCAAACATCAGAACAATGGCCTGACAACACCTGAGACATTTTTTAGGAAGATGGCATCTGCCAAAGACAGGGTGGAAATAAAAACAATATGCAGTTTTCTTTTAAATGTGTTGTTTATTTTAAAGTGCAGATACCAAAACTGAAATGTAAGTTGAACATGCATGGCTAAATATATTACAAAATTACAGATGTACATTTTAAAAAGGGGTTTAAGGATATTTTTGAGTCCCATCAGCTATTGGTGATTTCGTGCTGACTGGCCTAGCTGTCAAGCCATTCCAAATATTGTCCTTCTCCACCAAAATATTTTCTTGCCACCCCATAGTCAAACAACAGTTCTTCCTGCACCGGAATGTCTCGTTGGGCAATGAAAAGGATGACATTCAACACTTTGCCATCCTCTTCAAGTTGCTGAAGCTGACCTTTGATGTTGCCTTCTCTTTCTGGAGTGGTTGATCCTCTCCGTCCATCCTCGGTCAGGTTGGCATCATTTGAAAACTTGTTCTATTGCCAACATGATTAGCTAAGTTATAAAAAAGTATATTACAGAGTTAGGCTTTCACAATAACATTCCTGGAAAACAGATTGTAATTTTGATGCGCATAGGAATCATGAGTGCATTCAGGTGCGTATGCCACGGCTAAGTTTATTCACAGTAGACAAACAGGCTCATTCTGTTGAGAATAACCCAGGGTATGACGTCATGTCATCTTGTAACTATACATCAAAATATAGTGATCATAAATGTTGACACTGTATTTGACATGAGTTTTATAATAAGACAATTTGAAGTGCACATTTGGACTCATGGGTGTTTTGCTTGCTTGTATGACATCAAAGCAGTATTTATTATAGTCCTCAACGTCTCATCTTTCAAAATACATTTTGTCCTCTGAAGCGTAGAGCCTGTGGTCTGTAGTCATGTATAGCATGTTACTGTACAGCCACTGCGTACCAATTTAGGCGTTTATCAGTGCCATTTTCAACCTGTATACTTTAAAGGGCTACATACAAATTGTGCAACAATATTGCATTTTTAAAAGCCTGTTATATTAAATGAAGTGCCCTTTAATATAGACCACATGTAAAATTCAATAAATCAGATTTTTTTATATGAATAAAGACTTGCAAAAGTGCTAAAATTCTGCATTTTGGCATGTCCCTCTGTGCACCCTCTGTGACTTCTAGGGACTATTTTTAACCCACTTAACCCCAGAATTCCCCCAAGTTTTCAGGATCATTGTAAAGCCCTAGTTATTCTGTTGCTTTGACAAAGTCATTTCGGGAGATTGTGATTTATTTAATGTGATTAGTGATTCATTTTAAAGGGGCAATCAGCAGATGCAACATCCATTGATTCTTGAAGAATATAACCTATAAATGCCTCATGAGCTTAGTTCAACTGTCGTACCCCATCAGAACCCAAAATAGAAGCTTGTTTTACTCCGATGTTTGTAAACAAAGTAAATGTAAACAAATACTGTATAGCCTCAAAATATTGTTAAAACTATCATTTTTTATGTCATGGATGGTCAGTCCTTGCTTCCATAGCTCTGTATTTGAATTTGAAAGGGATTACATTTCTCCAGCCCCATCCCTCAGCTTTTTACTAAAACAAGAGTTGGGAGTACGCTTTGTTATTGTTTCTACTGCTGATTGCTGCTTTAAGGTAAAACAAAGAAAAAATGTGTCCCTCATTTGAATAATGGTGAAACTATTCCTTTTTTTTTTTTTAAGAAACATTGAACATCTAAGAGAGAGAGAGAGAGAGAGAGAGAGAGAGAGAGAGAGAGAGAGAGAGAGAGAGAGAGAGAGAGAGAGAGAGAGAGAGAGAGAGAGAGAGAGAGAGAGAGAGAGAGAGAGATAGAGAGTTGTGAGGAGCGAGGAAGAGTGAAAACAGTGGAGTGAGACAGAGAGAAAGAGAGAGAGAGAGAGAGAGAGAAAGAGAGAGAGAGAGTTGTCAGGAGAGAGAGAGTGAAACAGTGGAGTGAGAGAGAGAGAGAGAGAGTTGTGAGGAGAGAGAAATAGTGAAAACAGTCGAGTGAGGCAGAGAGAGAGTTGTGAGGATAGAGAAAGAGAGAGTGAAAACAGTGGAGTGAGACAGAACGAGAGAGAAAGTGAATTGTGAGAAGAGAGAGAGTGAAAACAGTGGAGTGAGTCAGAGCGAAAGAGAGAGAGAGCTGTGAAGAGAGAGAAAGAGTGAAAACAGTGGAGTAAGAGAGAGAGAGAGAGAGAGGAGAGAGAGAGAGAGAAAGAGAGAGAGAACTGTACACAATGTTAATAGGAACAAAGATTTGTGTTCCTAGGTTAGGGCCCTTAATATGGAATACATTAAATAGAGTGGTTAGAATATATAAAGGGTAACAGTTTCTATGAAGTACATCCAGTCGTCTGAAAAAGTTTGGGCACCCCTCTGAGGCTGCATAATAATTTACTCTGTCGTCACAGAAAATGATCACAGTGGCATGCCATTCATTTTCTAATAAAAGCTGAGTAATGGGCTATTGTCCAGACAAAGATTTTTAGTGTAGCAATATTAAGTTGTATGAAATTAAATCAGATGTGAAAAATAGGCTATGCCTCAGCCCAATAGGGAATGTCCTCTTGGTGTAACGGTCCAAGCTGTTGCTTTCTCCCACGGTAGACCTGGTTCATATCCCGTCGGTTACATTAAGCAGTCTATTCTCTGAAAATAGTCCAGACAGCATGTACCCAACAGTGAGGTCAGTGGGATTGGAGAGAGTCCCCTCTCCCTCTCTCTGTCTCTCTCTCTGTCTCTCTCTCTCTGACTGGAGTAGAGAAGTGAAATGGTGTGTCTCCTTGGTCAACAATACTCACCTTGAGACACTCCACAGCCTGTTGGAGCTCCTTCAGCTCCTTCTCTCTCTCCTGGAATCTCTGCTGGACTTTCTGCTGACTCATCCCCAGCTGCATCTGTGGAGAATCACTCTTCAATGAGCTATCAAGCTTTATTTGTCCAGTAGATCAATAGTATAGTAATGTGACATAGGGCACATAGAGAGGAAAGTCTAAAATCTTGAGGAAGTCCCTTTACCATATGACATTTTCTATGTTGCTATGTTAATGATTATAGTGTTTATGGTAGGTGTACATACACCTCCCGAGTATCATTTCTTACTCGGCAGGATCCGTCCACGTTTTCGGAGGGCTCCTGGCAAGCGGGGAGTCGCCGACCCGCGTTCAATGTGCCGGTCCGCTTAGCGAGTGCGTCCCGCACGCCCCCATGTCTTCTTTTTTTTCATTTTCATATTTTTGAAAAAATAATTTTTCATATTTTTTTTCTGCTTCAAAGTAGATTAAGTGAAGCTTCACCTCCATTCAGGCAGTTATCACACCCCCCCACCCGGATTCGACCCCACTGGTCATTTAAAGACGTGTTTGGCTACGGGCACGTGGTAAGTTATGCGTTCACCTGGTAGTCGTCTTTTTTTTCATTTTCATATTTATGAAAAAATATATATATATATTTTTGGTAGTCATTTAGCAGACACTCTTATCCAGAGCGACTTACAGTTAGTGATGCATATTTATTTTCTTCATATTTTTTTATTTTTTTTATATATATATTTTTCTAGCTTTATAAAAAAACAAACGGATAAAAACCTGGTTTTCTAATATGTACGGGTTCATGAGGGTTGCCTAATCACACATGTGACATTTTGGAAGGATGTGACCTTTTTAACCCTTCGAAACAGCACCTATGACCACAATGTAAG
Source organism: Coregonus suidteri (assembly GCA_036851935.1). NCBI lineage: Eukaryota > Metazoa > Chordata > Actinopteri > Salmoniformes > Salmonidae > Coregonus > Coregonus suidteri. Next base: position 42,784,704 of record CM072235.1, on the reverse strand, counting down.
GCACTTCCGGTTGTCACAGGAAGCTGTAATTAAACACATATCCTCATTGGGACAAGCTCTTACAGAATCCTGAGTTTCAGGTCAATCCGTGAAAAACTAAACTTTTTACAGAGGGTTGAATGTAGCGTTTTCACTATCTGCTGGTGGATACATCTAAACCATGTTTAGGGTCAATCTTCCCACTTCCGGTTGCTCCAGGAAGCTTAAACTCAACACAGGTAATCCTTATAGTGGCCTGATGGGTTGACAAAGAAGACAGTTTGATATGGCAATATAAACCCACATAGGCATCAAGTTGAAGTTAGGGCAGCAGGCAATGTATTTCTATGGAAAAGAGTTTCACGGTCAACTGTTTGAATGAATGCACCCCTTTTCACTGTTAAGGATTAATTCCACATGGTCATGGGTAGGCTTGCACAGATCGGGAGAACCTTAGGAGCGTTCCTGTGGTTGAAATGTTTTTCTATCCTTACCGGATCTAATGCTCTCACCCAAAAGCACCTCAAATTTAAGACCAGGCTTCATTTTGGGCCTTGCCCTGAGACCTTTCTGGATGTCTATATTTTAGCCCAAAAACGTCAGAGCCTGCTGATCTTCACATATGTTGCTCTTTATATGCCCCCCAACAATAATCTGGAAATATATTAATTTCAGACTTCTGGACATAAAACTTACATATTGTGTAAACCACACACAGACATGTGAAATCCC
>CM072235.1:42756493-42778993 GCA_036851935.1 Coregonus suidteri | reverse complement strand
AGTCAATTAAAATAATATTTTTGGGTATATTGAGTTCAGCTCAATGTTATTTAATTTTATGTGTGTAAGTCACTATGGAAGTTCTAGAGCGCACAGTTATATTTTGCTTAACAGCATTTTAAAACTCCACGGTGAAAGTATATTTTTTCATTTACGTCATTTAGCAGACGCTCTTATCCAGAGCGATTTACAGTTAGTGAGTGCATACATTTTTCATACTTGCCCCCCGTGGGAATCGAACCCACAACCCTGGCGTTGCAAGCGCCATGCTCTACCAACTGAGCTACAGGAGGACAGTATACAAAGTAGTAAGAAATAGATGTAATTGTTGTAAAAAAAAAAAACGGTGTATTCTTTTACTATCATACTAAATTAAAATATTGAATTATTACACAATTTTTTCTTTAGATTGGTGATGTTTAATAAAGTTTACAGTCACCACGAATACATTCAATTGATTGCTTTAAACAGATTAATTTTGGGGGTTTGTTACTATAGGCGCCTGTCCGTCTCTGTTATCATTTTTTAAGCTCAAGTGGCCCAGAAAATCGGGGTCTCTGCATAAAAGTCGATGGCAAACAAATACACGGATTTCACAGTCAAGCTATCACTAAAATGAAATCCAACCCCTGTCAGAATCTCCATCTGACGTTCTACAATTTAGATAACTTTTGTCCCCTGTTCTATTGATTTCAACATGTTATTGCTGGAAGTGATTAACACATATTTTGTTACACTTAGGGACAGATCCAATTTACTGGAGGGTGGTCCAAAATAAGCAAGGGTTGTCAAACTTTTTATTTTTTTTGCTTTGGGGAGGGTTGTGTGGTTTTTTTTATTGGGCACAGGGTAGAGCGTTTTTTCCCTGGTTTAAGTTCGCTCTTTTACTATATAATTTCTTACATTGTATGTCATTTAGCAGACGCTCTTATCCAGAGCAACTTACAGTTAAGTGAGTGCATACATTTTCATACTGGCTCCCCGTGGGAAACTAACCCACAACCCTGGCGTTGCAAGCGCCATGCTCTACCAACTGAGCTACAGGGGACTACATCCTAGACACATGTCCTCATCTGCTTGCATGCCCCTCCCCCTATATCACGGTGTTTTGGTACTTCCCCCTGTGCACTACTCTTTTCAGTGTGCTAACTTTTACTATACCACAGGTCAGCATAGTCTACCAGTGTAATGGACTATCCACCATTCATAGTGACAATAGTGGATCGGGTATCCAGTTCTGCAATAGGCTAACTAGCAATCATACCACACATTAAAAGCATAAAAAGCTGCATACATTTTTTATATGAATCGACAAGAACAAATAGGAATAGCTGATAGGCCAGTGGAGAGCCCAGGTGAGTCATGATAGAACAGTGAAGACATGACACACAGTTCAAAAATCTCCCCTATTGATCTTGTTTAGGGACAACACAATGATCCTGCTGAATGTGCTGTCTGTTGCAGATCATCATTCTCCCAAGTCGTCCGGCAGGCCCAGTTATTCAGGAAAGCTTAACATGTGCTCTGCCTCCACTCCAATCAGAGCGGCTATTCCTCGAGCACCTAGAACCTATAACGCTTCAATTAAATATAGCCTAAATATGTATTGTTTAACTTTTTTTAATGTATTACCTTTTATATGTGGCATAAACACAACCAGTGACAATGTTTTAATCTGATTAGGCTACTCCAAAAGTCTCCTGTAGGTATGCGCACGTTCATCCTAAATACACTATACATACAAAAGTATGTGGACACCATTTAAATTAGTGGATTTAGCTATTTCAGCCACACCTCTTGCTGACAGGTGTATAAAATTAAGCACACAGCCATGCAATCTCCATAGACAAACACTGACAGTAGAATAGCCTTACTGAAGAGCTCAGTGACTTTCAACGTGACACCTTCATAGGATGCCACCTTTCCAACAAGTCAGTTCCTCAAATGTCTTCCCTGCTAGAGCTGCCCTGGTCAACTGTAAGTGCTATTATTGTGAAGTGGAAACGTCTAGGAGCAACAATGGCTCAGCCACGAAGTGGTAGGGCACACAAGCGCACAGAAGAGGACCGCAGATGAAGCGTGTAAAAATAATCTGTCCTCGGTTGCAACACTCACTACCGAGTTCCAAATTGCCTCTGGAAGCAACTTCAGCACAATAACTGTTAATCAGGAGCTTCATGAAATGGGTTTCTAGGGCTGAGCAGCCGCACACAAGCCTAAGATCACCATGCGCAATGCCAAGCGTCGGCTGGAGTGGTTTAAAGCTCGCCGCCCTTGGACTCTGGAGCAGTGGAAACGCGTTCTCTGGAGTGATTAATCACGCTTCACCATCTCGCAGTTTCTGGGTTTGGCGGATGCTAGGAAAGTGCTATCTGCCCCAATGCATAGTCCCAACTGTAAAGTTTGGTGGAGGAGGAATAATGGTCTGGGGCTGTTTTTCATGGTTCGGGCTAGGGCCCTTAGTTCCAGTGAAAGGAAATCTTAATGCTACAGCATACAATGACATTCTAGACGATTCTGTATTTCCAACTTTGTGGCAACAGTTTGGGGAAGGCCCTTTCATGTTTCAGCATGACAATGCCCCCGTGCACAAAGCGAGGTCCATACAGAAATGTTTTGTCGAGATCAATGTGATAGAACTTGACTGGCCTGCACAGAGCCCTGACCTCAACCCCATCAAACACCTTTGGGATGAATTGGAACGCCGACTGCGAGCCAGGCCTAATCATCCAAAACCAGTGCCCGACCTCACTACTGCTCGTGGCTGAATGGAAGCAAGTCCCCACAGCAAAGTTCCAACCTCTAGTGGAAAGCCTTCCCAGAAGAGTGGAGGCTGTTATAGCAGCAAAGGGGGGACCAACTCCATATTAATGCCCATGATTAGATGTTAGACGAGTAGGCGTCCACATACTTTTGGTCAAGAAGTGTATAATTCCAGCATCCTCAAAATGACTTGACATTAACCAGGTTTCCACCCAACACTTTTATCCATAATAATCTCATCATATAGCAGGCTATACCAGTACTGTACAGGGCCGGCGTTATGGGCGGCCTCTAGGGCGCCTTGCCCGCCCTACCGTACCTCCTTGCCCATCCAAATAAAATATTGAAATATTGATCATTTATTTGATCGAGACGCGCGCCGACAGACAGACTCAATCTCAGATAAAGCATCCGAGAGAGAGCGAAACAGCGCCACTGTCTCCGTGTAGACCATGTATCTGATACTGTCTGGACAAAAAGAGTATGGCATGTCATACTATTTCTGGCCAGACAGCATCAGCGCTTCACATTCATTTTCAAAGGAAGGAAGGCGGTGAGAGGGCGGGGCGAAAGACAGCATTTCCCAACTTTATGGAAATCACCCAGCGGCGGCGACCAATCATATCGAGTGGTTTCCATGACGACTTTGACGCTAAGCGACCCCAAGGCTGAGAGGCTTCTTCAGCAAAGATGGCTGACAAAAATAATAGGACGGAAGCAAATGTAAGTTATTATAACGTCATAACGAATCATGCAAAAAATGTACAGTTGAGATAAATATTTTAGTTATTGTAGAGACAAACGATTATGCATATTTTTTTTGTCATAAAGTTAATTTACAAAAATCGCTATTTAGCTAGCTAGCTAGCTGACTCGCTAACATTAGCCAGCTGCTAACTAGCTTTATCGTCGTTTTGACATGAGTATGAAATTGTAATTCTGGTTGTTTAATGTTTTAGGGACTCCTGAGAAAACCAGCAAACCAGGCTGTCGTCTTGTGGAACAGTGGATGTAAAGAATCTAGCGTAGAATCCCGTATTATCGGCATATTCAACAGCGTTTAAGAAATATATTACCTTCAACAGTGTTATCTTGTGATCAAGCCTTCAATGTTTTGTGATTATTGGTGTCGTAAAAATGTTAGCTAACGGTTTAGCAATTAGCAAGTTTGACATTTCATTTGAAAATATTACTGTTATCTGCTTTTGATAAGCGGTTTAGCAAAAAAATACGTCCCGTATTATTTGTATACGGCCCCCAGTTATTTGGGCACCTTACTATTTTGTTCAATTACAAGATATATCGTTTAATTTTGTTGAAAAAAGAGACACCAGCCATGTACCCGAAGTGTTTACTAGATAGTTGGCTAGGTCTTCCGGTAAAAAATAATGATTTGCCTGTCAATTTTCATTGCGTAGCCCGGTGCGCCCTCTTGTGGACTCTTAAGAAATGGTTCTTCACCAACATATTCAGTGTTGTAACCAAATGAAATATATGAGTATTAATAATTTACATCAAATACACTTTAACATTTACATTTACGTCATTTAGCAGACGCTCTTATCCAGAGCGACTTACATTATTTATTTATTTTTCATACCCCCTATGGGAATCGAACCCACAACCCCTGGCGTTGCAAACGCCATGCTCTATCAACTGAGCTCCCTCCCTGCAGGCCATTCCCTCCCCTACCCTGGACGACGCTGGGCCAATTGCGCGCCGCCCCATGGGTCTCCCGGTCACGGCCGGCTATGACAGAGCCTGGATTCGAACCAGGATCTCTAGTGGCACAGCTAGCACTGCGATGCAGTGCCTTAGACCACTGCGCCACTCAGGAGACAAACTCTTTAATTTCAGTTATGTGCATTAACATAAAACAATGAAATCACTGTTGGAGTTTGTGTTGCAGAGGTGCACTTGGAAAGTAAAGGAAGAAATACACAAGATGGGTTCAATAAATATATATATTATATTTTAGACATTTTTTTTTTTTTAACAAAAACAATTAAATCTCGACCTCCATCCCTATATTGTCACAAAAATCAAAATAAAAATCCAGCTCCACCGCTACCTCTTGATCCCACTGCACACACCTGCAGTGGAACCAGTGCTGGCAGAAGTCACAGCACAACCATGGCACCTCGGATCTACACTCCTGAGGGGAGGTTGCAGGCGGATCACGCTCCCCGCAGCGAGCACAGCAGGTGGTCTTCTTTATACCAAATAATACAAATGGATTAATATGGTTTTACAAAATGTAGAAGTTCTTCAACAACAATAGTAATTGATACAACTGAGAGAGCGAGAAAAACAGATTATGAAGTACCTGAGAGTGGTGCCATGGGTGGTGTGACAGATGTGACCGGTGTAGCTTTTCTCTTCCTTTTCTGTGCTGCAGTTTGAGAAAAAGTAGTGTTAGACAGAGCATGTTGCATGAAAACCCCTTTTCAACTTTTTTACATCAATACCTCTTGAGGAAGCTGCAGTGGTTTTGGAGGAGGTTGGAGATGACTGAGGGCTGGTGCTATGGACTGTAGATATATAAAGATATATATATATATTTTTTTACATTGCTGTTTTATAAAACAGATAACAAACAGTCATTTTTTTTGTAATTTAACATGTGTTTACCTGTGGAGGTGGCGGTATTCAAATTGCAGGGGGCCAGGGACACCAGACGAGGCTGCTATGGTGGTGTGACCAGGGAGACGGAGGAGGCAGTTGGTCCAGAGGAGGCCGCTACGGTGGTGACAGACATGGGGGGTGGTGTGCATTGGGGTGGTGGTGGACAAAAACCGCCGACGATGGCTTGGAGGAGCTGGTGTTTGTAATGGTGGGGTTGAGGGGCCGACGATGGTGTGGCCGGGAGAGTAGGCATGTGGCCTTCTTCTGCAGCTGGGGACTCCGGCGGCTCCTACAGGTGTTGCACACTGGGAGGCACTGGCAGTGGTGATGCAGCTGTCAGGAGTGGTTCCAGCAGGGGGTCCAGCAGAGGCGATGGTGGTCAATGGTCTCATCCATGGCAGCCCTCTCCTGTGCCCTCTGTGTTCTGAGGGCTGCACGACGCTCTTTCTCCTCTGCCCCGGCCCTCTCCTTCTCACCCCACTCCTGCCACCGGCGCGTGTATATTCCTCCCCGGTGAGGCATGTGTGGCGACCACAGGGAGTCTTCTGTATCGGTCCAGCCGATACTTCAGGACAGTAAGGATGTGCCCCAGGTCCTTCGCTATCAGCCCCCCCTCTATTAGGGGGTGCTCTTCTAGAGCTAGGGATAGGACTGGAGCAGCGGCTGGGACGGGGGCAGGGGCTGAGGGTCCTCCTGTGGTCGCTGGGGAGGAGGTGCTGATGGATGGCACAGTGCTGCTGGTTCCAGTAGAGGCGGGAAGGTGTTGGGACCCGGTAGAGTCCGAGACGGCATTAAACGGGACCCTTCAATGGCTGAAGGGTCAAAAGGGAAGAGGCCACACTTCTTAAACCCTTCCACCACATAGCGCATGTCCTTGCATCGCTGGTACGGGTAGCGGAATACTCTGGCAAATTCTGATTTGTTTACCATGTAGGATTGGTCAAAATGGCTAAGTTCTCCAGCTACCTTGGAGAACTCAGCCTTTAAAGGGCCCAAGTATGCACGTCCAGCGGCTGCAGGACACGGGTGCAGTGTGGTGGAAGACAAAGAAGTATAACCCCTTCCCTTAGTGCCGCCGCGAGCACCTCCGGGTCCATGTGGCTCTTGTGCCCATCAAAGAGGAGAAGAAGAGGGCGCTCTTTCACTGCATACTTAATGAAGTGCTGAAACCACTTCCTGAACAGGTCCCCGTCAAATGTAGCCACTGCTTGACCGTCCATACAAGGCTTGGGGGGGGCCTCCCAGTGTGTAGTGGCCACCGGGGAAACACTTGGGGTAGATGATAAACGGGGGGACGTCCTCCCCAGTTGCGTTGAAGCAGGCCAGCACTGTGATGTGCTCCTTGGTCCCCGGAGACTGCTGGTCCATGTGTTTTGCGCCCCGGGGAGCCAGCACTTTGTGCCTGCTCTGGTCGCTACGAAACACAGACTCATCGCAGTTATAGATTTGTCCGTGTTTTCTCCCTCAACCCACTCTCCTCCAAGTGCTTCTCATAAGAAGTGAAGAAGGTGTCCATCGTCGGACGTGTGGCACACTCAGCTCTCCCCTATCCAGGGTGTCCGGCCTCCTCATGCTTAGGTTCTTGTGCCTCCTCCTGAACATTTCCCACCACCTCTTCCCCAGTGGTGGGATTGTTTCCCCTGGGTGCCGAAACCTACAATAGAATAGAATATATAATTGTCCATCCAGGATGAAAAGGTTTGTTTTGGCATCACCAGACACATACACATTTACATCACACACATTGATAACAGTGAGTCCAGCATTCTACATACATAAAACACATAGAACACCAAATACCGGCGTATTTCATCAGCCTCTGTCTGGTGAAGGGGAACCCATGGCTGGAGCTGTAGATACAGTACTGCACCAGAGACTTTTCATCCTCTGGTGCAAGCAATGTGGGTGGTCCACTGCGACAACCATGGGTCACCCGGCCGCTCAGCCTGTCCGCCAGGGTCTGCCAAGGTACACCATGCACCTTGGTAGATAAGAAAAGAAAACTGTTACTAGCAGATAAAATTCACATACACATGGTAATCTCCTAAAAAAAACAAAAGATGCCTAACCTTGGCAGCCTGGCGATAGCCATCCCTGCCCCGCAGTCCTCCATGGCATTGAACATGTCCCACTCTCACTCCACTGCTTCCTCTTGACTTTCTCTCCATGCTGTGGTGTTAATACATGTAGATAATTAACTTGGCATACTATACACATTTTAGAAAGAATATCTGAATATGTATAAACATTTACATTTCAGAGCTAAGGCATTGAAAGGGGATGAAAGTTTTCACAAATAACTGAAAGTGTCCCCACATTTTTTGTTGATGTTATCTGTAATGAAAATTAGTGTCCCAATTAGTGTAATATTGATGCATACATTGTACCATTTTAACTAAATACTGCCTCTATGTAGCTGTTGTAAGATGAAATATAGCCAACAGTGACAGGTGTCAAAAAGTTAATGGTTCAAAGTTCCAAATACATTTTTGCAGATTGTGCAAAACGCCTCCGTCAGAGGACTCCAATTTTGATAGGGTAAAGCTGACAACATGCAGCTGTTTTCGTGATATGTATTATCTAACGCTTACAATTTCTTTCCTTTTTGCTTACTTAGCAGTTCTATCAACATTTTAGCAACTAAGCTAGCAACATTAGAAAATCCGTTAGCTATATTTCAGAGGTAAAAAGTTGGATATTAAATTAGGTGTGGTCTGTCGCGCAGTCGAATTTTACAATATGCAGCGTGTTCCACAAAATGTGTACATATAACTTTTTTGAAAACTCTCAAAACCTAACTTAACTTACTTAAATTGCACTGAAAATCGGTGGTCAGCTAGCTAAAAGGGTGTCGTTAGTCACAAAACGTACCGTTATTTTTCAGTCCATTTAAATGTTGAGCTCGAGGTGATTCAGTCCTCCAACCGCTAGAGAGGGTCAGAGGTCAGGGGGAAATTAGCTAATTATAACGTCATAACGAATCATGCAAAAAATGTACAGTTGAGAGGAATATGTTAGTTAATGTAGAGACAAACGATTATGCTTTTTTTTTTTGTCATAAAGTTAATTTACAAAAATCGCTATTTAGCTAGCTAGCTGACTCGCTAATATTAGCCAGCTGCTAACTAGCTTTATCGTCGTTTTGACATGAGTATGAAATTGTAATTCGTGTTGTTGAATGTTTTAGGGACTCCTGATGTTGGGTTTTATTTTTCTCATAATTGGATCTGTATGTGATGGATAGCTTGGAAGGAATGCATTAATGAGGAGCACTGTACTGATATGGATTGTTTCACATAACAGGGTGGGGAACGTTGGGGGTAGGACAGATAAGACTTGTGTTTCTTGCAGATGCGAACACTCTCTCTTTGTATTCTGTGAAACTGTCCTTGAACATGGAGTACAGTGGGATGATGTCTTTCTGGGTGCTGACTCCGCAGGTTATCATAGCAACTATGTCTAGTAACAAATGGAGTGCCGAGGAGTTGGGCCCACCCCTGCGCCAACGGATTGGCTGGACCACACTCAGTCCTTTGCTCTGGTTGGCCAACAGAAGAAGTGGAGGATTTCTGTCAGAGTATTTTAAGAAGAACTTAGAACAATGGATTAGTTAACTGAGTGCCTTGCGTGGTATTTCAGTGGACCCGTATATACGAACCTTCATACTTATCATACATACATTTTGCATATAATAAATTAAGCTTGGATTGAAGATCTCTTGATTCTTATTCCAATACCAGATTTGAATTACGCAATTTCTAACAATTGGTGACCTCCGACTGTGATCTGGTAGCGGAACTTCACTTCGCTGGAATTCACCCAGCCTATTGGACATCACTGTCATCGAACCGTGTTTCACAAATTGCCCGGGCTTCTATAAAGGTAAGCAAAACACCTATTGTAATATAACTGAAGTTTTGCACATTGGCTTTATCCAAATTAATTTTGTGAAGCACCTGTTTGATGTAAGTGAACCCTATTCTACTATAAATAACAATTACAGTATACTATTTTGATTTCATAATATACTATGCAAATGTTTGATAATTGTGATGGTTAAACCCATGGGAGTGTGACGCTATGACTGAGGCTCATAGGAGGCACTTTAAAGTAGATTAGACAGTGCGACGCTATGACTAAGGCTCATAGGAGGTACTTTAAAATAGTTTAGACAGTGCGACGCTATGACTAAGGCTCATAGGAGGTACTTTAAAGTAGATTAGACAGTGCGACGCTATGACTAAGGCTCATAGGAGGCACTTTAAAGTAGATTAGACAGTGCGACGCTATGACTGAGGCTCATAGGAGGTACTTTAAAATAGTTTAGACAGTGCGAGCTATGACTGAGGCTCATAGGAGGTACTTTAAAAATAGTTTAGACAGTGCGAGCTATGACTGAGGCTCATAGGAGGTACTTTAAAAGTAAGACAGTGCGAGTGTTGTCGTATGCATGAGAGTGTGAATGACAAACCTGTATACTTTGTTAGAAAACTAATTGGAAGTTAAAACGTCTGTGGCTGTCCAAACTGTGTAATTTGGGGATAACTGTTGGGTTCGTGATTGTTTTAAACCATATATACCCATCAATAACAATTGGGAACATAAAGCTAAAGTGATTAATTGTGTGACTGAAACTGTTTTGAATAGTTGTGTTGAAACAATTTGGTTTATTATTTGATTCAGTGTTTGATGTTTGACATAGCATAATACTGGTTCTAGGTGTTTGGGTTGAAGCTTTTTGGTTTATTATTTGATTTAACGTTTGATGTTTGACCCTGCAAAATACTGGTTAAACAATTAGACTGAAATAATTCGGTTTATCGTTGAAATATAAATATGCACCAACTTTAACTAATTAGGTGGGAATTATTTGTTTTAAATAAATAGACTAAAGTACTTTAAATAACGGCAGAATATTTGGAACACTAAAACGAAAAAAACAGCTCTTCAAAAGAGCCAGCTCCTCAAAAGCTGAAGAGAGAGTTGCGAGGGGAGGGGCTGGAGAGAGCGAAAAGTGTGGCTTTTGGAGCGAGGAAAGACTGGAGTTGGCTGGGAACACCACGGGGTGATTATTTGAGAGGTGCCTGGGGGTTTCTGACGAGGGATGAGATGGGTGAGAAAGTAGAGAATATTTACATTTGCATTTTTTGGTGATTTGGCAGACGCTCTTGTCCAGAGCGACTTGCAGGAGCGATTGGGGTTGAGTGCCTTGCTCGAGGGCACATCGGCAGATTTTTTCGCCTGGTCGGCTCGGGGATTGGAACCGGCGACCTCTCGGTTCTTGGCGCGGCGCTACTGATCACTAAGCTGCCTGCCGCCCCATATGAGTTTAAGGTTGTGGCGTTGTTTGATCATGTGATAAGGTTTAATTTGTAATCGGACCATAACTAAAGTGGTTGTAGAAGTAATGTATAGGTAGGGGAGAGCCAATAAGGGGCTCCATTGAACTATTATGGTTTATTTGGCATTTCAATGGCATAAGGTGAAATCTGTATGCATGAGGGGAATTCGATTATGTATTATTTATAGTATTATGGACAGTCCGTAATAAATAAACTGAACCAAACAAGACGTTACTACAGCAATAGAGAATAGTTAATATTGTTACGTTAGTTCTTAAACCCGATGATAGAGGAAAATGCAGAGCGCTGTTAGAGTGTGTTTTATTTAGGCTACTAGGGTGTTTGAGACGGAAGGGCTGGCTAGACGGGGGTGATGACGTGGCTGGATGTGCGACGTAAAAGTATTTACTTTGAGAGAATCGTAGATGGTGTGGAGTGGGAGTGACTGGCGATGTCCCTGGTTCGAACACAGGTAGGGACAGTAGACAAAGCTTTCGCAGTGGGGCTATATACCTAGATTACTATGTGGATGTGAAAGGTTGAATTGGATAGCTTAAATAGAAAGTATTCTAGACAAGTCTATGAAAATATGTTATAAGGTTACCATGCGCTCTCCCGAAGGAGCAAGGGGAGGGTGAGAGACAGTACAGTTCAGATGGTAGGAGCATCATTAAATGTATGCTAATCAACGATAGCAAGTACTTGTTTTATTAATTAGGGCATAATCAGAGAGAACAGTTAGATAAATGAATAGCGAACTGAAATGGTTTAGCGGGAAAATATAAATGTTTGGTACATGTAGCAGAGTTAGGGTAATCAATTAAATAATAATTGTATACTCGAGGAATTTTGAGTGGTTTTATAGATTACTTATGAGGAATTAGATTGATACAAACAATTATTGATGGGTTAAGACTGGGGATAACCAGGAGAAAAAGATTAGCTCATCTCGTTGGAATGTTGCCAAGGGCTAGGGGAGCAGTAGTGAAGTTAGGCCGTATTTAGGGCATAAAAGTGAACTACCAAATTAAGGCCTGGCTATTTGTGGTTGTTTTTTCAAATTTGGGTTTTCAAATAAAAAACAACACACCTAGTATGATGTTTATAAAGCCTTGTTGTTTCAATTTTGGGGGGTTTTCAGCAGGTCAAGGGTGATAGGTCTTAGAGGAGCACACAGTGAATTTTATGGAGTTTTTTTTTTTAGCTTTTGGCTGAGTTTGGGGTATATATGATTTCTTATGAGAATGAATGTCATGAGGATTTAATGAACACTTGGGATAGCTAACATTTATGAAATATTTAGAATAATGGTAATGTTTAGTATACTATGGGATAAAACAGTTCGTTAAATTATTTCAATGGCCTCTGAACTCTGTTTTAACATTCTGGTGTTATTTTAATCATCCACACTAGTAAATTCTAAAGGCATGAGAGGAGGACTTTAAGATAGTTTATTTTACTAAGTTGAGGGTAATTTATAGTACTGTGAAAATTGTGAAGAAGATTATAATTTGGTAATAATATATTTGATTTGAACCATAAAATAACAGAAGAGAGAGTGGAGGAATGGCAATTGGATAATGAATTACCAATATTAACTAAAGTGATTGTTTAGATAGGTGGTAATATTGACACATGGCCAAATCATGTGTCAAAAAGGGGGATGGTTGGATTAAATATTAAATATATACGAAGGAGAGGACAAAATACTTAAAAACAAAAAAAAAACATGTATGATAGTTTATTAACCACACCTGTATGTCAGAGGTTTTGTGCCCCACAGGTGAACTAAAGGAGAAGGTGACCCCACTCTATCTAACCAGGAGACTGAAGCAGGCCTGGCGGGAAGGGCCCTACCAAGTACTGCCTTTGCCAGCAGAATAGCTGAGAGATCCATTTGGGTGCATGTCACTCACTGCAAAAAGGTAAAACCAGCTACACCTGACGAACAAAAACAGAGTTAGGAGAAAGATCCGATAACCACAAGGGTCCGGGGGTTGGCTCCTTAACGAAGATTCCCTTACCTGTGTCTGATCATCCCTGTGTGAGTTCGATAGAAGGTAAAGCAATGGGTTGGCCTCTGGCATCTGACATGTTCTCAGGGCAAGGGTGGGGATTCACAGGTCTCCCGACGGTAGGTAGCTGTCTGATTGTGGGGGCCATATTCCTAACACACACGGACCCTCCTGTTTCAGCCAGAAGTAGTAGTTAACCTAACACAAGTTGAAAAGGCATAGGAGACAGCTAGACGTAGGGAAAGGGAAAATTCTAGAGTAAACCTCTCTGAGGGAGGTAGTGAGACCGGGGCTGTGGTAAAGATAGTGCAAAACTATAGACCTGGAGGAAGTAGTACAGGTGGAAACGGGGTATAGAAATCTTAACCTGTGGTTGGAATGGATTCAGTATACGGCAAAAAACTATGTCTAAAGAGGACTGTTTTGCCTGTGGGACAGCCAAACCAGGGTTAACAACTACTCCGTTCCCCTTGACAGGCTTTAACTCTCTGTCAGGTTTATCCTCCATGCAAGCCCGATAACGGGGTCGTCCCGACCTGGGTTGCCTCAATTTGAAGTCACAGGGGATTCTAAATTGTTTTTCTAGTCTAATCTCTCCTCTTTGTTGCAGCCAGAGGATTTTAGGAGCCAAAAACCAGACCCGTGCTGACATCTGATGGATGTGTGGTGATAACTGATTGTGAACACCTACATACGCAAACAATCAAACGTGTCGGAGACTGGTGAGTTGTCACATAGAAAGTAGGACCTCCTCCCGGGATCCTTTGATGAAAGGATATATATTGATGGGATCCACAATCAGATCGCAGCTGGGTTTGAATCAAGTATTTTCTGGTGGTCAACAATTAATAAAAATGTAGATTGGATAAATTATATTTAATATAACCAGCAAAGTATTTATAAACCACACTCGTGATGCAATAAAGGGATTAGCTGAGCAGACAGCGGCAACTAGCTTAATGACATGGCAGAATAGAATAGCTTTAGATATGCTTTTGGCTGAGCGGGACGGGGTTTGTGTTCTGTTTGGATATATGTGTTTTGTACTTTCATCTCCAACAAATATAGCACCGGACGGGCCCGTGACCAAAGCGCTTGAGTGACCATCACCACGCTGGCGAACGAACTGGTTGAGAACTCTGGTATTGATAGCTCCATAAACGGTTGGTTTGATAACATATTTGGTAAATGGAAAACTATTGTTGTGACTATTCTGGGTGAAGTTATGGCCTCTATGGGTATACTTGTTCTTTGTGGATGTTGCCTTATTTCCTGGCTGAGTGACTGGTTTGGTGAGTACTCTTCTATGGTGGTTACTGGATTTCTGACCCTAGTAATTGTGTTTTTGCTGTTAATGTGTTGTGCTGCTTGCATCGTCCCCTGTCTCAGGAGGTCAGTGGTAGGAGTGGTGCAGGCGTCAGGTATGATGCTGTTGTTACCGGCCCAGGATGATGCAGGTGACTCTGCTACTGACTCTGAGACCAAGCTGGATGATCCATGTTTTGCCTAGTAAAATACATACACGCATTTATTTTCAGTTCTTGCTCATTTATTACCTTATGTTTTTACTAACCACTGTGATTGTTTATTCTTCCTGATGTGAAGGTAAAGGATTCCTGGGTGGCTGGTAGCCAACTCAGTACATGTTAGGTGTAGGGGAGGAATAGAGGGTTAAAATTATTATTTTTTATTTTTTATTAACATTAAATGTTGTGATTTAATTTCCATATCCTGTTATTCTTAAGGGTGATTATACTCTGTTTAGAGTGACACCATAAATGGTGTCAAAAGAGGGAATTCTAAAATTTCCCTTTAAAAATCTTTAATCACACCCTAGAGTTTTAATAATCTTGTGTTTTGTGTTCACTCTAGGGATAATCCTGTGTTTTATGCTTTATTAATCAAGTTAACCATGTGAATGTTTGTCTTTCCTTATGTGAAGGTTTGAACTTCTTTGATGACTGGTAACAGTTTGCAAGTTGGGTGTAGATTGAAGGATTTTTATTATCAAATTGTCTATTAATAAAAGTGTTTATTTTTGTTTGTATTGTATTTTAATGAGTGACACCCTAGAGGGCGTCAAAAGAGGGAATTGTTGGGTTTTATTTTTCTCATAATTGGATCTGTATGTGATGGATAGCTTGGAAGGAATGCATTAATGAGGAGCACTGTACTGATATGGATTGTTTCACATAACAGGGTGGGGAACGTTGGGGGTAGGACAGATAAGACTTGTGTTTCTTGCAGATGCGAACACTCTCTCTTTGTATTCTGTGAAACTGTCCTTGAACATGGAGTACAGTGGGATGATGTCTTTCTGGGTGCTGACTCCGCAGGTTATCATAGCAACTATGTCTAGTAACAAATGGAGTGCCGAGGAGTTGGGCCCACCCCTGCGCCAACGGATTGGCTGGACCACACTCAGTCCTTTGCTCTGGTTGGCCAACAGAAGAAGTGGAGGATTTCTGTGTCAGAGTATTTTAAGAAGAACTTAGAACAATGGATTAGTTAACTGAGTGCCCTGCGTGGTATTTCAGTGGACCCGTATATACGAACCTTCATACTTATCATACATACATTTTGCATATAATAAATTAAGCTTGGATTGAAGATTCTCTGATTCTTATTCCAATACCAGATTTGAATTACGCAATTTCTAACACTGAGAAAAACCAACAAACCAGGCTGTCGTCTTGTGGAACAGTGGATGTAAAGAATCTAGCTAGCTAAAGCATTTACTGCAAATTGAATGTACAATTGTGTAAGCTTGATTGCTGATATTTGCCTTGCAATGCAGCTGAAGTAACGTAGCTAGCTAACTATTTTCTTGCTTATTGTGTAGTGGAAGATAAATACCTCACATTGTAGCCTGTACATTGAATGTATTCACTGATCATGTACTCTACCTTGGAAAATAAAGGTGCGGTTCAGGGATGAATGTGTGTGAAAACGTTATGTTTCATTCATAACCAATACCAGGTGTATTAAACTCCAGTCTTTGAATGATGCTGTGTCTGCATGTATGTGTTAAGTTGCGTCAATTCAAATCTGGTATTTGTTAGAAATAGCGTAATTCAAATCTGGTATTGGAATAAGAGAAAACATAATCAAGAGATATTCAATCCAAGCTAAATTTATTATATGCAAAATGTATGTATGATAAGTATGAAGGTTCGTATACGGGCTCACTGAAATACCACGCAGGGCACTCAGAGAACTGAAATACCACGCAGGGCAGACAGAGAACTGATCCATTGTTCTAAATTCTTCTTCAAATACTCTGACAGAGCTCCTTGCTGGCCTATCAGAGTAGAGACTGAGCGTGGTTTAGACTTACTCAGCCAATCGTTGGCGCACAGGCTGGTCCCAGGCCCTTGGCGCTTCACTGTTGCCAGGTGTCTAGTTGTTTTGCAACTTTATCCAGAAAGTCAGCACTTTTGCAGTACACATGTCCTTGAGCGCGGTTTAACAAAGAGGCAGTGTTCGTGTCTGTGTGAGACACAAGTTCTTATCTCCCCCTACTCGCTAACAGCTCCTTACATGAATCACAGCTTGTTATGTGAAACAATTTATATCAGTACAGGACAAACCTATTATGTTTAATCATTAATGCATTCTTTCTAAGCTAGGCATCACATCTAGATCCCCACATATTGGAACAAAAAGAGGTCAATACACGTCTTCTAAAATAGACTAGTATTTTAATTAATGCAAACACTTGAATTGGTAAATATGATGTTCGTATAAACGGGCCCACTGAAACACCACGCAGGGCAGTCAGAGAACTGAGCCATTGTTATAAGTTCTTCTTTAAATACTCTGACAGAGGTAGTTCCTGCTCTAGGCTGGGCCTATCAGAGTAGAGGCTGGGCGTGGTTTAAACTTACCCAGCCTATCGTTGGCGCTCAGGCTGGTCCCAGCCCCTTGGCGCTTCACTGTTGCCAGGTGTTAGTTGTTTTGCAACTTGTCTCGAGTCAGCAACCTCAGACATAGTTTTCTTCTTCATGTTGCAGTACTTTGTCCTTGAGCGGTTTAACAAAGAGGCAGTGTGTGTGTCTGTGTGAATCACAAGTCTGTCTCAGCCTCCCCCCTAATGGTTCCTCACATTAATCACAGCTTGTTATGTTAAACAATCTATATCAGTACAGCACAAACCTATTATGTTTAATCATTAATGTATTCTTTCTAAGCTAGGCATCACATCTAGTTATAAGAAAATAGATCCCCACATATGTATTACAATTATACACTTAAACAGTGTTCACCAATCCTGGTTCTGGGACATCAATGGTTACACATTGTAACTCTGCCGTAGACTAGAACACATGATTTAACTACACTGAACAAAAATATAAATGCAACATGTAAAGTGTTGATTTCATGAGCCGAAATAAAATATCCCAGAAATGTTCCATAACGCACAAAAAGCTTATTTATCTCAAATTGTGGACAAATTTGTTTCCATCCCTGTTAGTGAGCATTTCTCCTTTGCCAAGATAATCCATCCACTTGACAGGTGTGACGTATCAAGAAGCTTCTTCTTCTTCTGTGGGTTCTATGGCAGACTACAACCCAAAAAGGTGTATTGCCGCCACCAACTGGACGGGTTGAAACCAAAACAAGTAAAAAGAAAATCCATACTGATAGGAAACTCCCCACTTCTTCCTTCTTTTTAAATCTCCATATCTCCCTTCTCCGGCTCTAGGCCCTGAGGGGGTGGTACGGCTTGTGACAATATTCCATGCAACTCCTTCGCCGAGAAATCTTTCAGCCCCAGGAACCGCACCTCCGCTTCCACAATGATTTATATCTTCCTGGACCTTCTCTCCACCTTGGCAGTGCCATTTTATCACCATAGCTATAAAGGCCACAAAGTCCAACTTCTTAACCTTTAAAATGTCTGGATCCTGCTGGTGAAAGGCAACCCCTGCAGCCTGCAGTGAAGGACTATCCACCACCATGGACTCTTCAGGAGCACCATTCAAACCCTCAACCCTTTTAACAGCTGCTGCATATACATTTTTACATTTTAGTCATTTAGCAGTCGCTCTTATCCAGAGCACCTTACAGTTAGTAAGTGCATACATATGAAATGCTCTGGACAGCCCCGACTTTGGCCAGCTCATTCTCTTTCACCCTTGTGGGGCATTCAAAAGATGTGGCTTCATGGTTTCCACCACAATTGCAACATGTCACATTTTCATCACTTTTATAACACATAACATGATATTTTCCACATCTTGGACATCTCGGCTTCTCCCTTCTGCAAACACTTGAAACATGACCAAAGGCTTGACAATGATCACACTGTATTGTTCTTGGGATAAATGCTCTGACTCTGTAGTTAATATACACTAACTGCACTTGAGTAGGGAGAGACTCCATATCAAAAAACTCATTCATTCATCTGACGTACATCAATCAATCCAGGAATATTTTTCATCTCTTCAACATCTACTCCAGAAATAACCCCCTTGAGGGGTGCCCTGTTCCTAAGAGACACACACCACACTTCAAACGGATCACATCGGGTGAGACGCAACGCACGTTTCTTCTGATCCTCAGAAGCACAAAAAATCTAAACAAGGCCGCCTCTCGTGATCCTCACAGCCGTCACTTTACCCAGCACTCTCTCCAGCAGTTTGGATATCTCAAATGGATTCCTCAAGATTGGTAATTCGATCAGCTGGTACTCATTAACAAACCGTCCTCCTACTAGATAGGAAGTGACATTCTCATCACTACACTCTGCTTGGCTCCGTTTTCTATTCTTTTGGACAATATTCTAATTCTCCTTGATTCTACCGCCATTAGATTCAGAATCCACTTCATCATCCGCTTCCGCCATCTTTTTTTTCTGTCCAACCGTTCCATGCTCAAGAAGCTTATTAAACGGTATGATCAGTACACAGGTGCACCTTGTGCTGGGGACAATAAAAGGCCACTCTAAAATGTGCAGTTTTGTCACACAACACAACGCCTTAGATGCCTAAAGTTTTGAGGGAGTGTGCAATTGGCATGCTGACTGCAGGAATATCCACCAGAGCTGTTGCCAGGGAATGTAATGTTAATTTCTCTACCATAAGCCGCCTCCAACGTCGTTTTAGAGAATTTGGCAGTACGTCCAACCGGCCTCACAACTGCGGACCATGTGTAGCCTTGCCAGCCCAGGTCCTCCACATCGGGTTTCCTCACCTGCGGGATCATCTGAGACCAGCCACCCGGACAGCTGATGAAACTGAGGACTATTTCTGTCTGTAATAAAGCCCTTTTGTGGGGAATAACTCATTCTGATTGGCTGGGCCTGGCTCTCCAGTCGTGAATTCCATTTATGAGTGCCTAATGAATTTATTTCAATTGACTGATATCCTTATATAAACTGTAACTCAGTCAAATCGTTGAAATTTTTGCATGTTGCATTTATCTTTTTGTTAAGTATAGGTATTTTTTTGCGGCACTTGACCATATGACTGGACAATAATCAAGATAAGATAAAACTAGAGCCTGCAGGACTGCTTTGTGGAGTCAAAAAAAAGCAGAGCATCTCTTTATTACGGACAGACCTCTCCCCAACCATTGAATCTACACTACCGGTCGAAAGTTTTAGAACACATTTTACATTTACATTGACATTTTAGTCATTTAGCAGACGCTCTTATCCAGAGCGACTTACAGTTAGTGAGTGCATACATTTTTCATACATTTTTTTTTTTTTCATTCAAGGGTTTTTCTTTATTTTTACTATTTTCTACATTGTAGAATAATTGTGAAGACATCAAAACTGTGAAATAACACATATGAGATCATGTAGTAACCAAAAAAGTGTTAAACATATCAAAAATATATTTTATATTTGAGATTCTTCAAATAGCCACCCTTTGCCTTTATGACAGCTTTGTACACTCGCATCACTTCCATTTTTTTTGTCTCGCAAATATATATATATATATATATACATACATACATACATATACAGTTGAAGTCGGAAGTTTACATACACCTTAGCCAAATACATTTAAACTCAGTTTTTCACAATTCCTGACATTTAATCCTAGTAAGAATTCCCTGTTTTAGGTCAGTTAGGATCACCACTTTATTTTAAGAATGTGAAATGTCAGAATAATAGTAGAGAGAAATATTTATTTCAGCTTTTATTTATTTCATCACATTCCCAGTGGGTCAGAAGTTTACATACACTCAATTAGTATTTGGTAGCATTGCCTTTAAATTGTTTAACTTGGGTCAAAAAGTTTCGGGTAGCCTTCCACAAGCTTCCCACAATAAGTTGGGGGATTTTGACCCATTCCTCCTGACAGAGCTGGTTGTAAACTGAGTCAGGTTTGTAGGCCTCCTTGCTCGCACACGCTTTTTTCAGTTCTGCCCACAAATGTTCTATAGGATTAAGGTCAGGGCTTCGTGATGGCCACTCCACATACCTTGACTTTTTGTTGCCCTTAAGCCATTTTGCCAAAACTTTGGAAGTATGCTTGGGGTCATTGTCCATTTGGAAGACCCATTGCGACCAAGCTTTAACTTCCTGACTGATGTCTTGAGATGTTTGCTTCAATATATCCCCATACTTTTCCTTCCTCATGATGCCATCATTTTGTGAAGTGCACCAGTCCCTCCTGTCAGCAAAGCACCCTCACAGCATGATGCTGCCACCCCCGTGCTTCACGGTTGGGATGGTGTTCTTCTGCTTACAAGCAGCCCCCTTTTTCCTCAAAACATAACGATGGTCATTATGGCCAAACAGTTTCTATTTTTGTTTCATCAGACCAGAGGACATTTCTCCAAAAAGTACGATCTTTGTCCCCATGTGCAGTTGCAAAACCGTAGTCTGGCATTTTTATGGCGGTTATGGAGCAGTGGCTTCTTCCTTGCTGAGCAGCCTTTCAGGTATGTCGATATAGGACTCGTTTTGACTGTGGATATAGATACTCCCCCACCACCTTTGTACCTGTTTCCTCCAGCATCTTCACAAGGTCCTTTGCTGTTGTTCTGGGATTGATTTGCACTTTTCGTACCAAAGTACTTCATCTCTAGGAGACCAGAACACGACTCTCCTTCCTGAGCGAGTATGACGGCTGCGTGGTCCCATGGTGTTTATACTTGCGTACTATTGTTTGTACAGATGAACGTGGTACTTCAGGCATTTGGAAATAGCTCCCAAGGATGAACCAGACTTGTGGTAGGTCTACAATTTTTCTTCTGAGGTCTTGGCTGATTTCTTTTGATTTTCCTGATGTCAAACAACGAGGCACTGAGTTTGAAAGGGTAGGCCTGAAATACATCCACAGGTACACCTCCAGTTGATTCAAATGATGTCAATTAGCCTATAGAAGCTTCTAAAGCCATGACATCATTTTCTGGAATGTTTAAAGGCACAGTCCACTTAGTGTATATAAAACTTCTGACCCACTGGAATTGTGAATACAGTAAATTATTAAGTGAAATAAATCTGTCTGAAACAATTGTTGTAAAAATTACTTGTGTCATGCACAAAGTAGATGTCCTAACCGACTTGCCAAAACGATAGTTTGGTTAACAAAGAAATTTGTGGAGTGGTTGAAAAACAAGTTTTAATGACTCCAACCTAAGTGTATGTAAACTTCCGGACTTCAACTGTACATATACACATACGTACATATAAATAAAATATACCTACATATATATACATATCCTTTAAAAAAATGTATTTCCCTTTATTACTTTCCAACCCCACCACCCCTTCCCTAATTGGAGTAAACTAGTGAACAACAATGACTTAGGCCTCTACTTCCAGCTTATACTTACTATATATATATTTAATATTGACACAGTCAATTTTACAATAAATGATATTTTGCTTGGGGGGGGGGGTACTCCTGAAACTTCCTCTACCCTCAATCTCTCCTCCGATCATTTTCATGATGTCCATCCGGTTTGCTTCTACAGTGGGGAAAAAAAGTATTTAGTCAGCCACCAATTGTGCAAGTTCTCCCACTTAAAAAGATGAGAGAGGCCTGTAATTTTTCATCATAGGTACACGTCAACTATGATGACAGACAAAATGAGAGAAAATTAATCCTGAAAATCACATCCCTTAGGATGTTTTATGAATTTATTTGCAAATTATGGTGGATAAAAATAAGGGTTTATATAACAAAGTATTGAGAAACTTTTGTATTGACCAAAATACAGTAAGGGGATTGCTGTATCTATGTTATAAATTCCTCTGTCCTAGTTAAAAACAAGTTATCATCAATAGGCTTTGATTACATTTCCAATATCCTCGCCCACGTGGAAATTCAGTAGGAGTAATGGATATTTATGCCTATTATATGATGGTCCGACCTCATTCTGTCCCCCTATCAACAATTTTTAAACTTTTGGTGCCAACGAGAATGACATAAGAAAGAACTCAAGACGACTAGCTTGATTCGTCTCCGCCATGTATATCTCACTAGGTCAGGATATTTAAGCCTCCATATATCTGCTAGTTCTAATGTATCCATGACATTCACGACTCCTTAACGGCATGAGGGTGATAGTTCGTGGTTGTAATTCCTTTACGGTCCCAGTGAGCTAGTTAAAAACGGTATTATAATGCTCCCACCATAATAATAGAGTATATATTGCTTGCAGGGTTGATAATTTATTATATATACTGTCAAAAGAAGTGTGGATTCATCATTATTTGGTCCGTAAAGGTTAAGGAGCCATATCTGTTTATGGTCCAAAAATATTTTAAAAACTCTTGCGTATCAGTTTGG
>CM072235.1:42751730-42755993 GCA_036851935.1 Coregonus suidteri | reverse complement strand
TCTTGGACATGTCCTTACTTTAGAAAGAAGCTGTTTGGTCTTTGTTTGAATCAGCCTAATTCTCTGGTTTATAAATAAAATAACCATGATTGGCAGAATGTTTAATTCACATCTCTGGCTATTAATAGATTTGTGGAACTATGAAAAATAGGGAATAATGTTCCCAACAACACCCCACCTCACAGTTCCTACACAGACCCTGAGGCACCATGCAGGTCTGACACCAGAGGAGGCTGGTGGGAGGAGCTATAGGAGGACGGGCTCATTGTAATGGCTGGAATGGAATCAATGGAACGTATCAAACACAAACATATGAAACCACATGTTTGACTGAGTTCCCATTTATTCCATTCCAGACATCACAATGAGCCTGTCCTGCTATAGCTCCTCCCACCAGACTCCACTGCCTGACAAACCATTCTATTGTCTTGAGGACTTTACAACCATCTGGTCTGATCAAAGAGCAGGACACCCTTTCAAATAGATACATCCTCTCAGCCTTGATGACTAAACTAATCAAAGACTAACACACACACACACACACCACAGTAATCTGATCATGGTGACTCCACAGTAATAACATTTATAACTCATAAGTCACCAGGTGTGATTTACCTTTTGACAGATGAAACCCTACATCAACTACTAATGACTTATGGGAGGAAGTGAGCATTTCACATATTAAGATTTAATACAAGGATACATCCTTTGTGTGTTGTACTTAGTCAATTGAAAATGTGCTTAAAGTTTTGAAAAAACAGCCTTTTTGATGATCTTTTTTTCAAATCAAATCAAATCAAATCAAATCAAATTTTATTGGTCACATGCGCCCGAATACAACAGGTGCAGACATTTACAGTGAAATGCTTACTTACAGCCCTTAACCAACAGTGCATTTAATTTAAACAAAAAAAGTAAGAATAAAACAACAACAAAAAAGTGTTGAGAAAAAAGAGCAGAAGTAAAAATAAAGTGACAGTAGGGAGGCTATATATACAATAGAATAAAGTGACAGTAGGGAGGCTATATATACAGGGGGGTGCCGTTGCATAGTCAATGTGCGGGGGCACCGGCTAGTTGAGGTAGTTGAGGTAATATGTACATGTGGGTAGAGTTAAAGTGACTATGCATAAATACTTAACAGAGTAGCAGCAGCGTAAAAAGGATGGGGTGGGGGGGGCAGTGCAAATAGTCCCGGGTAGCCATGATTAGCTGTTCAGGAGTCTTATGGCTTGGGGGTAGAAGCTGTTTGAGAAGTCTTTTTGGACCTAGACTTGGCACTCCGGTACCGCTTGCCGTGCGGTAGCAGAGAGAACAGTCTATGACTAGGGTGACTGGAGTCTTTTGACAATTTTGAGGGCCTTCCTCTGACACCGCCTGGTATAGAGGTCCTGGATGGCAGGGAGCTTTGCCCCAGTGATGTACTGGGCCGTACGCACTACCCTCTGTAGTGCCTTGCGGTCAGAGGCCAAGCAGTTGCCATACCAGGCGGTGATGCAACCAGTCAGGATGCTCTCGATGGTGCAGCTGTAGAATTTTTTGAGGATCTGAGGACCCATGCCAAATCTTTTCAGTCTCCTGAGGGGGAATAGGCTTTGTCGTGCCCTCTTCACGACTGTCTTGGTGTGTTTTGGACCATGATAGTTCGTTGGTGATGTGGACACCAAGGAACTTGAAGCTCTCAACCTGTTCCACTACAGCCCCGTCGATGAGAATAATGGGGCGTGCTCAGTCCTCTCTTTTTTTTCCTGTAGTCCACAATCATCTCCTTTGTCTTGGTCACGTTGAGGGAGAGGTTGTTGTCCTGGCACCCACACGGCCAGATCTCTGACCTCCTCCCTATAGGCTGTCTCATCGTTGTCGGTGATCAGGCCTACCACTGTTGTGTCGTCGGCAAACTTAATGATGGTGTTGGAGTCGTGCCTGGCCATGCAGTCATGGGTGAACAGAGAGTACAGGAGGGGACTGAGCACGCACCCCTGAGGGGCCCCCGTGTTGAGGATCAGTGTGGCAGATGTGTTTGTTACCTACCCTTACCACCTGGGGGCGGCCCGTCAGGAAGTCCAGGATCCAGTTGCAGAGGGAGGTGTTTTAGTCCCAGGATCCTTAGCTTAGTGATGAGCTTTGAGGGCACTATGGTGTTGAATGCTGAGCTGTAGTCAATGAATAGCATTCTCACGTAGGTGTTTCCTCTTGTCCAGGTGGGAAAGGGCAGTGTGGAGTGCGATAGAGATTGCATCATCTGTGGATCTGTTGGGGCGGTATGCAAATTGGAGTGGGTCTAGGGTTTCTGGGATTATGCTGTTGATGTGAGCCATGACCAGTCTTTCAAAGCACTTCATGGCTACAGACGTCAGTGCCACGGGTCGGTAGTCATTTAGGCAGGTTATCTTAGCGTTCTTGGGCACGGGGACTATGGTGGTCTGCTTGAAACATGTTGGTATTACAGACTCAGTCAGGGACATGTTGAAAATGTCAGTGAAGACACTTGCCAGTTGGTCAGCACATGCTCGGAATACACGTCCTGGTAATCCGTCTGGCCCTGCGGCCTTGTGAATGTTGACCTGCTTAAAAGTCTTACTCACATCGGCTACGGAGAGCGTGATCACATAGTCGTCCGGAACAGCTGGTGCTCTCATGCATGCTTCAGTGTTGCTTGCCTCGAAGCGAGCATAGAAGTGGTTTAGCTCGTCTGGTAGGCTTGTGTCACTGGGCAGCTCGCGGCTGTGCTTCCCTTTGTAGTCTGTAATAGTTTTCAAGCCCTGCCACATCCGACGAGCGTCAGAGCCAGTGTAGTATGATTCAATCTTAGACCTGTATTGACTCTTTGCCTGTTTGATGGTTCGTCGGAGGTCATAGCGGGATTTCTTATAAGCGTCCGGGTTAGAGTCCCGTTCCTTGAAAGCGGCAGCTCTACCCTTTAGCTCAGTGCGGATGTTTCCTGTAATCCATTGCTTCTGGTTGGGGTATGTACGTACGGTCACTGTGGGGACGACATCATCGATGCACTTATTGATGAAGCCAGTGACTGATGTGGTGTACTCCTCAATGCTGTCTGAAGAATCCCGGAACATGTTCCAGTCTGTGCTAGCAAAACAGTCCTGTAGCTTAGCATCTGCGTCATCTGACCACTTTTTTATTAACCGAGTCACTGGTGCTTCCTGCTTTAGTTTTTTGTTTGTAAGCAGGAATCAGGAGGATAGAGTTATGGTCAGATTTGCCAAATGGAGGGCGAGGGAGAGCTTTGTATGCGTCTCTGTGTGTGGAGTAAAGATGGTCTAGAGCTTTTTTTCCCTCTGGTTGCACATGTGACATGCTGGTAGAAATTTAAGATTTTAAACATTAAAGTCATTAAAGTCAGAACATTAAAGTCCCCTGCTACTAGGACGCTGCATCTGGATGAGCGTTTTTTCCTGTTGATTAATGGCCTTGTACAACTCATTCAGTGCAATCTTAATGCCAGCATTGGTTTGTGGTGGTAAATAGACAGCTATGAAAAGTATAGATGAAAACTCTCTTGGTAAATAGTGTGGTCTACAGCTTATCATAAGATACTCTACCTCAGGCGAGCAAAACCTTGAGACTTCCTTAGTATTTGATTTTGTGCACCAGCTGTTGTTTACAAAAATACAGAGACCGCCACCCCTCGTCTTTACCCGAGTCTGCCGTTCTGTCCTGCCGATGTAGCGTATAGCCTGCTAGCTGAATGTTGTCATTGTTGTCATTCAGCCACGACTCCGTGAAACATAAGATATTACAGTTTTTTAATGTCCCGTTGGTAGGATAAACCGTAATCTTAAATCGTCCATTTTATTCTCCAAAGCTTGAACGTTTGGCTAATAGGATTGATGGGAGAGGCAGTTTACTCGTTTCGCCGTCGGATCCTTACAAGGCACCCCGACCTACGTCCACGAAATCTCCGTCTCTTCCTCACGCGAATGACGGGGATCTGGGCCTTGTCGGGTTGTCTGTAGGATATCCTTCGCGAACGCCTCGTTGAAGAAAAAGTGTTCGTCCAACGCGAGGTGAGTAATCGCTGTCCTGATATCCAGAAGCTCTCTTTGGTTATAAGAGACGATGGCATAAACATTATGTACAAAATAAATTACAAATAACCCGGAAAAACACACATAATAGTACAATTGGTTAGAGGGCTGTAAAACGGCAGCCATCTTCTTCCGGCGCTGTTTTGAGTTTTGTATTAAAAGTTGTGAGATTTTACCACATACTTGTGAAAATAGTACAAAAGTGATTATAAAATCT
>CM072235.1:42736730-42746730 GCA_036851935.1 Coregonus suidteri | reverse complement strand
GACTACAACCAGCATGACTAGTATCTATGTGGACCCTACTACAGTTTAACCAGCTCAGCTATAGACTACACCAGCATGACTAGTATCTATGTGGACCCTACTACAGTTTAAACCCCAGCTCAGCTATAGACTACACCAGCATGACTAGTATCTATGTGGACCCTACTACAGTTTTAAACCAGCTCAGCTATAGACTTACACCAGCATGACTAGTATCTATGTGGAACCCCTACTACAGTTTAACCAGCTCAGCTATAGACCTACACCAGCATGACTAGTATCTATGTGGACCCTACTACAGTTTAAACCAGCTCAGCTATAGACTACACCCGCATGACTAGTATCTATGGGGACCCCTACTACAGTTTAACCCAGCTCAGCTATATAGACTACACCAGCATGACTAGTATCTATGGGGACCCTACTACAGTTTAACCAGCTCAGCTATAGACTACACCAGCATGACTAGTATCTATGTGGACCCTACTACAGTTTAACCAGCTCAGCTATAGACTACACCAGCATGACTAGTATCTATGTGGACCCTACTACAGTTTAACCAGCTCAGCTATAGACTACACCAGCATGACTAGTATCTATGTGGACCCTACTACAGTTTTAACCACTCAGCTATAGACTACACCAGCATGACTAGTATCTATGTGGACCCTACTACAGTTTAACCATCTCATCTATAGACTACACCAGCATGACTAGTATCTATGTGGACCCTACTACAGTTTAACCAGCTCAGCTATAGACTACACCAGCATGACTAGTATCTATGTGGACCCTACTACAGTTTTAACCAGCTCAGCTATAGACTACACCAGCTGCCTAGTATCTATGTGGGACCCTACTACAGTTTAACCAGCTCAGCTATAGACTATATACACCAGCATGACTAGTATCTATGTGGACCCTACTACAGTTTAACCAGCTTCAGCTATAGACTACACCAGCATGACTAGTATCTATGTGGACCCTACTACAGTTTAACCAGCTCAGCTATAGACTACACCAGCATGACTAGTATCTATGTGGACCCTAATACAGTTTAACCAGCTCAGCTATAGACTACACCAGCATTACTGTATCTATGTGGACCCTACTACAGTTTTAAAACCAGCTCAGCTATAGACACACCAGCATGACTAGTATCTATGTGGACCCTACTACAGTTTTAACCAGCTCAGCTATAGACTACACCAGCATGCCTAGTATCTATGGTGGACCCTGCTACAGTTTTAACCAGCTCAGCTATAGACTACACAGCATTACTAGTATCTATGTGGACCCTACTACAGTTTAACCAGCTCAGCTATAGACTACACCAGCATGACTAGTATCTATGTGGACCCTACTACAGTTTAACCAGCTCAGCAGTACCATTATAGAGATTAAACCCAGGATAGAGGGGCTGAGTGAATGTGGTCTGGACTCTGTGGAGGAGGGTCATTGTGTCAGAGACACTGTAGAAGGACAGAGTACCTGCCTTGTGATCCAGGTCCACTCCTACTCTGGAGGACTGAGGGTCTGATACTTTAGTCTTAACATTTATGGTGTCTGAACCAATAACCACCACTAGAGCACACTAAACTCCAGACTTGTTATTGAATCCAATGCAAATCTGTCCCTGTTCTGCTGATGTCTTTATATGAGACTGCTGTATCAACAAACCCCCCACTCCACTCCACCTCCCAGTAACAGCGTCCAGACAGACCCTCTCTACACAGAACCTGGTAGTTTGTGAATCTGTCTGGATGAACAGGATATGGTTGTTTTTGGTCTGTATAGTCACCTTTCGTTCCCTTCAGACAGAGAGAGGTGTGTGCCTGCTGTGTTTGGGTCCAGTGTGAGCTGACAGGAATCTGGGAGAAGAGCAGAGCAGAGACCAATGAGGGGAGTTAGAACAATAAGTGAAGTCAGATACTGTATCTACCCTGTCTTTGATTAGAGCACAGCAGAGATCAAATCAGAGAAATATGAGGAGTCAGATAGTGATACCCAGTCTTTGATTAGATCTACTATTGCTATATATTTTCTAGAGGATTGTTAGGAGTGTCAGTAAAAAGAGACTGTTTAGTTACTTCCGAATAAAGAGACTCACATTGTAAGAACTGTTTTCTCTGGTCTTGGGGCTCTGGAGGCAGTACAACATCCACTATATTCACTACAGACACACAAAACACATTCACAGAGAGAGGGAATGTTATCATCATACCATAATCCACATGTATATGACTAGTAGGGAACTTTCAATGGTCTAAAGTTGATGTTCTTATTATTTTCCAACACACCTGTAGTGGAGATCTTGGTCCATTCTCCTTTAGGACGTCTTCTAGTTTCTCTCTCAGTTCAGACACAGTCCTTACTCACATCTCCAAAGTACTGAAGAGGACGGACAACGATGCTGGGTAAGTCTGAAATACACTGGTACTGGAGAGAGACTGATAACTCTGGAGAGAGAGAGAGAGGGAGAGAGATAGAGTGAGAGGGAGCAGAACCAAATTATTGAGAGTTTTAATTTCATATCACATGTATCAAGGCAGTTGAGTTACCTGGAGGAAATGGATGTGATCCTCTGTGTGTGAGAGCTGCTCCAGCTCAGTGCTTCTCTTCCTCAGCTCAGCTATCTCCTGCTCCAGTTGCTCCAGGAGTCCTTCAGCTTGACTCACTTGAGCCTTCTCTTGGGCTCTGATCAGCTCCTTCACCTCAGAGCGCCTTCTCTCAATGGAGCGGATCAGCTCAGTAAAGATCTTATCACTGTCCTCCACTGCTGCCTGTGTGCAGAGCGCTGTTAAGAGAGAGAGAGAGAGAGACTGACTTGTCTTACTTTAATGAGCCATCCTCATTACACGAACACCCCCACCCCTAAAAGCACATTGCGTGACACCACACCTCCACACAATCACATTATCCAGTACCCAACACCACAGTACAATACACCAACCGAGCACCACATTCCAACCGTCCATCCAACCCCTCCTCTCTCCAGCCGTACAGACAGCCCCCCTGAGCCCCCATACCTCCTGAAACATCTCCACACTGTTGATCATTTTGTACAACTCAAACTCAACCCTAAGGCGTCAACAGTAATGGCAATTACCCTGGCAACACAGAAAAACATGATGAACGTCTGTCATTGCAGAAAACGGACACCCTCCCCTCAACTCCAGGTCAACCCGAGCCAACCAGCTATTGCTGTCCAGGGCTCCATGTAATACCCTCCACTGGACGACCCCCTGACCTTTTCCAGCACTGGGAGCTTAGAGCCCCTCCACCTATACCCTGCCATGCTCTCAGCCCCCACAACCCCCTGCCACTGATGCCCTTCACTCCCACTAAGCTCAGAGTGTTAAAAGTGCGTAAGTCCCTCCAGACTCCTCCTGCCAGTCCCCAGTCTCTGCTGTCACTTGCAGTGGTGGAAACGGTGGTGGCCCCCTCCTCAGGCTGCTCCAGCCCTCAGTAACTGCAGCATAGAAATCAGAGACCCCTGCTGTATTGAGTCTCTCTGCCGCATGATGAAGAGCTGCTGATCCAGCCCCAACCACCAGCCCTCCTCAACAGAGCACATGCTGGTTCCCTCCAGCCACCTCCGTACGGTACAGTAGCCTCTGTGCTGCTGAGTCAGAACGCTGCCAAGACCCTGACCATAAAAAATGTTTTTACTAACTTGCGCTGCAGGTCCACAAGCAGACCACCGGGGGCGTTGAGAATGGCCAATTTAAGCCATAGAGAGGATGCCCACCAAGTTGTTGATGATCAGCACCGTCCCCTCTGTATGCCACTTGGGAGATGAGCCACCTCCACTTCGTCAGCCTCGACACCACCCCGCTTGTGACACTCCTTCCCAGTTCTTCCTATCCCAACCTCCCGAGCCCAGATACACCCCAAGCATCTTCTTGAGCCACTCACAGCCCCACTGCAACACCCCCCTGGAAGCTGCGGAGGTGCCCTGTCCCTCCATGCCCCACATAACAGAGCCTCACTCTTGCCCCAGTTTACCTAAGCAGAAGACGCCCCCTCGTACACCCTCAACTATTCTCCAGGGCCTGTAGGTTCTGCTCATCCCTAACCAACACAGACGTCATCAGCGTATGCTGACACTGCTATGCCTGTCCCAACCCTATGCCTGGCTCCCACACTCCCTGTAGCCTCCTGCGTAGCAGGCCCAGAAAGGCTCAATAACACGAGATGTATAGCTGCCCTGACAGAGGGCATCCCTGTGAATGCCCCTCCCTACCCAGACTGGCCTACTGAGCCCTCCCCACACCTTGACCATACATGAAGCCCCAGCGTACAGCATTTGAACACAGACCACAAAATTCTCCCCACAACCAAAACAACACATTGAACAGATATTCATGGTCCACCCTATCAAGGCTTTCTCCTGATTATGACAGATTGTCTGTGTTTGAGCGTCCTGGTACACAGTACGTTTGGTCCCTTGTGTACAATAGAGTCCAGGTGGACTTCAGTCTGTTAACGAGGACCTTGGTAAAGACCTTATATTCCACATAGAGCAATGCCACAGGCCTCACGTTCTTTATGTCGCTCAAATCCCTATTTTTGGGCATGAGAGTCAAAGCCTCCCGTCTACAGCTTAGCGACAGCTCCCCCCACCCCGACGCACTCAAACAAAACACACGTCCTGTCCAATAATTCCCCAGAACTTTTTATAAAAATCCACAGGCAACCGTCTGAGAGACAGCAGCTGAGAGTTTGTGAAAGGCCAGGGAAATGTCTATTTGATTTCTCTGTGACAGAGAGAGTTTGGAAAGGTCTGTGAGCAGCACCTGATAACACCCAGGATAATAATAATAATAATATGTCCATTTAGCAGACGCTTTTATCCAAAGCGACTTACAGTCATGCGTGCATACATTTTTACATATGGTGGTCCCGGGGATCGAACCCACTACCCTGGCATTACAAGGGCCATGCTCTACAGAGGACCACAGAGTTCTGCCCTCTATAAATCAGAGTACAACTCCACAGCCGCAGCCTCATCTCCTCACAACAGAAGTTACCCACCCATCAGGCTCCCTCATCTCCTCACAACAGAAGTTACCCCGCCCATCAGGATCCCTCATCTCCCCCACAACAGAAGTTACACACCCATCAGGCTCCCTCATCTCCCCACAACAGAAGTTACCCACCCATCAGGCTCCCTCATCTCCCCACAACAGACAAACATAAAACAAGGGATCTTCTTGGTTTCCCCACTCTGTTTTTTCCAACCCCAAAAAGACAGAGCTGGGAGCATCCATCTCTCTCAACACGGAAATCTAGCTCTGGGCTTTCCTACGTCCCACCACTGACAGAGAGACTCAAACTCCCCCTTCAGCTGTCCCACCGCTGTTTTCTCCCTCAGTAGACCCGGGTTCATATCCCGCCGGTTACATTTAAGCAGTATATTTTCTGAAATGGGTCCAGACAGCCTGTTCCCAACAGTGGGTCAGTGGGATTGGATAGGGGCCTCTCTTCCTCTCTCTCTCTCTGACTGGAGGAGAGAAGTGAAATGGTGTGTCTCCTCTGGTCAACAATACTCACCTTGAGAGACTCCACACCTGTGGAGCTCCTTCTCTCTCTCCTGGAATCTCTCCTGGACCTTCTGCTGACTCACTCCCCAGCTGCCTCTGTGGAGAATCACTCTTCATGAGCTATCAAGCTTTATTTGTCCAGTAGATCAATAGTATAGTATGGGACATAGGGCCCATAGAGAGGAAGGTCTAAAATCTTGAGGAAGTCCCTTTACCATAAGACATTTTCTATGTTGCTATTGTGAATGATTATAGTGTTATGGTAGGTGTACATGTATCAAGGGGGTGAGACTGAACATTTGAACTCCTAAAAGGGCATTCGGAATGATAATGGTGTTTGACTTTAGAAATGGTGATACATTTGGAGAATCTGGGTTAGCATATTTATAAATCAAGGTTTGTGTTCATATTTTGTTCTGGCCGTGGATTGATTTCATTTGAATGATCTCATATTCAAACAGCCTTATTTTTCCTACTGTATCTTTAATTCTTTGTTTATCAGACAGTCACCACAAGTAGTTCTGGTCTTACCTGTTTCTCAGTCCTCTCTGCTGCAGCTGACACTGTGATCATGGCCTTTATGTTTCATTCCATGTACACTGATAACAGACACACTTCACCTCTGCCGGTCGTACGACAGAAAACCTCCAGCAGTTTTGTCATGATGAGGAGCAGATCTTCTCCTGTAGTTGTGCGGTGGCTTTGACCAGCTTGTGCTTCTTGAAAGCAGGAGATTCATAGTGAGGTTGGAGGTGAATCTCACGTAAGACGGCCAGACACGCCAGACAGGACATGAAGGGCTTTCCCTGCTTTCTGGTCCCCAGTGCAGAAATCACACGGTGCCACATCTCCAGGTCCAGCATAGCACAGAGCAGAGGGGGAGCAGCCTGGAATCCTGTCTTCTTCAGTTTCTCCACCACTTCAGCCAACATGTTATTTTTGTCCTCAGATTAGGCCTTGGAGTGAAGGTCTCTCTGCACTGAGGACAGCTATAGAACCCCTTTCAGCAACATCCTGATCCCAGCAGTCCCTCAATACAGCTCCTACAGTAACTGTGTCCACACAGGGAATAGCCACCCCGCTCCTTCAGTAGATCAACAGACAGAACAACAGAACTGGTCCTGGTCCAGCAAAACTCCCTGCTTGAGCCATTTGGACGGTTGTTCACTCTCACACAGACAGACGACACAGAGAATCATAATAAGTTTCGTTTCCACAGAATAGAGTTTTGTGGAGGGAGGGACTTCCTGGTTCTTCCAGAGGGGGTGGGGTTAGAGGGAGGAGAGAGAGAGAGAGAGAGAGAGAGAGAGAGAGAGAAGAGAGAGAGAGAGAGAGAGAAAGAGGAGAGAGAGAGGAGAGAGAGAGAGAGAGAGAGAGAGAGAACTGTACACAATGCTAATACAGACAAAGATTTGTGTTCCTAGGTTAGGGCCCTTAATATGGAATAAATTAAAATAGAGTGGTTAGCAATATAAAGGGTAACAGTTTCTGAGTACATAGTACATTTGATGTATATGCTTTTTTAATGAATTTGTGTAATGCCTTAAACTTATCTGCTATGTCACTAACTATACCATCCATTATAACTAATACGTGGTTGTAAAACTATACAATGTGTTATAGATAATTAGCTACAATGGGGGAGGGGGGACTTGAAATGGATACAATGTACTTGTTAGCTGAAATGAATACTGTATGTATTGACTGATCATTGAGAATGATGTAACACTTTATCATTACAGTGTGTTTATTGGTGTGTAAGTATTCCTGTTAGTCCCGTGGTGTAAAGTACTGTGATGCCTCATTCTTCCACTGTAACTAAGCAGCAGTAACCTAGCCAGTATAATAGCTACTGGAATGGAAAGTGTTACAGGAATTAAAGGAGGATTTATACATGTCATCTATGATATACTCTATGTAAAATGATATGTCTATGTCCTTCTATATGGTGTTCTATACTGTATGTAATGGTATGTCTATGTCTTCTATTATCTATATGGTGTTCTATACTGTATGTATTGGGGGGGGAGGGGATATGTCTTGTCTTCTATATGGTGTTCTAATACTGTATGTAATGATATGTCTATGTCTTTCTAGATGGGTGTTCTATACTGTATGTAATGATATGTCTATGTCTTCTATATGGTGTTCTATACTGTATGTAATGATATGTCTATGTCCTTTCTATATGGTGTTCTATACTGTATGTAATGATATGTCTATGTCTTCTAGATGGTGTTCTATACTGTATGAATTCTGAGGATTTAAAATATGAATCTATAATCATTGCTTCCCTTTTTCATGTCATGATGTGTATTTGTAACATTCTAACACAGTGTTATAATTGTGCTTTGACGAAGAAGCTTTCTCGGAACGCGTCAGCACGTTAATATCATTGAAGGGAAGGGATCTGGAAAATCTGCCCTCCTGCACCCTTATTTTTACAATTTCACTATTTGAAACACCATTTCAAAAGCTTGATTAAACTTGGCTGGTCAAGTGAGCCAATAGAAAAGTGAGAAAAGTCCAAAACCCCGCCCACGATTCCGACACTCCAGGCTACGAAAAAGCAAACACTCATGTAATTTAAAAGATTTCAAATATGTATTTGAACCCAGCAGTGCTTATTTGTCAATCGGTAGGTGCCGGAACAAACAGTGAGAACTGTAAGAGCGCTTGTTCCCAATGAGATATGTGTTTAATTACAGCTTCCTGTGACAACCGGAGTGCCTTACATTGTGGTCATAGGTGCTGTTTCGAAGGGTTAAAAAAGGTCACAAATCCTTCCAAAATGTCACATGTGTGATTAGGCGAACCCTCATGAACCCCGTAGACAATATTGAAAACCAGGTTTTTATCCGTTTTTTTTTTTTATAAAGCTAGAAAAAAATATATTAAAAAATTTAAAAATATGAAGAAAATATGCATCACTAACTGTAAAGAGAGTCGCTCTGGATAAGAGTGTCTGCTATTGAACTACCAAAAAATATTATATATATATTTGTTTCATAAATATGAAATAGAAAAAAAGAACGCCTACCAGGTGAACGCATAACTTACCAACCACGTGCCCGTAGCCAACACGTCTTTAAATGACCAGTGGGGTCGAATCCGGGTGGGGGGGGTGTGATAACTGCCTGAATGGAGGTGAAGCTTCACTTTATTAATCTACTTTGACAAGCAGAAAAAAAAATGCAAAATTATTTTTTCAAAAATATGAAATGAAAAAAAAAGACATAGGGGGCGTGCGGGACGCCCTCGCTAAGGCTAAGCGGGACCGGCACATTGAACGCGGGTCGGCGACTCCCCACTTGCCAGGAGCCCTCCTCCGAAAACGTGGACGGATCCTGCCCCGAGTAAGAAATGATACTCGGGAGGTGGTTTACACCAACTGCCGAGTATACCAGGTGACCCTCCAACCCCTTGATACAATGTACCACCTACCCATAAACACTATAATCATTAACATAGCAACATAGAAAATGTCATAAGGTAAAGGGACTTCCTCAAGATTTTAGACCTTCCTCTCTATGGGTACCCTATGGTCACGTTAATATACTATTGATCTAGTGGACAAATAAAGCTTGAAATAGCTCATTGAAGAGTGATTCTCCACAGATGGCCGCTGGGGATGAGTCAGCCAGCATAAAGTCCAGCAGAGATTCCAGTAGCGAGAGAAGGAGAGCTGAAGGAGCTCCAACAGGCTGTGGAGTGTCCTCAAGGGAGTATTGTTGACCAGAGGAGACACACAATTTCACTTCTCACTTCCAGTCAGAGAGGAGAGAGAGAGAGAGAGAGAGAGAGAAAGAGAGAGAGAGAGAGAGAGACAGAGAGAGGGGAGAGAGAGAGAGAGAGAGAGAGAAGAGAGAGAGAGAGAGAGAGTAACTTGTAACTTACTGGGTCTAGTGAAATGGGTTCACGCAATGTAAAAAGGGAAACCCTTTCAGCTGACCTGCCTACCAGAGGGGAGATATTCAGGGACTAAACACTTCTCAAAGCTAGTACGCCTCTTCAGGGTTTGGGGGCAGCACAGATCAGTCCTAGACCAGGAGAGTACAAGGCTTTGTACTTTCAATACTCCTTTTGGTAGCTAGTCATTTAAAAGGCTCCCATTTGGTCTCACTTCAGCACCAGAAAGTCTTTCACAGGACAGTCCCAACAGATATTTGAGAGTGTGTCAGGCACCACACAGTGTCCATTGATGATGTGCGCTAATATGGGTCAGACTCTTGAAGAGCACAACACCAGGTAGCATGTAACCAGAGATAATGGGCTAAAGCTAAATGCAGACAAATGGGAGTTCAGAAAGACAGAAATAACCTTCTTTGGTGAAAACTAACATGTGAAGGTGTTCAGATAGACCAGAGGCAAGTTACCACCATCAAGAACATGCCACTGCCTACAGATCAAGGGCAAAAAAGGTTTTAAGGCTGGGGAACTATGTGGGCTAATTT
>CM072235.1:42720000-42736230 GCA_036851935.1 Coregonus suidteri | reverse complement strand
TTACTTCAAAACGGGGTTTTTCCCCAAAAAATTAAATTTGGAAAACCCCATTTTCAAATTTATTTATTTAAAAAGGGGTTGGTTGCTACCTGTTTTTTAAAAAAGGGCCTTTGTAAAACCAAAACCGGGTTCAAGACATTTGAGCCCAAATGGCTGGAGGGATCCCGGGAAGGGTCCGTCCCAGATAAACGTCGGAGGTCCCAATTTTTAAAATTTGCGTAATTAAAATTTGGGTATTGGAATAAGAACCCAAGAGATTCACAATCCAATTTAATTTATTATATGCAAAATGTATGTATGAAAAGTAAAAGGGTTCGTATATAGGGGGGTCCGCTGAAATCCCACGCGGGGCACCCCCAAAAAACTAAACCATTTTTTCCCGGGTTTTTTTCCCCAAATCCCTTGACAAAAAGAGTTCCCCCTCTTTTTTGGGCCCAATCAGAGTAAAGGCCGGTTGGTTTAGATTTTACTCACCCAAATCCGTTGGCGCAGGGGTTTATCCCAACCCTTGGCGCCCACCCCTTCGTCCCCCCTTTCCCAGGAAAAAAAGTTGCTACATAAAACCTGTAGAGTAAAGCAAAAAAAAAGACCCCCCTTTCCAATCTGTACTCTAGTACCTACGTTAAAGGGGACGGGTTTCCCCAACCCAACAAAGAAGGGGGGGTTGACTGAAAGGGAATACAAGCCCTTATCGCCTACCCACTAACTTTCCCTTACATGAATCAAAGCCTTTTATGTGAAACAATTTATATCTATATTTAAAAACCTATGCCCCTCATTAAGGCTTTCCTTTAAGTTATTCATCAATACGATCCAATTACAAAAAAAAATAGAACCCAACAATAAAATATATTATTTTTTTTGCAAACTGACTAAGTAGTACCCTTTCCCAGCTATCTATCTAAAACCCCTTTTCCCGATGATCCATTGTCTCATACAGGTTTCTTAGGGCTGTGTAAAAAAGGCAAATAAAAAATATTTAAAAAACCCTTGGGACCAATGGATAGAGTTACGATTTTCGATGTAAAAACCCCACTTTGCCCCATATATTTTTTGCTTTGGGCACCCTTTTGGATTTTTATCTGGTGATTTTCCCTGGAACGGGGACAGAAGAAATGAATGAAAAGCAGTGCGTTTAAAAATAACAAAAACCCCGGGTTAAAATATGTGATAAAAAAAAACACAGTAAAAAACACAATAAAAAATCTAAAACAGTGGGGAACAAATTAGTAAGTTATGGAGTTAAGGCCAAAAAATAGGCCATAGGGGAAAAAATAATTAAAAATTAGTTTTAAAACACTGGAAATAGATTGAAAAAGGGATGATGTGCAAAAGAGAATTTGGGGGCAAATGAGCAAAAAAAATAACAAATGGGGATGAGGTGTTGGGTGGGGTGTAAAGATACGGGTTTTCAGAAAGCGGGCTCTGACAATAAATTTTTAAATTTAGTGGGGGGAGATAAAAGTCTCCAGCTTCAGAGTTTTGGGGGGCATTTCCGTTCCAGTCATTGCAGCAGAGAACCTGGAATGAATGCGGCCAGAGGTGTTGGCTTGGGGATGACCAGTGAGATATACCTGCTGGAGCGCATACTACGGGTGGGCGTTGCTATTGGTGACCAATCAGCTAAGATAGGCGGGGAATTTGGCATAGCAGTGATTTAAAGATGACCTGGAGCCAGTGGGTTTGGCGACACGAATATGTAGTGAGGGCCAGCCAGTTACTCTCGGTACAGGTCACAAATGGTTGGGTAGTATATGGGGCTTTGGTGACAAAACGGATGGCACTGTGCTAGACTACATCCAATTGCTGAGTAGAGTGTTGAGGCTATTTTATAAAATGACATCGGCCGAAGTCAAGAGCTAGGTAAGGATAGTCAGTGCTTAACGAGGGCATTCTTGGCAGCAATGAGTGAAGGAGGCCTTTGTTGCGAAAATAGGAAGCCTGATTCTAGATTTAACTGTTGGATTGGAGAATGGCTTATGTGAGTCTGGAAGGAGAGTTTACGGTCTAAACCCAGAAACCTAGGTATCTGCTAGTTTGTCCACATATTTCTAAGTCAGACCCCGCCGAGATAATGATTCTAGTCGGGCGGAGCGGTTGGCAAGACAGCGGTTCGATTGAAGAGCATGCATTTAGTTTTACTAGCGTTGAAATGAAATCAATCACATCACAATGTTATGGCCACATGCGCGGCCGAATACAACATGGGTAGACATTAGTCAGTGAAATGCTTACCCTACAAGCCCTTTATACCAACAATGCAGTTTTTAAAAAGAAAAATGTTAAAAGAAAAAGGTGTTAATTAAATAAATATATAAAGCTAAAAAAGCTAAAGAGCAGCAGTAAAATAACAATAACAGTAGGAGGCTATATACGAGGGGGTGAGGGTGACCGGTACAGAGTCAAATGTGCGGGGGCACCGGCTAGTCGAGGTAATTGAGGTTTCCATATGTACATGTGAGTAGAGTTACAGTGACTATGCATAAATAGTAAACAGAGTCAGCAGCAGCGTAAAAGAGGGGGATGGGATGGAGGTGGGGTGGGGGGGGGGGCGGGCAGTGCAAATAGTCCCCGGTAAGCCTATGATTAGGCTGTGTTCAGCGAGTCCTTATAGGCTTGGGGGTAGAAGCTGTTGAGAAGCCTTTTGGACCTAGACTTGGCGCTCCGGTACCGCTTGCCCGACCCCGTGCTGATCAGCAGAGAGAACAGTCTATGACTATGGTGGCTTGGAGTCTTTGACAATTTCTAGGCCTTCCTCAGACACTCCATTGTATAGAGGTCCTGGATGGCAGGAAGCTTGGCCCCAGTGATGTAACTGCGGCCGTACCAAACTTAACCCTCGTGAGTGCATTGCCGGCGGAGGCCGAGTAGTTTGCCATACCAGGCGGTGATGCAACCAGTCAGTATGCTCTCCCGATGGTGCAAGCTGTAGAACTTTTTGAGGATCTGAGGACCCATGCCCAATATTTTTCAGTCTCCTGACGGGAATAGTGTTTTGTCGTGCCCTCTTGCATGACTGTCTTGAGTGATGTTTGGACCATGATAGTTTGGTTAGGTGATGTGGGACAACCAAAGGAACTTGAAGCTCTCAACCGTGTTCCACTTACAGCCCGTCGATGAGAATGGGACGCATGCTTTAGTCCTCTTTTTGTACCTGTAGTCCACAAGCATCTCCTTTGTCTTGATCATGTTGAGGGAGAGGGTTGTTATCCTTGCACCCACACGACCAGGTCTCATGACAGTCCTCCCTATAGAGGCTGTATCAGCGTTGCTGGTGATCAGGCCTACCACTGTTTGTGTCGTCGGGCAAACTTAATGATGGTGGTTGGAGTCGTGCTGGACATGCAGTCATGGGTGACAGGGAGTACAGGAACGTGTACTGAGCACGCCACCCCTGAGGGCCACTTCTGTTGAAGGATCAGGCATGGCAGATGTGTTGTTACCCTACCCTTACCAGCTGGGGGCGACCAAGTCATGAAGTCCCAGGATCCCAGTTGCAGAGGGAGGTGTTTAGTCCCAGCAACCTTAGCTTAGTGATAAGCTTTGAGGGCACTATGGTGTTGAACGCTGAGCTGTAGTCAATGAAATAGCATTATCACGTAGGTGTTTCCGCTTGTCCAAGTAGGGAAAGGGCAGTGTGGATGCAATAGAGAGTGCATCATCTGTGGATCTGTTGGGGTGGTATGCAAATTGGACGTGGGACTCACAGGTTTTCTTGGGATAATGGTGTTGATGTGAGCATTACCAGCCTATCAAAGCACTTCATGGCTACAGACGTGAGTGCTACGGGTCCCCCCCCCCCCCGATAGTCATTTAGCAGGTCATCTTAGTGTTATTGGGCCACAGGGACTATAGTGGTCTGCTTGAAAAATGTTGGTATTATAGACGTCAGGTCAGGGGATGGACATGTTGCAAAAGTTCAGGAGAAGACACTTGCCAGTTGGTCAGCACATGCTCGAGTACTCGTCCTGATAATCCGTTCTGCCCTGCGGCCTTGTTGAATGTTGACCTGCTTAAAAGTCTTACTCACATCGGCTACGGAGAGCGCTGATCACATAGTCATCCGGAGCAGTTTGGAGGCTACGATAGGAGGGTTGTACTGCATTGAAGCTCGTTTTTGGAGGTTTGTTAACACAGTGTCCATGAAGTGCCTAGATGTATATGAAACATGGTGTCGTCTGCGTCGAGGTGGATCGGAGAGTCACCAGCAGCAAGAGCGACATCAATTGATATACACAGAGATATAGATTTGGCCCGAGAATTGAAACCCTGGGGTGGGGGGGGGGGGGGGGGTGCACCACCACAGAGACTGCCAGAGGTACAGACAACAGGCCCTCCGATTTTGACACATTGAACTCTATCTGTAGACGTAGTTAGTGGAACCAGGCAGAGGGCAGTCAATTTGAGTAAACCAAGGCTATTAATTGAACTACAAAATTGCCTGAATTATACAGGCACAAGGAACTTATATTTTACATTTTCAAATCATACTTTACAGTGCTTGTACACTTATGACAGTAATTTACCTTCAATTAGTCCTGGTCTTTTCATGACGGGGCCCCAAGGTGGTGGAAGGTCCGGCAACAACACCTCTGTGGCATGTTGTATCGGAGGCCACGTCACCGACTTCAGGGGAGGGAAGCAGCCCCGCTCAGAGGAGTGGGAGCGCAGGAGAATCATCATCTCAATGCATGATACTTGTACGGCGCCGGTTAACTTCATATAAGAAGGAGTTATGTTTTAAAAGACACAGTTTTCGTTTCTTTATTATTTCCTTAGACAGAAGATACAACATGGTACCAGGAGTGATGAAATAACTCGCCTTTGATTCATCCATCATCGAGTTGTGGTCGAAAATGCTGAACGGTGCATAATCACATATATCACCTAGACAAACTTGACTAACGTTCGCTAACTAGCACAATGAGTGTGACTAAAGAGACTGAAGGTAAAAAATAACCACGCCGGAGCTAACGGACGCAGTGCAGTGCATGTAGCTAGTACGTTTTGCAGTGCTATGCTGGCTAACGACATGGGAGCAGCTAAAGCCTCCCAACAGAACTGAAAACTGCAACGGCAACGTTGAAGAGCAATGGAAGCGGTTCAAGCAGCGTTTCACCCTATATCTAGACGGCGATCGGAGCGGCTGGAAAAGACGACGCACAGAAAGGTCGCAGTGTTTCTCACAGTCCTAGGACACTATTGATGTCACACGACAGCTTTCAGCGAATGGTATGAAGAGCAAGCAAGATTATGAACTGGTGTTAGCCAAATTCTGTCTGTTGTACTCCCAGAAGAAAGATGAGGTATGTTTTTTCAACAGTAGATGTAGAATGAAACAGAGACTTGAGGAGTTATTCTGGACATCAAACTGAAATGTCAGTTGTGTAATTTCGGTCGTCAAATTGCAGACTCGCGTGATACGAGAGCGAAATTGTCCATGGGGGTGGAGAGACAAGCTAGAGGGGTGACCTCAGAGTTAGCATACGGTCATATGGACAGTGGTGGTCTTAGTGGACACAGTATGGCCAAAGTGGAAGATATTGGTAGCAAAGGAAGCAGCTACGGCTAACTTTCAAAGGACAGCAGCACCACATTCAGGAACCAAGCGCTCCTGCATGCAGCTGTGGAGGCGAGACACAGACTAAGCCAGTGCCAGCAGAATTATAGAAAAGAGTGGTACAACTGTGCGCATGAAGAAACCACTTCTCACGCTAATGCAGGCAGCGGAGAGACAACAAAATACAGTACAGCTGTGTCACGAGGACCAGGACCAACAGTGGTGACAACGAGTACAGTGATGGGGTCTTTTTGGTGACCTGCTTTGTGGGAACAGTCGCACTTGGCAGGACCAGACGAGGAACTGCTACCTACAAGAAATTAATGGAACTGATATTGTGTTCTAAACTGACCAAATGGAGGCACAGCGTCACATCTAATCCAGATACTGAATTGTTCGGGTTTACAGGCTAAACCAGTGGTTCCTTCAGGGACATTGCATGTTGGTGCTGGATTTCAGGTAGTAGATGATGAATCTCACAAGGTTGCCGTTGTCATACGTAAAAGGGAGAACACTACACCCATCATTTGGTTACAGTCATGTAATTTACTGGGTCTAGTGACATGGGGTTTCATGATGTTGAAATGACTAATGTTGAGGATGCCTATGCTGATGTTTTTTCAGGGGTAATAGGAAAACTCAAGTTGCAGTACACAATGGAGTTAGATCAGCCAAATAGAACCAGTGATCCATTGCACCTAGAAATGGTACCATTATCACCAAGAGACTAGCTATAATCAGAGCTGCTGAGGCTAGCTGTCCTCTAGAGATCCTAGACAAAGGTAGAAAGAGCCTACTGAATGGGTCCACTCACTAGTAATATAGTTTGAGAAGGAAGACGGCTCGCTTCAGACTGTGTTATGGATCCAAAAGAGATACACAAGCATGTAACAAGGGAACCCTTTCACGCTGCCTACCAGAGGGGAGATATTTCAGGGACATATAGCAGGGGCTAAATACTTATCAAGCTAGACGCGCCTCTTCAGGGTTTTTGGCAGATCAGGCTAGACACTGAGAGTACAAAGGCTTTGGTACTGTTCAAGACTCCTTTGGTAGCTAGTCATTTTAAAGAGGCTCCCGTTTGGTATCACTCTCAGCACCAGATAGTATTTCACAGGACAGTCCAAACAAGATATCTGGAGAGTGTGTGCAGGCACCACAGTGTCCATTGATGATGTGCTAATAGATGGGCTCAGACTCTTGTAAGACGCACTACACACAGGTTGAAAGCAGCACTGATCTAGTCAGAGTGGCGAAGTGGTCTAAGGGCACTGCATTTGTGCTAGCTGTGGGGCCACTAGAGAATCCTGGTTCGAATCCAGGCTCTGTCGTAGCCGGCCGTGACCGGGTGACACCATGGGGCGGCGCACAAGTTGGTCCAGGTAGTGGAGGGAATGGGGCGTCAGGATGTAGCTCAGTTGGTAGAGTATGGCGTTTGCAACGCCAGGGTTTGGGGTTTTGATTCCCACAGGGGGACGGATATAAAAAAATAAAAATAATGTATGGCACTCATAACTGTAGTCGCTCTGGATAAGGGTGTCTGCTAAATGAACTTAAATGTTAAATAATGGGCTAAAGCTAAATGCAGACAAATGGGGAATTCAGAAAGACAGAAATAAACTTTCTGGTGTGAAAAACTAAACATGTGAAGGTGTTCAGACAGACCAGAGCAAGTGACCGCCATCAAAACATGCCACTGCCTACTGTGTGATCAAGAGGAACGTACAAAGGTTCTAAGGGATGGTTAAC
This sequence comes from Coregonus suidteri, assembly GCA_036851935.1. Classification (NCBI taxonomy): domain Eukaryota; kingdom Metazoa; phylum Chordata; class Actinopteri; order Salmoniformes; family Salmonidae; genus Coregonus; species Coregonus suidteri. The sequence continues at coordinate 42,728,921 of CM072235.1, read as the reverse complement.
TATGTGGGCTAATTTGTACCTAATCTGGCAACTCACACTAGTCATATGAGAAAGTCTACTGTGTAAAACTACAGATTGGTGTTGGAACAGTAATCATCAGAAGGAGTTTGAGGAGCTCAAGGCATTGATCATTGTGAGGACAACAATGACTAGATGATGTTCTAATACTGTTATTGCATCAAATGGTTTGTTTTCTGCAGTAGAAAAGGTTTTCTTAGAACTCTCATGTGTCTGTGGTTAACACTGACAGTAGATTTACGATACCTTGGGTCGTGATAAAACATACAGAACGCCTTCCATAGAATGAGTTGGTGTAATGATGGTACCTAGGGATAGGATGGCTGGGGTATGGATAATGATGAGAGGAAGCCTTGTTTTGGAGGCTAAACTCTGATTTCCATACAGTAAGAACAGTCTTCATAGCAAATGCTTTCTGGCTGGGGGATACTCCTTTCTCATATATCAAGTCTCAACCTTTTTGACTCATTCCATACATCTGTTATTTGTCATGTAGACTAAGAGGGTGTATCTTTGCTTTAAAGATCTTTAGTATTGTTTGTGTCAAGACTGTTGGGTCGACCAGCCTCACTTACCTGTACCTGATTTGATAAGTTTGAATAAAGTAATATCCTGATTGGTGATTGACCCTGTATCTCTCCTCATTATTGATTAGAATGTCCACTACATCATCATGCTCCACTACTGACGGTTTCTATGATAAACAAGCTCAAAACCTAAATCTCAGCAGATGCCTCTAAAGCAGTTAAGTTGCAGTGTTGTTACAGCAGTATGGCACTAGATGGCGCCCAACCCAGTTGCATATGCCTCCAGGCTCCTGGCAACTTCTGAGTGTAGCCCCTTATGCTCAGCTTGAGAAGAGGCATTGGCACTGTCATATGCATGTGAGAAATGTCAGTGTGTTTATCTGTGGTAAAACAGTGTGGGCTGAAACAGGATCATCAACCTTAAGTTACTATTGTAAAGAAGGGTCTCACACACACACCACCAAGGGAACAGAGACTGTTTCTAAAACTTCTGAAATATGACTTGCAACTCGAGTACAGGCCAGGGAAAGAATTGTTAGTGGAATACACATTGTCCAGAGCTTTTGACAGCTCAGAACCAACTAGATATAGGAGCAGGATGTAAACCTTATCAGAAAGAGTTGCCCTGTCTCAGATGAAATGTGGGACATTATTTCACGTGCTACTGCAGAAGATGAGTGTTTGCAAAAAGGTGATTTCAAGCCATAACATGCAGGTAGTCTGTATACTATACCATACCCCTTATGGTCAATACAGGGGCATGAGCTATCTGGACTTGATGGAATTCCTGTTTAAGGGTTCAAGAATTGTGATACCAAGTGTGTTACAGAAAAACTGCTGATCTTCTGCATATATATATATATATATATATCACACAACACACTCCGGACTCTAACATTGCTCGTCTTAATCTTTTTCTTTCATATTTCTTAATTCCATTTCCTTTACTTTTTTAGATTAGTGTGTATTGTTGTGTATTGTAAGTTATTACTGCACTGTTGGAGCCAGGAACACAAGCATTTCGCTACACCCGCAATAACATCTGCTAAATATGTGTATGCGACCAATAAAATGTGATTTGATTTTGAAAGTGTTCCATAATTCTCAATCCGTGTTGCGTTTGTGCCTAAGAACATCCCTTAGCTGTGGTAGTATGTATATTGGCCATATACCACACCTCCTCAGGCCTTATTGCTTAATTTAAAGATGTAAGTGTATTATAAGGCATTATAAAGGTCATTAAAATAATTAAACATATGTACTTCATAGAAACTGTTACCCTTTATATATTCTAACAAACTCACATTTTAAGATTCATTATTTCATTTGTTCCATGTTTAGGGACTCTAACCTAGGACAAGCTATTTTGTCTCCCTCTTCCTGTTGCATGCAGTTCCTCTCTCTCTTCCTCCATTCCTCAAAGCTCTCCCTCCTTCTAACCCCACCCCTCTGGCTGAACCAGGAAGTCCATCCCCCTGCCACAAACTGTCTTCTGAGGAAACGAAACTGATCTGAGTCTCTGTGTCGTCTGTCTGTGTGAGAGTGAACAACCGTCCAAATGGCTCAGCAGGGAGTTCTGCTGGACCAGGACCAGTTCTGTTGTTCTGTCTGTTCTGGATCTACTGAAGGAGCCGGTCACTACTGCCTGTGGACACAATTACTGTAGGAGCTGTATGAGGGCTGCTGGGATCAGGATGTTCTGAAAGGGGTCTATAGCTGACCTCAGTGCAGAGAGACCTTCACTCCAAGGCCTAATCTGAGGAAAAATAACATGGTGGCTGAGATGGTGGAGACGAAACTGAAGAAAACAGGACTCCAGGCTGCTCCCCCCGTCCTGCTCTGTGCTATGCTGGACCTGGAGATGTGGCGTGTGATTTCTGCACTGGGACCAGAAAGCAGAAAGCCCTCATGTCCCTGTCTGGTGTGTCTGGCCCTCTTACTGTGAGATTCACCTCCACCTCACTATGAATCTCCTGCTTTGAAGAAGCACAAGCTGGTCAAAGCCACCGCACAAAACTACAGGAGAAGATCTGCTCTCATCATGACAAACTGCTGGAGGTTTTCTGTCGTACCGATCAGCAGTGTATCTGTTATCTGTGTACAATGGATGAACATAAAGGCCATGATACAGGTCAGCTGCAGCAGAGAGGACTGAGAAACAGGTAAAGACCAGAACTACTTGTTGGTGACTGTCTGATAAACAAAGAATTAAAGATACAGTAGGAACTAAGGCTGTTGAATATGAGATCATTCAAATGATATCGATCCACGGCAGAACAAATATGAACACAAACCTTGATGTATATAGATATTTAACCCAGATTCTCCAATGTTATCACCATTTCTAAAGTCAAGACACTATTATCATTCCGAATGCCCTTTTAGGAGGTTCAAAGTTCAGTCTCAACCCCTTGATACATGTACGTCTACCATAAAAACTAGAATCATTCACATAGCAACATTTTAAATATCTTATGGTAAGGGACTTCCTCAAGATTTTAGACCTTCAACTCTATGGGCCCTATGTCCCGTTACTATACTATGATCTACTGGACAAATAAAAGCTTGATAGCTCATTGAAGAGTGATTCTCCACAGAGGCAGCTGGGGATAAGTCAGCAGAAGGTCCAGCAGAGATTCCAGGAGAGAGAGAAGGGACCTGAAGGAGCTCCAAACAGGCTGTGGAGTCTCTCAAGGTGAGTATTGTCGACCCAGAGGAGACACACCATTTCACTTCTCTCCTCCAGTCAGAGAGAGGGAGAGGTAGAGGGGCCCCTATCCAATCCCACTGACCCCACTATTGGGAACAGGCTGTCTGAACCCCTTTCAGTATAGACTGCTTAATGTAACCGGCGAGGTGGGGACAGCTGAAGGGGAGTTTGAGTCTCTCTGTCAGTGATGGGATGTAGGGAAAGCCCAGAGCTAGATTTTCCGTGTTGAGAGAGATGGATGCTCCCAGCTCTTTCCTTTTGGGGTTTGGAAAAAACAGAGTGGGGAACCAAGAAGATCCCTTGTTTTATGTTTGTCATAGGGGCGGGTAACTTCTGTTGTGGGAGATGAGGGAGCCTGATGGATGGTAAACTTCTGTTGTGGGGAGATGAGGGAGCCTGATGGGCGGGGTAACTTCTGTTGTGGGGGAGATGAGGGAGCCTGATGGGCGGGTAACTTCTGTTGTGGGGAGATGAGGGAGCCTGATGGGTGGGTAACTTCTGTTGTGGGGGAGATGAGGGAGCCTGATGGGTGGGTAACTTCTGTTGTGGGGAGATGAGGGAGCCTGATGGTGAGTAACTTCTGTTGTGGGGGAGATGAGGGAGCCTGTGATGGTGGTGAGTAACTTTTGTTGTGGGGGAGATGAGGGAGCCTGATGGGGCGGGAACTTTCTGTTGTGGGGAGATGAGGCAGCAGGGGTGTGGAGTTGTACTATGATTTATAGAGGGCAGAACTCTGTGATCCTGGGTGTTCTCAGGTTCTGCTCACAGACCTTTCCAAACTCTCTCTGTCACAGAGAAATCAAATTGACATTTCCCTGGCCTTTCACAAACTCTCAGCTGCTGTCTCTCAGACGGTCTGCCTGTGGATTTTTATAAAAAGTTCTGGATAATTATTTTACAGGACGTGTGCTGTGTGAGTGCGTCGGGGTGGGGGAGCTGTCGCTAAGCTGTAGATGGATAGCTTTTAGTCTCCAACCCAAACAAGTAGATTTGAGTGACTTAAAGAACTGGAGGCCTGTGGCATTGCTCTGTGTGGACTATAAGGTCTTTACCAAGGTCCTCGTTAACAGACTGAAGTCCCACCTGGACTCTATTGTACACAAGGACCAAACGTACTGTGTACCAGGACGTTTGGTGGCTCATCTCCCAAGTGTCATACAGAGGGAGGGTTCTGATCATCAACAACTTGGCGGCATCCTCCCTATGGCATAAATTGGCCAGTGATTTCTTTCCGGTCTGCGCATCACTGGCTGAGGGCGGCGGTGCTGTACCTGCCTGTCCAGGAGGGGGGACAAGGCCTGGTGGACCTGGAGAGCAGGGTGGCAGCGTTCTGACTCAAAGCAGCGCAGAGGATTCTGTACCGTACGGAGGTGGGCTGGAGGGAACCAGCATGTGCTCTGTTGAGGAGGGCTGGTGGTTTGGGGCTGGATCAGCAGATCTTCATCATGCGGCCGGAGAGACTCAATACAGCAGGGGTCTCTGATTTCTACGCTGCAGTACTGAGGGCTGGAGCTGCCTGTGGAGGGGCCACCACCGTTTCCACCACTGCAAGTGACAGCAGAGACTGGGGACTGGCAGGAGAGTCTGAAGAATTACTGACTTTTAACACTCTGAGCTTAGTGGGAGTGAAGGGGCATCAGTGGCAGGGGGTTGTGGGGGCTGAGAGCATGGCAGGGTATAGGTGGAGGGTGCTCTATAAGCTCCCAGTGCTGGAAAGGTCAGGGTCGTCTAGTGGAGGGTATTACATGGAAGCCCTGGACACCAATAGCTGGTTGGCTCGGTTGACCTGGGAGTTGGGGAGGGGTGTCCGTTTTCTGCAATGACAGACTGTTCATCATGTTTTTTCTGTGTTGCCAGGGTAATGCCATTACTGTTGACGCCTTAGGGTTGAGTTTGAGTTTTACAAAATGATCAACAGTGTGGAGATGTTTCAGGAGGTATGGGGGCTCAGGGGGGCTGTCTGTACGGCTGGAGAGGAGGGGTTGGATGGACGGTTGGAATGTGGTGCTGGATGGTGTATTGTACTGTGGTGTTGGGTACTGGATAATGTGATTGTGTGGAGGTTGTGGTGGCACGCTATGTGTTTTCAGGAGGGGGGGGTAGTGTAATGAGGAAGGCTCATTAAAGTAAGACAAGTCAGTCTCCCCCCCTTCCTCTCTTTCTCTCTCTCTCTCTCTATAGACTACATCCAATTTGCTGAATAGAGTGTTGGAGGCTATTTTGTAAATGACATCGCCGAAGTCAAGGTTCGGTAGGATAGTCAGTTTTACGAGGGCACGTTTGGCAGCATGAGTGAAGGAGGCTTTGTTGCGAAATAGGAAACCGATTCTAGATTTAACTTTGGATTGGAGATTCTTAATGTGAGTCTGGAAGGAGAGTTTACAGTCTAACCAGACACCTAGATATTGTAGTTGTCCACATACTCTAGGTCAGACCCGTCTAGAGTAGTGATTCTAGTCGTGTGGGGCGGGTGCAAGCAGCGTTCGGTTGAAGAGCATGCATTTAGTTTTACTAGTGTTTAAGAGCAGTTGGAGGCTACTGAAGGAGTGTTGTATGGCATTGAAGCTCGTTTGGAGGTTTGTTAACACAGTGTCCAATGAAGGGCCAGATGTATACAAAATGGTGTCGTCTGCGTAGAGGTGGATCTGAGAGTCACCAGCAGCAAGAGCGACGTCATTGATATACACAGAGAAAAGAGTCGGCCCAAGAATTGAACCCTGTGGGCACCCCCATAGAGACTGCCATAGGTCCAGACAACAGGCCCTCCGATTTGACACATTGAACTCTATCCGAGAAGTAGTTGGTGAACCAGGCGAGGCAGTCATTTGAGAAACCAAGGCTATTTAGTCTGCCAATTAGAATGCGGTGGTTGACAGAGTCAAAAGCCTAGGCCAGGTCAATGAAAACGGCTGCACAGTACTGTCTATTATTGATCGCGGTTATAATATCGTTTAGGACCTTGAGTGTGGCTGAAGTGCACCATGACCAGCTCGGAAACCGGATTGCATAGCGGAGAAGGTACGGTGGGATTCGAAATGGTCGGTGATCTGTTTGTTGACTTGGCTTTCAAAACGTTTGAAAGGCAGGGCAGGATGAATATGGGTCTGTAACAGTTTGGATCTAGAGTGTCACCCCCTTTGAAGAGGGGGATGACCGCGGCAGCTTTCCAATCTCTGGGGATCTCAGACGTTACGAAAGAGAGGTTGAACAGGCTAGTAATAGGGGTTGCGACAATTTCGGCGGCTAGTTTTAGAAAGAAAGGGTCAGATTGTCTAGCCCAGATGATTTGTAGGGGTCCAGATTTGCAGCTCTTTTTAGAACATCAGCTGTCTGGATTTGTGTGAAGGAGAAGCAGGGGGGGGCATGGGCAAGTTGCAGCGGAGGGTGCAGAGCTGGTGGGCCGGGGTAGTGGTAGCCAGGTGGAAAGCATGGCCAGCCGTAGCAAAATGCTTGTTGAAATTCTCGATTATTGTAGATTTATCGGTGGTGATAGTGTTTCCTAGCCTCAGTGCAGTGGGCAGCTGGGAGGAAGGTGCTCTTATTTTCCATGGACTTTACAGTGTCCCAAAACTTTTTGGAGTTAGTGCTACAGGATGCAAATTTCTGTTTGAAAAAGTTAGCCTTTGCTTTCCTAACTGCTTGTGTATATTGGTTCCTAACTTCCCTGAAAAGTTGCATATCACGGGGGCTATTTGATGCTAATGCAGTACGCCACAGGATGTTTTTGTGCTGGTCAAGGGCAGTCAAGTCTGAGGAGAGCCAGGGGCTATATCTGTTCTTAGTTCTGTATTTTTTGAATGGGGCATGTCTATTTAAGATTGAGAGGAAATTACTTTTAAAGAACAACCAGGCATCCTCTACTGACGGAATGAGATCTATATCCATCCAGGATACCTGGGCCAGGTCAATTAGGAAGGCCTGCTCACTGAAGTGTTTTTGGGAGCGTTTGACAGTGATGAGGGGTGGTCGTTTGACCGCGGACCCGTTACGGACGCAGGCAATAAGGCAGTGATCGCTAAGATCCTGGTTGAAGACAGCGAAGGTGTATTTAGAGGGTAAGTTAGTCAGGATGATATCTATGAGGGTACCCATGTTTACGGATTTAGGGTTGTACCTGGTAGGTTCGTTGATAATTTGTGTGAGATTGAGGGCATCTAGTTTAGATAGTAGCATGGCCGGGGTGTTAAGCATATCCCAATTTAGGTCACCAAGCAGTACGAACTCTGAGGATAGATGGGGGGCAATCAATTCACATATGGTGTCCAGGGCACAGCTGGGGGCTGAGGGGGGTCTGTAGCAAGCGGCAACAGTGAGAGATTTATTTCTGGAAAGGTGGATTTTTAGAAGTAGAAGCTCAAACTGTTAGGGCACAGACCTGGATAGTGTTCCTCTTGTCCAGTTGGGAAAGGGCAGTGTGGAGTGCAATAGAGATTGCATAATCTGTGGATCTGTTGGGGCGGTATGCAAATTGGAGTGGGTCTAGGGTTTCTGGGATAATGGTGTTGATGTGAGCCATGACCAGCCTTTCAAAGCACTTCATGGCTACAGACGTCAGTGCTACGGGTCGGTAGTCATTTAGGCAGGTTATCTTAGTGTCCTTGGGCACGGGGACAATGGTGGTCTGCTTGAAACATGTTGGTATTACAGACTCAGTCAGGGACATGTTGAAAATGTCAGTGAAGACACTTGCCAGTTGGTCAGCACATGCTTGGAGTACATGTCCTGGATCTCATAGGATCGCGTGCAACTTCTCTCTGCACACACCCTTGCTGCACCCTTGCTGTATCCAGGTTCCTATGGTGATGTCTCGGAGTCGTACATGATCACCAGGTTTCAGTTCAGGTAAGTGTCTTGCACTTTTGTTGTGTCGCTGTTTTTGTTTGTCTTTCTGTTACTCCTTTGTGAGTTTGACATTGTGAGCACCTCTGGGTGTTAGCAAGTCCTCATGGATGGCTAGGTTGGTTCTGATGCGTCGTCCCATCAACATTTGTGCAGGTGTTAGTCCGTTCTGCAGCGGTGCGCTGCGGTAGATCAGACTTTTTAGGAAGTTCTCCTTTCCATTTTTTGCCTTTTTCATCAGACCTTTGACTATTTTGACTGAACTTTCTGCTAAGCCATTGGACCTTGGGTAGTTGGGGCTGGAGGTGTTGTGTCGGAATCCCCAGTCATTAGTGAACGATCGGAATTCAGAACTTGAGAACTGCAGGCCATTGTCCGAGTACAGTTCAGACGCAACCCCATGTCTTGCGAAGACTGATTTCAGGTAGGTGATTACAGCTTTTGCTGGAGGTAGTGGGCAGTGTTGGTACTTCAGGTAGTTTGAGTAGTAGTCGGTAACAACAATGTGACTTTTGCCATTGCAGTCAAAAGGTCAACTCCAACTTTGTAGTAGGGTCGGTTGGGTACTGGATGAGGCATTAGCGGTTCTGCTTGCTGCTTTGGCCTGTAGGTCAAACACTGTTCACATGAAGCAGTGGTCTGGCTGATTTCCTGGTTCATTCTTGGCCAGTACATTACTTCTCGTGCTCGTCCCTTTGTTTGCATTTTCCTCCACCAAAGTGGACCCTCGTGTATTTTCTGTAGCATTTATGTGCGTAGTGTCATGGAATACCCCCAATATTGTTGCATTTGACAAAACTATGTCACTCCACACAGTGAGCTTGGAC